>JAVJAQ010003069.1:0-546872 GCA_032362365.1 Zygogramma bicolorata
TAAAATCTAAAGGAGAGAAAAAGCTATTTTTTGCACACCAGTATAATTTTCTGATGCTTTGGTGTAATTCTCTACTGAAATGACTAACTGATCTGTGAAACGAATCGCCTTCACTCCCACCAAAAACCAGCAAATCACGATAAAAATCACCAAAATCCTCCCTGCCCTCCCAGGCGCACCTGTAGACGCGCCCATAATCTTCTGATTAGATCAAGTTGAACCTCACGTTAGCGTGTTAGCCCACGAACAAGATGAAGTTGGCTGCGCAAAGTGGAGTATGATTACCTTCGGTATGGCCGAATTCGCGGAAAGAATTCCACCTCAGCGGCAGAAAAGACTGCATCTGATCTCTCTAGTCCGGTCGGAATGTACATGAATTTGCACGACTTCTATTTAACAGCCGTGCCAAATCGCCAATTTTTTTGTAGGTAGTTTGGACCTCAATGAATATAGTATGAAATTTGTAGGGTCGCAAAATGACTGCTTTAGGTCGGGAAAATTATTTAAATGAACAAATGTCACTATTTTGATGTTATTATCACATTACGTTACAAAATAAGTAAATTGCAAAAATCACGTAGAATTATTAGTTTGGTAAATCTCTGTCGAACAACAATTCCTCAAAAAATGTCTCGTTGTATTTACGTGGTTTATTTATGAAGACACTTCTAAAAACTCATCCACCAACATAAAAGAAACTGTCCCTAAGATATATTATCGGTAAGTTTTATCCAGACATGTTATATACAGGTGTATTCAAATTCGTACATAGGCAGACGTGAAAGTTGCTATTGTGTTTTCATTTAACTCAGTCAACCAATTTCCAGGGCCCTAATATAGAAGAGAATAATTCACCCAATTATAATCAAATATTACCGAAACAACCCGGAATATGAAATTGAATTTGATTTCTCAGTATGAAGTGAACGTTGACGATCCAAAAACTACAACAAAAAATACAGGTCCGTATTTAAAAATTCGAAGATAGGGGTGGTCCTAGTCAAATGACACCCCGTATAAAAGATTCATGGACACATTCTGAGAGCCCACTTCTAGTAAATGTAGACAGATCTTCAATATGCTAGCGAATAAAGAAGATACAGGCAAAAACACAATTTGGGATTTTTTGGTTTTACCTGTATATCTCTAGAACCAAAAGAGCTACATTCGATTCTTCTACATCATTGATAGGTCTCTGAAATACGCAACTTTGCCACAATTTAACCCTCTGTCTATCTCTCATCGTTTACGAGATCCCCATGTACAGAAACGAATTTGAATAGCCCTGTAGTTTATCAGTAATGACCAATTTTTGTACATCCAGCTTATCGATAAAGCACTATTTCCACAAGGCCGAGAAATCGCGGAAAAATCAGTGTGATTCTTTTCAGCATGTACATTTAGGATTTAACTGAAAAGAATAGGTAAAAAATATTTTCGAGGATAAAATATTTTTGCTTATAGGCAAATAGAAGTTGAGTCTTGAATATTTAAAATATTATTCAAAATGAAGTTCAAGATTTTCCTATCTCTTAGCGAGCCGCGTAGTTGAAAGAAGTCTGAATATCTTTATTAGAAGCCGAGATTCAATCATTTTTACGTTTGTTTAGTTTATTACTCTTTGAATTAACATTTTCGCGAATTTCAAGTTCGCGGTCATCCGTAATAGTGTTAGGCAGAATATTTTATATTATAGAAACCCTTTTGAGCCTCAAACTCATGGCAGATCCATATTTCCCTTATAAATTGACGCAGTTTTTTTTTTTTTCATTCAACGTAGTTTTATTTCAAGAATCAGATAATGCTCATGAAAATTGATATTCTCTAAGCTTTGCGCGTCTTAGGGCCAGTTGCACCGCTTTCCTTAAGTTGTGCTTTATCTAAGCCAGGCTTTGTTGCTATGGATTTGCCAATCAGCTTCCTTGTTCCTTAACTATTGAGCCAAGCTTAGTTGAATCTCTTCTGAGTTGAAGCGGTGCAACTGCCCCTTAATGAACTATTTCCATATTTCCCTGTCGTTACCTGTTTTTCACTAGTGTTTAAATTCAATGTTAATGTTGGGAGGCATATAAACAAACGTAAAAATGATTGTATACCGGCTTGTATAAAAAATATTCCACCTTTTTTCGCTAAGACCTACGAGAATCATGCAGAACATTTTCAAATAACTTGAATATTCCAAGCTTAACTTTTTTTGTTTATTTGCTAAAATTTGATATCCTCGAAAAGCATGTTGTTTCTATAAACCTATCATTTTCAGTCATTTTCAGTTAAATCCTGAATGAACGTGTGGAAAAGAATCTTCCTAATTTTTTTGAACCTTCTCGGCCTTGTGAAACAAGTGCTATATCGACACGCCGGATTTACGAAAATCGGACATTATTGCTAAACTATATAACATGCATGGCTGGATACATCTTACTGATATCTCTTCAGGACAGTTTATTTTAGGTGGTGGATGAGTTTCAGAACAACACTTCATGATTAAACCACGTGAATACAATAACATTTTTTTTTTAAATTGTTGTTTAACAGTAATCAACCGCCAAACTAATTATTCTACCTGATTTTTATAATTACACGAGAGCTTATTTTGTCGAAGTGAACTTGACATGTAGATGAGAATTCTGTTGCCTGGCAACTCAACGAAAAAAACTGACTCTGAAAAAATTACGATTCCGTAGGACGAGTAAATTTTCCAGGCAGTTTTTTGAGTTATTTTGCCGGAAGGCAACTAAGCTTGAATCATAAATATCAAGTTTACTTCGACAAAAAAAGCTCGAGTGTAATTCGGTACGACAATTTAATGAATACAGTTTGTTGTTGTTGAAAATGAAATTCTTATCTTTCATTATCACCGATCAGATATACTCTTTCGACAACGCAAGTGAAAAATTGACACAGACGCCGTCAAAGATTTCTTTACAATTCTGGTTGCCATTCTTTCAAGAGTTAGGTTTCTTTTTGTCGCTGAAAAATTTAGGGCAGAGTTTTCGCTGTCATAATGACAAAATCACGGCAGCTTATGGGATGATTTATAGTATTATATAGTATTTTAGTTAAATTGTCGTAGGTAAATTTTTTGTTGAATCTCATTTCGAAGATTATAATATCAAAATAGTGATAGTTGTTTGAATGATTTTTTCTGACAAAAGTCGTGATTTCGCGATCCAACAAATTTCACACTATATTCCCTATAAGGTCCAAACTACCTACAAAAAAAATGACGATTCGGCAGTGCTGTCGAATAGATCTCACGTTCAAGTCTACTGGCCTACTCCACGGCGTTTAAGATTCAGCGGACGTCTGTTTGGGAGGATCGACAAAGGTGCAGGAAAAGTCGAGCTGCTTTTGATAGACGTAAATTGGTGCGTGAGAACATAAATTATTTATGAATTTCTCCACGTTTTTTATAATGTATTCGACGCCGAATCGGTAAATATGTGGTTAGCGAGGCTGGGAATTGATGGTTTGCAGAGCGAAGCCGTTTGTTTGTCTTTGAGCTCGTGCCGAATCTGTTATTTCAATAAATTAGCGGTTTCACTTCGGGATGATATTTCGGTCGGGAAGGGAAAAGTGATTCTCGGAAGCAGATAAATATATATATATATATATATATATATATATATATATATTATAAAATTTTTAAGTGGTTAGAGGAGATGGAGGTCTTGGTTTTTTTTTTGTTCTTTGAAAAAAAATAAAAGTAAAACCCGTTTTCCGGTTTTTTTCCTTTTTTCCCCTCGTTCGGCCCGGTGGGACGAAGGGAAAGGATGGGAAAAACTTGAAAAAAAGTCGAAAGGAACCGAAGCCGCCACCCGACCCCTCCCTCGCTTTTGTGGTTTGGTCCGAGCACCCTTTGTCCCCAAGGGCCCCCCCCCCGGCCCCCGCGGGCCCCCCTCTCCCCACGGGGGGAAAGACCCCCAACCCCCTAAATATATATATATATATATATAGAGGGAGGGTAGTAGTTGCTGACTAGTTGAGAATAAAACCAGTGGATAGTGGGGTGTTTCAGCAAGTAAAGGAGTACTCTTTTAAGTCAGTCCAAGCTTTCGGAAAATTTTATTTCCATCATCAGGGAAACTACAATAATATATAAAAAAGTTGTAAAGTAATTCTAAAATATTAATTACTAATGACCTACATCTTATTTGAGGATGATTACATTGTTGTTAGAGATGATTTGATGGGACATTGTTGACGATGAACCATGATACATATTAAAACTTAATTAAAATTTTTCAGGTTAAAATCTGGACATTGCTCTCACATGAGCTTGTCCGTTAACTAATTGAACTTCATAATTCAAATCAATGTCATACTTCAATTAGTTTAGTTTTAGTGTAGTGTTAGTGAACCAAAAAGGCTTTTATTAAATGGATGGTGAAATGCGCCATAACTTCGCCTGAAAATGGACAAACAGACTCACCAGGTAACAAGAAATCATCTCTTTTGAAATGCAAGGAACACATACTGAAGCCGCTCTAGATAGTGATTTATGAGGTTTCAGTTTGATTTTCCAAACCTTGTACCTGTCTATTTTCTCTTTCAATCCACTCTTCGTAATGTTTTCCACCAAAGATGTATTTCTCTTCGGAAACGTGTGGAAAGACAACTTTGGATTTCGGTTTCTAGAGTTGCGGCAACTTGGCACCGAACACTTCATACGGCTCACTGAGCGATCTGCATCCATGATTTTTGATATCATTAATCGAAAAAACTACAACTTCAGATGAGATTTCCTAAATGAACACCAAAGAACTCAAACATAAAAAATGGAAGCCGTTTGTTTGTCAAATTATTGCAGTGCTTTATATTTCCGCCAGACGTCGCATAAAATTATGAACTTCCCAATTGCCACAGCAGAAACACTACACCTCAGAATTATTCGCGAAGCAATAGAAATTGAAAAACGCTCCCAATGCCTCAACAAACGAAACGACTCACAAAGTCTTCCAGAGTCCTGGAAACCATTGCTATCCCATGGAGCAAATCCCTTAATTAATTCTTCTCAAACCAGACCCTCATTGGGTCCGACCGCAGTTTCAACAACGTCGGACACTCTTATAGCCATAAATGACAGACTCGGCACCAAGTCGCGAAGAAGTCTTGAGAATGGCTCCAAAGTGGAAGCCAAAACATCGACAGAAGAATGATTCCAGACGTGGTTCAACGGTAAGTTCAGTATTCACACATCTATATCTGGTATCTCGCTACAAAATTATTACTAGTTGGTCAAAGACGAAACTGGTTTGAATTTGATGATAGTTGTCATTAAATTTTCTGGCGATATCTTGAATTTATTGAAGCCTCATGAGACATTCTACATTTTATTCTATGGAAGAGAGGAATGTCGTCATGCTTTCAAAAGTGTTCTTAGGTTAGTAGCTGATATGAAGGTGATGAAGGAAGAACTATATGAAACTAAAAGAGAGCTGAAGGGGGTGACTAGTGAGTTGCAAATGTTGAGCAAGCGAGTAACCGATCTTGAGGCGAATAAAACTATAGCTTCAAATCCTTTGAATATTGAGGAGTTATTAGTAGAAGTGGAGAAGAGAAAGTATCGATCAATGAATGTCATAATAGCAAATGTCTGACACCAACATAAAACTGCAAAGAATAGGCAAGTTCTCAAAAGATAAATGTAGACTCTTGAAAGTAACATTCAAGAACCCAGCTGATGCGGAGGAAACTCAAATTTAGTAAAACACTGAAAACAGTAAAGATTTTTGGAGACCAAACGGTTATACAATACGGCCACACTTTGACTTCTGTGCTACACTGATGTATCTTTTCAACCGGAATCAAATGGGACAATTGCAGAAATTACAAAATCGAGGTATGAGAATCATTCTGAGATGCAATCAATATACTTCCATAGAATCTATGTTGAACACCTTACAGTAGCAGCCGGTATATAAAATACTTTATTATTTGAGCATGATTTTTATTCACAAAATAACGAGTGGGTTACAACCAGCATATCTTAGCAGATATTTTGTACTAAACAGTGAACTTCATTCATATAATACAATAACATGTAATATATTTCATATAGCCCGAACAAATTACAAAAGTGTAATGAATTCGCTGATCTTTAGGGGTCTAGAAAGTCACCTGATGGAATAAAAAATGTAAGTTCCTTAAAAGTGTTCAAAAAGCTATTATTAGAATATGCCAAATGATAATTCATGACGTACTGTGGAATTATTTACATATTTATATGAAACCATATTGTATATTAGGAAATCCTAAAATGAAGTCTATCATCATCATCATTGCCAGATCAAGATCTTCAGATGAAGTGATACTGCAGGTTTTTCCTGTTTCTCCTGCAGCTGAAAAAGCAAATGCGCGACTGGAAACGACCAAGTTGCCCCGGAGCCCCAAATAATTTTTGTAGTTGTTTCATAATTTGTATTACTTTCATTTCATTGTTAACAATAAAATTTCCAGTTTTCCTCAAAATGCCTTTGATACCTCCAGTACATAAATAATTATTACAGCTGTTGACAGAGGTCAGATGTGTCTTCATAAATGATATTGAAGACAATATAACTCTCACAGCTGATTGTATAGACTTTTTGCGTTAAGGTAATGGGCCACCAAAGGTCACTGCAGAGATTGCACCATAGTTTGAGAGATCATCAAACACCATTAATAGTCCCTTTTTCAATAGTCTCATAACAAAAAGTCGATGCAATCGGCTGTTAGTGCAGGATAACTCAAGTTGTAAATCTGCCATTTGAAGATCATCATCCACAGTGTCCACCATTATATATTTTGCATTGAAACTCAGGTTGGGAGATGCAGCACTATCCCATAAAAACTCAACTCAATCTTTTCTGAACGACATGCGAAACTTTCTTGTTCGTTTACAGGCTTTCACGAGAAAGAATGACGAATATGAAAAAACATTCGGCTTGTTTTCCTTCAGTCAGAACTGGCAACCAAACACAACGACAACCCCATTATTTCTGTTTTATTAGGCGAACTGCGAGAAGTAAAGAGAAGCAAATGGCTCGAAAAAACAGTTGAGATTCCGAAGTGACATCCAAGGGGAAAGAAAGTCGTTGTAGAAATCGTCGGACCTCAAGCAGTTGTGTAAAAATCATGTTTATCGATCATGATGGTTAGTTTGACGCGATATCTGAAAATCGGGTAATGCCTTGGAAATGAAAGAATTCCAATAAAAGAAGTCCCTTGCGGTCCGGTGGATCGGGGCAGCAGTTTCCAGTTTCCGGGTAACAATTACATCTTGCTGAGAAGTTACGAGTTTGACTGGAATTTTGTGTAAGACAGATGAACATCCCTCCTAGGATTCTGTCCAGTTGAAAAAGATCCTCAGAGCATTCTTATCTCTCGAAACTTCTTTCTTTCTTTTGATTTGATGGCTTTCGAATTGAATTTAGCGTGATATTTATTGAAGTTGAACTGAGAATCATTTATAAGGGTAATTATGACAAACCTAATTACCATTTTCCATTCAAAATAAAAATAAAATCAAAAATGTAACCCTAACCTAGAGAGTTATCATTCAATGGAAAGAGATGTCGATTGAGAAAAAGCCAAAGCTATCAAAAACGAAGGCATATTAATGTTTCATTCAAGTTTTTATTACAATACTTGAAGCAGAATAAATACTTCAACATATTTGATATCGATTTCGATAAACACGAGAAGAGCACTAAAAAAAAAATGAAATTTTCGTAACTGAGTTGGAAAGCATTATGACACTTGTGAAGATTAATATCAGAAAATGTAAACTTAGAGGATTTGGACATATATTCGAGAAAGTAAATATGAGAGTTGGATATGAAACTTTTCATAAATCACAAAAGGGTCTTGGAAATCCAGGAGATAAATGAGAAATCACAGAAAAGTCGGGAATTTGAGAAATCAGTTGTCAAGATTGCAACAGTAAATACATTGGCCATTCCCGACGATCTATTGAAACTCGTTTCAAGGATACGATGAAGGAACAGGGTAGAACAGTTCAGTGTCGCCAAACTGTGATCAGGAATTTGGTGAATTCAATCTGAGACTTATTAAAGATGTGCAGATTACAAGGTTACCTTACTCAATGAATCAGGAGTGTAGAAATGGCAAAATGTGAAAATACTATGAATATTGACAAAGGGTCGATCCCTATCAGCCCACTTCTCAGTTTACTGTTGAGATATCAATGATCGATCAGAATAATCAATATTTAATAGGCTTTGCAGGTGGAGTTTGCACCACCTATGATCGTATAGTATATGAATAGCTGACCCTAATTTTCAAACTCGTTATGTCAGTTATGATATCAGGGTGATTGATCTCTACAAATAGTTTCAACAATACATATAACACCATCAATATGAATTCATTTCGATTTATGAAATATATTCAAGTTGTTGTCTTCGACAGCAAAACATAGTACACTATCAAAAAAAAAAAAACTTTTTTGAGTATAATCACTATGGAGGATTTGATTCAGAAATTTATGTTGAATGATATATTTTAAATCGAATGGCTCCACATGAATTCACATTCGAGAAGTATAATTATTCACAGAAAGGTTTCTCAGAAAATTGTGAGGCACACGCCACTGACTGCCACCATGAACTTAATCCGATTCTGTTACAGTCAATTGATTCTCATGCAAGTTTGTTGGGCTTTTGAAGATTTTATCGTCACTTCTGAGACACTGAGCTATAATAAGGTTTTTTCATAGTTAGAAATATTGAAAAAACGGAAAATTGTTTGAAAAAAGTCATGATTAGTGTGGCGATAGTTTTTTCAAATCCCTCAAGAATACCGTTTCCAGGTATACATGTTTCACGGGTAAATTCGTACAGAGCAGTGAGAATTACCAAGAAGAAATCAAATCATCCATTCCTAGTCCATTCATGCAGTTGATTATGATCAACCAAATGATAGGTACTGATTTTAGATATTTTTCACAAAAAGGCACTTTGGCACAGCACTTACAGTAACGAGTTTGGAATCTGATTATATGGTCATTGATGAATCTTCAGCTCATGATGATATCAATGAGTTCCACACCATTATTCAAACAACAACACAAGTGTCGAAAGAGGCATAGTGACATGTCTTTATGATAGAGCAATGATAGTATGTAATTCATTAAAAAAAAAACGATGAAGATATCATCTTTATGAAGTCAATATTGGAAGAAAATGCATATCCAGATGATTTCATAGAAGAAACATGGATGAAAATTGACATGAACTACACTTCCTGTAACCAATCATCACACGTTTATGTCTCCTCACTCTCTGCAGAGATTAAACGTATCGGAAACAGGTATAATGTTAGTACAACATTCAAAACGACATATACTTCACGTTTGATACTGAAAAAAGTGTATTTGTTAAATACCTTGTTCGTGCTGTCAAAAATATATCGCTATATATAACTTACATCTTTCTCTTAGGCGAGTGTTGAAAGATCTTCCCGTTTGTCCGATGTACTACGTAGGCCAAACGGGAAGATTTTCCAACACTCGCCTGAGAGAACACAGAACTAGTTTTTTGAATGGAAAAACAAATTCTACTTATGCAAGTCACCTCATTCTGGAGGGTCATGAGTTCAACCACGAGTTCAAAATAAGGCATTTTGAGCAGAAAGGACAAATTACGGGTCGAATATCGGACCTAAGTCGGACCTTTATTTAAAGAGACGTTCGACCTACTTGTATATAAATAGCGTATTATAGAATAGTGATTTATTTATCTTGCTTGAAGAAGCTATTGTAATAGCGAAACACGAGTCGCGGTTTTGAAAACCCATTGTTAGTGGAAATCATACAGGAAACTGTAATATATTTTTGTTCAATGAATGTTTTGGTGCCGAGCCCCACTCATAATAAGTATATTCCAAGACAGGCCGTATCTGTGCCTTGTAGATCATCAGAAGTTGACGAGAAGTCAAGTATTTTTTCGCACGAAATAGAAATCCAAGCTTTTCGAAAGCACCTTCTGCAATTGATCTCACATGGTTTCCCCATGAGAGATTATTACTGATATTACTGATCGTAATTCCTAGCATCGGGATACTCGACTGTTTAGGAATGATTACTCCTGATATCTGAATATTAGGTGAAGATAGATCGGCTTTCATCTAGATGAGACCTGCCTAGGTCTTTCCATTATTGAATTCCACCAAGTTAATGACACCCAATTCTTTTATTTTCACCAAATCATCGTTAATTCTGTTGACGCCAATGCCTCTTTGTATTCTTGTTCCATAAGCTACTGTTATAGGGACTCTGGAAGAGAAACTAGTACAAAGAATACTGTCGTTAACAAAACTGCACTAAACGAGATTTATTTCTAGCAAGATATGGGTCGAAAACAAAATGGGCGCCAGAAGTGAACCCTGTGGAACACCTACATTTATTAAGAGAATATCAGACGATACTCCATCAATGGTCATTCATTGTGAAATCTCGGATTGGTTATCGCCTTAACGAAGATTTTCATTGTTTTCAAATCCAGTTTTTTACTCTGAGAGAAAAATATATTCCTTTTCTTTCTCTGAATCGATCCAAATATAATGATCGTGAAATCGTGAAATCGTTTTAGGAAATAATTGCCTCACTTCAACTGAAAGACACAAACTTTGCCCTCAGTTTCATAACTCGAGAACAGTTCCCGAAAAGATAAAAGTCTCTTCGAAATCACCACTATAATTTTTACATTTTATTGGGACAGGTCGGTCTCATTTGAATATTGGGCGCTCATTCTCCCGGAATTGGACCGTTAAAGTAAGAAATCACAGCTAGATCGCGTCCTCAGAGAGAGCCCACCTGTGTTTATTCAACAGGTTTAAAACGGAATTAGATATCTCAATCTAAGACTCACGCTATTAGTATTATGCTTTGAATTGGATTTAGAGACTGATCTTATCTTGTCAATGGAAATAATTTAATTAGATGGGAGTATCGTCGTTCGGTTTTGGTTGACGTCGTGGTATCTTGGAAAAGACGATTTTGACTAGGATATTGAATAGAAGATTGTTCCAAGATTGGTAAGGTGTACTAGTTCAGAGTATTGATGGCCTCAAAAAAAAACTGAACTGATTAGTAATCGCACAAGATAACCAGCAAACACAAACTTCACCGATCTTTAGAACTTGCAATAATATGTCATTAGAAATTATATAGGTATTCATTTATACTCTTACAAACACACAGAATTCATTTATTTATTTATTCATTACATACACAAGCTATTACAGCCTAATTACATTGATAAAAATTTGTAATTGATCAATTCGAAAACTCTTACGTAACTATTTACCTAACTATTTACCAGAACTATAAGGGGGGGATTGAAACTTGTGATTGGCTAAAGCATAAACATACCAATGATTGACATTGTCCATATAAACAAATAACAAGGTAATTGTGTCCCAATAATATAATATGTTCTAGAATTCTTCTACGGAATACTGATGGAGAAAGAGTCCTATCCTAATCAATAAGACTGCTCAAGGTGTTGGCTAATTTGATTATAGACATCAATGATGCTTTCATTATGTTTGTTATATTGAACATGAGGAAAAATCTGGTGCGACGAGGGTGTACATTGAATGGTAACATGAGAATTTCTGGTGAATCAATATTGTTATTCAAGAGTTTGTGTAAAAATATCATCGAAGATAAATTTCGACGTTGTTCCAAAGACAATATTTTGAATTCAAGTCGTAGATCTGCAGATCTTGTTATGTTATTGTTTGGCCAAATGTGATATCTCTTGAAAAAAAGATACCTCAAGAACTTGTTTTGGATTTTTTCTAGTTCTTCCAAATGGGTTCGATACTCACCAAACCAGACAATGGCTGCAAACTCCAACTTTGGTCTAACCAAAGAATGTACTTATAGGTGAAAGTGGTCAGTGGTGTGAAAACTACTGAGAAAACTAGGAACATATATACAACTGATGACTTATAAGTATACAAAGTTTAACATGTCTATATCATATTTCTGAATGACTAGGTCGGTAAAGAAACATTTTATGTACTTCGAGTTGTTACTAATATCATAAATAAATAACATACACCTTGAATTTTGTCTTTTTTTCAAACTCTCCATATCAAATTCAATCGATATGAGATCATTTGAAGAGCAATTGTGGACTTTCGAATATTGGTACCATAGCAATATTTTTTGCTTTTTCTCGATGATATCGTGCTGATGTTTGAGAAGCCCAGTACAGTTCAATAATCGTATTTAGATTTTTACAATGTTTTGTGTTCACGAAACAAAGAATTTTAAAGGCTTTGTTAACCATTTTTCCATAATGTTGGGTGAATCTCAAATTAGTTTGCAGGTGAACCCAGAGATACTTACATTCCTCTTTCCATCATCAATTGTATGGTTGTACTTTATGTCTTGTACTTCAAGTGTGAAAGTCGATAACAGACATTCACTGATGAATAGTGACCTTCTATTTTCACTGAACTACTTAGTCCTTGAATTTGAGTCACTCTGAAGCTCTTTGCAATCTTTAATGCATTTCATTTGTTTCAACAGTTTGGAGTCATCTGCAACACAGTCTGGTAGGTCATTAATAAGGATCGCAAATGATGATTGGCCAAGATTACTACCCTGTGGTACTCCAGAGGTGGCTTTGTACTCCCTTGACATACAGTTACCAACTTTGATCTTGAGAAATGTTTTCATATAGCCTCTATTATTACTAATCCAAGGTTCCAGCTAATATTTGCACTTCCAAGAAGACTTTTTACATATTTTGTCATTATTCAGTTTTTATACAGACATTTCTACAATGACATTCGAATTCACTCTCGATGGTTTTGTTATTGCTTTCATTTATTTTTCATTATCCAGTCTAGTTCTTGTACTATTTTGTCTAACTCAGTCGTTTCTGACATTATCATTAACCATTTCATATGGATATAACCAAACAGAACATCCATAGAATATCCTATCTATTTGATGAAATGAACATACAAATCTCTAATATTTATAGAATATTCGTGGAATATATAAATAAATATCGAAATATTCATGGGATATTCTAAAATGGACGATCATATGAAATTCTGGAAAGAATATGAGTAGAATATTTCATTTATGTTTATTTTTGGAAATTTTCTCTACGACCATTTTTCAGAATATTATTTACGGTATATTTTCAGAATATTCATTACAGCATTTTTTCAGGATATTGGCTTCAAAAAAGGAAGCAGAATAGCTTCCGAAACAATGCCAAGGAGAGGTATACGCGTTGTTTTAATGGATTTGTTAATTAGATCTCCAAATTCATGAAAATACGACAAGTAGCTGACAAAATCGTCACTCAAATCTGCATCTTTTTAATTTCGCAATTACATATCTGAAGCTATTCATATCACTCTGATGGCATAAAATGGTCCATAAATTATTCATATGATCTATCCATGTTATATTTGGATCCATATGAACGCTCAAAAATCTAACAGACCCATTTAGGCCCCAGTTCCTAGTTTCCAAGGTTGAAACTTGAGTTTTATGTTCATACACCATCAATACCTGCATCGCAGATGGATTCGAGGCGTGATATAGCACAAAGGCTGCTGTACTATACGGCCATACTTGTTTTCGCCTTTCGCCATGTTCAATGACATCCAATATCCGGCGTGATACTATCCAAGGAAGTAGCTATTACAAAAATACCAATGAGCGTAATAAAATCAAATGAAAAATTCATTCTGTTACACATCCCGGACGATCTTGCAGCTTCCCTCCGGATTCCGAAACACTGGCACCGGAATCCTCAAGCCCCTCGGAGGACAACAAAAACAGAAGAACTTCGTAGGCGTTCGGTGCGTATCGGAGCTGCAGAGCTATTGGCCGGGCGCACGCTTACCGTCTTAGCGCCGGCAGTGGCAATTCGTCCGTTGCGTTGGTAGCACTGCACGCTTTCGTATCGCAGCTTCGAAATACGTGCGAGGCCGTCGCGCTCTTTTGTTTTTCGAAATCGGTGGTCGGATCGCGGGATGTCGCTCTGAGGATTCTGTTTTTTCTGTAATCGTCCCCCGGTGACTTTTTCCGTGTTGGAGTTGGTTTTGAGAGATGGTGGCGGAGTTCGTAGGTTTTGGTGGAGGACGCAACTTTGTGGTGATGCTGTTACAAGTGGTTGTTTTTTGTGTGGTTTTTGCTGGAGGAGCCGAGGCGCAGGGGAAGTTTGATAATGAACCAGGTTGGGCAATTTTTTTTTTGGTTAGGGTTAATTTGGTTGCTGAAGGGTGTGTGAGTTTGGATGTTTATATAACTATCTAATACAAAAAACGAATGTAATAAAAAAAGAATTGAATTGATGATATTTGATGCCATTATGAAAAATTCAAATATTTGATAATGATAAAAAGGATAGCGATGAAATGATTGAGTCAATAATCGAATGAATCAAGCCACCCAAATCCAAAAAAATAATTGGTTGTGGTAGAAGATCAAAATAAAAAATCCAATTGATATAAAGATAATATTGTAATGAACAATGAAATATCGAATATGAAATAGTCATCTCAAACAAAATTTATAAGGAGAAATTCATATGAATTCATCAATATGAACAAATGCTGAAACCAAGTTTCAAGTTGAGTTTACTCACGACGGTTCGATCGCTGGTATCTGCAATCGTCTTCGGGGATGACTGTCAACATTTTTCGTGTTACCCTTAATTGTTGCTGTTGGCAATGATAACTAAGAAATATTTGAACATCAACACTACAAAATATAATAGAGAGCCTCGTAGAGAGCAGTCCCTGAATTTTGAAAATAATTGAGATCGATGAACGAGTTATTTACACAACTATTGAACTAATTAGACATAGAAATGAAAATGTTGGAATAATTTCCAGCTGGAAATTTTATAGTTATGGAATGAGTATTCTTGGATTGCGTACCTACCAAGATACAGGACGTATATTTTTGACCGCACGGACAAGAAATTTCAAATATATAAATTCTTGTGTTTTCTGATATGTTAATCGGTAACAGCCCAAAAAACCATGGTGGAATTCAATGCTGGGAATACCCAGGCATGTATTTCCTCAATGGAAGCCGATCCATCATCATCTAGTATTCAGATGTCAGGGGTAACTATTCCTACAAAGTCAAGTATCTCGATGCTAGGATTTACGATCAGTAATAATCTCTCATGGGAAAAACATGTGAGATCGATCGCTGAAAGGTGATTCCCAGAACCTTGGATTTCTTTTCCGTGCGAAGAAATACTTCACTTTCTTGTCAGCTTCGAACGATCTACAAGGCTCAGATTCAACCTGTCTTGGAATATAGTTCTCATTTATGGTGCTCGGCACCGAAAACTTCATTGAAGCTTCTTGATTCTATTCAGAGAAAGGTCATCCGTCTTGATTGTGATTCCTCCCTCACAGACTCACTCACTTCGTTGGGGCATCATAGAAGGGTCGGAGACTTGTCTCTATTCTATAGATATTTTCACGGCCGGTGCTCTTCTGAATTTTCATTATCCGTTCCACACTTGGCAGTATATATACGGATGAGCCGAGTAGAGAATTTCTAACCCATTTGTCGTGAGCCTGTAGACCTGTCGAACCTCTCTTTTCCAGTGATCTTTTTTCAATAAAACAGCTGAACTTTGAAACTCCTTACCGAGTGGGGTCTTTCCTGGGGCTTACAAACTTCAAAAATTCAAAGTGAATGTTGAGTTGTATCTCCTGTTCTTCGATTCACGAGGTGTGCCTTGAACATTACAGGGCTTTTCTTTATTGTGAATTGCGACTGTTAATGACTCAAATATTGATACTTTCTCTTTATAAGTCAATCGTTCGAATGTGAGCTCTCACAAAGTATGGTTTAGTCTTCCCTTTCATAATGGCAATTTAGTTAGTGATGAATAGTCTTGCAATTGTGGTTGGAATTTCTTTCCGAAGAATAATATCAGATAGTGTTTTTGTATCTTTTGATCAAAAAAGGAATAATGAAGAAGTCATCAGAAAGCTCTGAAAAGGCCAATTGAATTGAATGTATATAATTAACTCCCTACTATCAGATGTGATCATCAAATTTTTCTTTTGGAATTATTTATTATCCACATGAATGAATACTTGGAAATCGCCATGATACTGTTACTGAGATTTCTATTATTTCGCTTTCGAAAGGAAAAACCTCGGAAAATACGGAGCTGATTTTATTTATGGTAGGTTGATAATTTTTGTTTTGATTTCGTTTTCGATATTTTCGCACCCATCTCGTGAATATATGATATAATCATTGAATCTGAAATAGTATTACATCTGAATCATTACTGTATCCTTACATATATTTCAATGGAAGCTAGTTAATGGAATTATTATTATGTTCTTTCATGTAATTAGAATATGGGTCATTCTCTCGTATTATCACGAATCCACGAGAAGAAAATCAACCACACTCTGATATTGATGAACAAAATGCATTGTACATGCTTCGATTATATTTTGTATTGTTCCACAACAGATCCCTGTTCAAAGCTCGGTTCAAAGTTACGGAATTATTGAGAACTAGATACATCGTTTTTCAAAATGATGACACATTTTATGAAATGATGTTATGACCAGTGTGATACTTAAGTAAAACTGATTCATTCAAATAAAAATAAAAGCCGCCTGTGGTTTTCATGATCTGTCGCAATTTTGCAACTTCACATTGACATTTGAATCATCTCTTCGACCGCCTTAATAATCATGTTTATTGATATGGAGATACTTGAGAATGACACTTTCGAATATTGATAGTTGAGTGTGCCTCAGACAGTCAATTGAAATGATTCCTGATGAATTATTCGTTCATCAAAAAATCAAACAGGGGGACGTACAGATCTGGTCAATGCTTCTTCAATCACACAATTGGAAAATAATCCAAAAATTGTTGGAATATGATCTCAGATCAATCAACATGGTTGTGTGTATAAATGGTCACAGTACCCAAGCTTTCAAAAGGTATATAAAATCAATATGCTTCATTGAACTGACCTATTGTTTATTTGATCATGACTCAGGCTATAATTTTTTCATGTTCAGAACTGTGAGTTCTGAATCTACCAACTATCTTGAGAACTTTTCAAAAACAAGAGATGAATGAGAATTTTCCCTACCTATCTTTGTCTATTCAGAAAAAAAGACATATAGCACTCGATGTACCAATAATGTTTGAATTTCCCAAGAAATGTTCGGGTCAAAAAGTGCCAATTGAGTTTTTCTGCTATTTGTCCGCTACGTATCGAATAGGGTGGCAATGAAGCTGAAAGTTTCAACATCTCCAAGAAAAACCAATTGAAACCTTCCAGGAACTCGATGAGATTGTGAGAGAATTATGTTCCAATTGAGGCACCTTCATTTAGAAGATGATTTTTGCTCTCGAGCTGGTCAAATTTGTATGTTGAACGAACGGAAAGAGCAAGAAAAAGAGATTTATGGCTCCACGACGTTTTCGAGTTGGTATCAGCATAATCTGAGAATATCAAGAAGTATTATTTTTCTGAGTGAAACACTTACCCTCAGTAGCAACTTCTTGTAAAACTCAAATTTGGCCACAAAAATACAAGAACTGATATTAATTAAAAACTCATCTTTGCGAGAGTTCTCAAAACCAAATCCACTTTTGTTTTCAAAACTTTTACAACCAATATTTCTCTTCCAATTTTCTTGAGAATCTTTCGAAAATATGGGATTTGACGAGGGGTCTCTCACTCTAGGAAATAGGTGTACACAATTTGAGAAATATTTAGGAAATATAGGAAATATTCAGGAAATAAAGGAAATATTTAGGAAATATAGGAAATATTTGAGAAATAGAAGAAAATGATTGGGAAATAATGGAAAATATATAGGAAATGTTTGAGAAATGAAAGGAATTTTTTGAAAATTGATAACGTGCTGTGGCACTCACGTGTCACGTGTTTGCGCAACTTTGGCCTGTTGCCTTTTTTAGTTTGTCTATGAAATTCCAGCAAAGAGGTTGTGACAGTGTATAGCGAGTGATTGATTTTTGTGGAAAGTTAGGTAAGTTTATCGAAAAGCTTTATATTTTATTTTTTTATTTCATAAGAATAATTAATTGATATTTGAATATTATTTGGAGCTCAATTTAGACCCTGTGGCTGTAACGTTTTGGTGTTCTCATTCTTCTATTTACTATTTATTACTCGACTGATTATGAAAAAATTTTGGCATGAAAATTGTACTTTATTTATATTTAAAGACCTTAATTACGTAAGAATCGGGTATTGAGCAATAACTGATGAATGAAATCTAGACAGGTTCGAACGGGTTCGAACTTGTTTTTGGGACCACCTTATTTGCAGATAATCCGTTTTTTCGTGCCAGGATTTTTTCTGGTAATTTTCTTTTCTTTTGTTATTTACTCACTTTAAGGCAGTATCAAGTTTTGAAAAAATAAACCTAACGCTTCTCATACACGATTTTTTCATTTTTATCAGTTTTTTCGTGTCAGGATTTTATCTGATTAACTCTTTTAACATATTTTCACGTAATTCGATGGATATTGATCAGGCACAAATGCCAGCCAATATGAATTATGAACTGATTAGGAAATGAATGAATAATTTGGAAAATATAGGAAATGATTAGGAAATATAGGAAATATTTAGGAGATTTAGGAAATAATTTGAGAAATATAGGAAATACCTAATTTGAGGAATGAGGAAATAAATGAGAAATAAGGAAATAATATGGGAAATAATGGGAAAAAAGGAAATAGGTGTAAGTACACTTTTTACGTCAGTGAGAGGCCCCTCGGGATTTGATATGAAATTTCGTCTTTTAAGAGTGGTAGCCAGGTAGGATTTGAATCGAATGAATTAGTTAAACTGCAACAACTATCTTCAAACAGCACGATGACAATAGGTTCGTTCAATTTTCGTTTCCTGCTTTTGCTTTTCCTTGCCACAATCTCAGTGTCTATACGGTGTGATCTCCATTGGCAGCGAGAATATGTTCTGATAATGATTCGGAACCACCAATCTTCTGTTCTTGATGTTCTTGATTTTGTGTTCAATTTTTCGCATTTCCACAGGTCTGGATGTTTTACCGATATATTTTTCAACGCACAAACAAGAAAGTGGATAAATTCAGTTTTTGCGTTTTATGCCATTGTGGTTCTTTACTATGTGATAGTACTGAATGTAAAGAATTTGTTGTTCTGAATTTGGTTCTAACAATATACGTGTTTCTGATCCGTTATGTTTTCAGACAGTCTAGGAACTGTTTCAATGAGCGCAACTCTTCAGGGGATGTGGAAATATGGCCTTAAATGTTTGTGAAGATTTCAATTTCACTTCTTATTCTCTCACAGAGATGAGATCCTAGTGATAGAATAAGAACCCAATTAACTACGAAGAAAATTATCCAAAACAATATAATGACTTTCAAACAGTAGATTAATCTGTTCATAAATATTGGTAACGATTTCGCAATTGCTCTCCAAGTTCCACGTTATAGTAGGGGAGCCCACGGTGCTGAATCGGGATTCCCTCGAGCATCATTGGGTTTCGAAGCTTAGATGATAAAAGAAAAAAAATTATATAATATATACCTTTTCATCGGTGGGGGGAGTGGCTATAGATTTTCAAAAATGAAATAAAAAACTATTGCATGGACATACTCGAGCGCGTCAGATATTGATATAATCTATGTCCTACACATTCAAAAAAATGTATGTATGTTAATCTGATTGTTTCCGTGATGGGGGTGGTAGTACGTGAGGGTTGAAAATGAAAAAAAAAGTCTTTCTCGAGCGCGTCAGATTTTCTGAGGGGGTGTTAAGTGAACCTAAAAAAAAAGCTCTTATATAATAATCTGACGGATTGGATGTGACGCAGACTCGCGGCCGTTATTATAATGTGAAATGAATTTGTTATTTTGGAATACACAAGCGCGTCAAATTAAGATATATATGGTTCATCTTTACGCCCTAGACGTTGCAGTTTAATAATCTGACGATTATCTGGAGGGATTCACCTATTCTGTCAATCTGAATATTTTTCAAATCATTGAACTCAATCGATTGAGAAGCTCAGGAAATAGCATGCAAATAAAAAAGTGTATGTTTTTTTAGTAGAATACTTGTATTTATAAAAAAAATATTAAAAGCAATTAAATTTGAGTCTGTGTGATCAACTGTCATGGCGTCATGACACCAGAAACCAGAGTGGGGACGGGGTAGGAGAGCAATAGATAGAGTAAGAGTGAGAGAGAAATAGAAACGCTGAGATCGGAATATAGGAATCACGAAGGTATCTGCACGCATTAAACTGTAGGGATGAATTTTTATTATTTCGATTTGTGGAAATCGTCAGATTATATTTTTTTTGTATATCTTGAATTATTTCTTTCAAAAGAAAAAAAATTAGTCACGCTCGAGAATGTCGAGATGACGTTTTTGTTTTACAACTTTGTAGCCATCCTCCTTCTTCAGGTCACCCTCGAATTGTCAGATTAGTGGAATATACACGTTTCAGGATGTAACTAACTCACCCTACCTTGATCTGACGCGCTCGAGAATTTCCGATGATCAATTTTTTTTTCACTAATCTGATCCTTCATCCTTGAAGGGCGGCCATATGTATGGCTCATATACGTTGGAAGTACTCATCCGGGTTCAAGGTATCCCCCTGTATATTAATCTGCCGCGCTTCAGTAAATCCTGAAATCCCCGCTTGGGCTCCCCTATTATTATTAGTGACTATCATTTATTATTTGCCATGAGCCGCAACCTGGCTTTCCAGTCAGCAAACGGAATCTTCACTCATTTGAGTAGAACCGCCTGTATTAATATTGTTGAGATGAATGTCAATAACAGACCCCGTCTTTTTTTTATTTCCATCCGTTCTCCGTTACATCAGCTCATTACGACCCCGTTTTTTGTCTCTTTTTCCGGCAAGCAACATCTCGAGCCCGCAATTTGCCCCCGGGCAGAATCATCCATTTCAATTATTTCCGAACTTTCCCAATGTAGCAAAACTCAATTTTTCCACTGGTTCAGCTCGAGGGGTCCGATGTTATTGAATTCCGCGAGACTGAACTTCAACTTATTGCCAAATATTCTTTACATCCTTCGGTTCCTAATGATGTCGTTTCGTCTCGAACAATTGGAGTTGTCTTCAGCGATCAATTGTTTCTTCTATTGTTTTGCAATTTTGATTTCCGGAGTTGCTCTCTGTATTTTCTTCTCGCAGTCAGTCTGAGCGAGTCTTATTGACTTGATGAAGACAATCTTTGTTCTTCGCGATGGTATTGTGAATACGAAATGAAACAGTAACGTTCATCTGAGGGGTGCCTCACTTCGGAAAGCCTTTGTACACACTGACTAGAAATCTCACAAATCCACGATGGATTCGAGAAACTCATGCCGAAATTTTGAAATCGTAATGCAAATATCGAAATCTCCAATGACATCCACAAGTCCCATTGGAATCCAAGTCTTATCCTGTAATCTTAGCAAATTCTTGGTGAAATCCTAGGAGGATCCAAAACCCCACTAAAACACGTATACTTTACCAATACTAACTGTTCAGTAGGTACATAGTTTTGTGAAAGACAGTACTTTTCATACTAGTTTCTCTTCTTCATACCAGCTCGAGAAACGTCGAAAGTATTAACGATGACTTAGTGAAACTAAAAGAATGGGTTTACATCAACTTGGTGGAGTTCTATGCTGGAGAAATTCAGACATTTACCTTCTCGAAGAAAGTCGATCTAACTTTATCTTATATTCAGATGTCAGGAGTAACTATTTCTACGAAGTCAAGTAGATTAGATTGGATTATCGGGGAGCTGGCCCATGGCCAGATTCACTGCGACCTTTTCAGATCTATTGTGATGCTCCTTGGTTGTTAGAGCTCGTTGTCCAGCTTGATCTCTTTGATGAGACTCCAAAGCCTTGACACTGACCCCTTCATATAGCTAGCAGCCTCTGGCTTTTTACCCCCGCATCTTGCGTGTCTCAGCCTTGCTATCACTTCGCATTCACAGAGCACATGCAGTACGGTTTCTTCCTCTTTTTTTACGAAGTCAAGTAACTCGATGGTAGGAGTTACGATCGTTAATAATATCTCATGGGAAAACCATGCGAGATCGGTCGCTGAAGGTGCTTCCCAGAATCTTGGATTTCTATTTCGTACGAAGAAATTCTTCACTTTTCGTCAGCTTCTGATGATCTAAAAGGCAAAGATAAGGCCCATCTTGGAAACATCCATTGGAACTAATTGATTCTATTCAGAGAAGAGCAATCCGCTGGGAATTCCGTCTTGTTGATGATTCTTCGCTCACGAACTCGCTCACTTTGTGGGATGATCTTAGAAGGAGACTTGTCTGTCTCCTATAGATATATCAACACGGATGACCCAACAAGTGCGGAATTTACACCCCTTCGTTGTGAGTTTGGAACCCTTCTATCTTGAGAATCTTCTTTGAATAGAACAGCAGAACTTTGGAACACATTGCCAAGGGAGGTTATTTCTGAGGCTCGCGAATTTCAGAAATTCAAAGTTAATGTTTGACGCGGTGTTCTCTGAACATTACTGCTTTCCTTACATGTGAATCTGTTAATGAATAAAAGGAACATGGACTTTATAGTGTGAATGAAAAAAATGGATCAAACAAGTACAACTAACATTCGAACCTCGATTCGAACTCAGTTAGTTTATGTATCTTCGTTAATTTTCAGTTTTCACATCAACATTATTTTCATTCAGTCTTGAAAATATATTCACCTTCACTCACAGTTACCAACCTGTGAGGAACACTGACTGTTGCTGAGCTTGAATTCCGGTTTGCTTAATTCATCAAGGTTCCAATAAAAAATCTTCATATACTGTATGTATGGAATAACTAAATAAAACTCAGCTGATAGTGAACATCCATTCAAAAAAACACCGATTGGTATAAAGTTCATTCAATATTTATATTTCACGAATTTGATATTTTCATTCTACTTTGAATACAGCATTTAATCAATATAAAAATTGGCATATCTAAATTACAGTATTATGCCAATATGCTTCACTCAAATCGATAATTCAATATTGACAGATATTGGAATTTCAATATCTCAAAGTTTGAAAAAGATTGCAATTTCCAAATTGTTGAACCGATATTACTCAATATATCATGATATTGTTATTCTGATATTGGTTATTAGCTATTGAACTCATATATTACCGTACCCCACTATATACAGTTTGAATTTATTATCAAGTCTGAACCAATATTCATACAGAAATATCGTTTTTTCAATATTATTTTATATCATTTCAACACCAAGTTTTTCGAAAATTTTCTCCTTCACTCGCAAAATAAGTAGGAGCAAGTCACTTCCACTTTCGATTTTGTTATAAATTGACCGTAGAGGAATGGTATGTACTTATAATATCAACGGAAAATGTTCGCCTTTCTTTCCATTGTCATAGAAAAAATTCAAATCAGTTTCTCAAAAAACAACAATTTTAGAACAAAAAACAATATTCATACAGAAATATCGTTTTTTCAATATTATTTTATATCATTTCAACACCAAGTTTTTCGAAAATTTTCTCCTTCACTCGCAAAATAAGTAGGAGCAAGTCACTTCCACTTTCGATTTTGTTATAAATTGACCGTAGAGGAATGGTATGTACTTATAATATCAACGGAAAATGTTCGCCTTTCTTTCCATTGTCATAGAAAAAATTCAAATCAGTTTCTCAAAAAAATTTAAAATATAAATCACATTGAATGACGTTCACCTCGATTGTTATTTTGATTGCACTAACATCAAGCGATTACAAATTCAAAAACGTGCTACTGGACAACGTGAAACTGGGACAGTCCTGAAAATCTTCTAATGCCACCACTGTGAGTTGGTATTAGTTGGGCTTCTGTGAGACACGGGAAGACATCTCGTCTATATCTAAGTCCACTTAAGAAGTACCAGACTGACCTCGAAATACTTTCAGATCAAGAAAAGCGATTGGATATCTACCTGGACCCCAAATAGTTCGTAATTGCCAAAAAAACATGCTTTTTCAACCTGTACATCCATCCGTTATCGAAACAAGATAAGCAACGCAAAGGGAACGTAAGGCTTTATCTCGTCTTTATTGACAGTAAAGATATATTCCGATGTTGTCTTCTCTTCGTTATGGATTGTTTTGTATACTTAACGATAAAAGTTCTTCGTATCAACATTACTAGAATTCAGTGTATGTAGTCTGGAGACGAGATGTGCGGGTTTGAAATTGATGTGATTGTAACGAAACAGAATATTGTTGCTGGTTATATACAAGGTGATTCCTGAGTGTGACCCAACCCGGGGAGAAATGTCTAAACAAAGGATAATACTGGTAGTACAGGCCTTGAATATTCAACTTCAAAGTATAAATAATTCATAAGTAGCAAACTTGGTTAATTACAGGAAAGTAATCACCAGTAAATCCCCTTAAAATTCCATAAGCCACTTCAGAGCAAGAAACATGGGAGAACTTACCTATTTTCTCCTTCAAAAATGACCCAACCTTCGCAAGGATTGGGGCGGTTTGAATTCTGGTTTATTTAGGGTATAATTTCTGAAGCAAATATCATCATAACCCAATGAATGTTTTGGTATTCTCTCTTGGTGAATATTCACCTAAATGTGACTAGATATAAGCCGATACGGCCAGGGAATATAAAGGTTATTTAACAGGTCTAATAGTTGAATTATTATCTTGATTTCATACCGTAAGAAGAAGAATAATGACTTATAGGTACATTTCAAAACTTACGCCATATTTAATTAGAATATCTGTTTTACCCTTCAATAAATATCGATAATATATTGAATTTTAGTTTATTCTGACGATTTATTTTCAAATAATGGCTGCATATGACATTTTAAAACCATAACTTTGCTTAAAGAGTATTTTTGGAGTAAAAATTTGAACATGTGCAATCAATCTAAATTATTTTTGCAATAAATCGCATATTTAAAGAGGCCCGTGAATTTTATGAAGGTGAGAACCATCATTTTACAGAAAATTTCGCGCCGCAAGGAGAGTATTGTTGAGGAGAGATAATATGTATATATGTATGCTATTCATATGAAGAAACCTCTCTTTGTTTACTCATTCGTCCAAGGGAATAATTGGTAACAGGCAGGTTGATCAAAGCTTGATATTTACTTATTTCTGACCAATTTCATGTCAAAATTACTTATTTTTACCCTCAAACTAATAAACTAAATGTCCAAATATTCCAATTTTCGACGTCCAAATTACTTCGAATTTTTTCCCCACATTGGTAATTACAAGGTAAAAATTACGTAATCTAGTCTTCTTTCAGAAAGGTCCTCGACCTGATCGAAGGTAAGATTAACGTAATTATAACTAAAAATGTTAGTTGGGGAACTATATAGGAGTTAGTAGATAAGATTGGAAATTATGGTGTCAAAATAAAAAAGAGTTTTCCAGAAAATAATGACGTTCAAAAAGTATCAGTTTTGTTCAACTGAAGATACTTAACATGTAAGCGAAACGCGTGTCGATTGCAAATATATCAGTTTCGTGTTATTTGTTATCTGACCTCTATGAAACAGTTATACATGAGTTATATTTAAAATTGTCTTTGAAATCCAGCAGATTTCGAATGAAATTTGAATTGAGAAAATTAATTTCCAGTCTTCGTTTCTTGTCAAAAAATCTTCGATACAGTATGATATTTTCTTGCTTCCATTGGTCATGAACGAATACAAAAATTCAAGTTAAGCTCTGTTGAATAGACTACTAATATCAATAAAAACCGCTTAGAATCAGAAAAAATAAGCTTGTGTGAGTCTGCAGATGATTTTATCCAAAATTATTTTTGTTTAGCAAAATTCTTGGACACGATTGATCATTATAGCTTTATAAGAACATTGGACTTTTTTTCATATCTTTGAGAAACCTCAGGGAAGGTTCATTTATCGAAGTTACCTGAAACTATTTGCAGACTTCACCTGAATATTCCACACATTTTACTTATATATTTTCTGTATAGATGAAATCAATTGAATCAGTCAACACAATAACGTTATTTTTTTTACTGGATACAAATAACTGTGAATTTCAATTTACTTATTTCTTATTGTGTCTTCCTACATCACAAATATCACCTTAATAATTGAAACCATTCAATCACTCACTTTTCTGAACAGATTTTTTAAAAATATAAATCAGGTATTTTATGTACTAATTCTGAATTCAATTTCAAAAGACTTTGCTGAAGTCTTTTGAAATGGAGAAAAGCTCTGGTTGCAATCATCAGGCATGCTGGGCTTCCGAATAATATTGAGTAGGTGAATAGAAATAGTAAGTATATTGTTTGAGCATTATCCACAAGCGCGTGTATTTGTAAAATTATAAAAGTTGTCCGCCGAAGCGAACTCAGTATCGCTCGGTGTTGTATGAAACATTTTTTTATGCAAAATCCGGCTAGCTTGTGGGTTCTAACACACGAACGAACAAAACGACGCCTGGGAGACTCGACCAGAGCCACCGATCGCCTCGCGAAGAGAAAATCAGTGGAGGATCGCTTCTTCGGGTTGAAAAACGCGAAGGAATAAGAAAAAGTAGGCCTAAGACTCGCCGCGTGCTCGGAGATGCCAGAAACAATTGAATCACAATTCCACGAGTTACTTTTAGCCCTGGGAGATAGCTAATTCTAGTCGCGGTTACGACTGGCCACCACGATGGCTCTAGGCCGGACCAGAAGTTCCCTACGCTCCCTAAAACCCTGCTACGACACACTTCGCGCCTGGACCTGCCTGCCCTGCAACGCGTGAACCCGTGTCCAGCTCTCCGGTGCTGGAGGTGGCGTTTTTAGCCGCGAACTCTCAGTGCTGTGAACACTGTCACGTAACAGCGTTCGTAGAGAGTTACGGTAGGCGTCTGTATCGAGGAAACCCTGTTTGATGAGGGTGGCCTGTCAACAGCTTCCGACGTACCCTGTAGGCGCTACCCGGACTCAGGTAGCCGTGTAGTCCGATATTCCTGGGACCTACAGGGCAAATGGCCTCTTCTTCTCTCTTCGAGTGTTCTGAAAAGAACACCACAGTACGAATTCAAATATTAGTATAGGAAGGATTCTCGACCGGCCAAAGGCTCGGGAGACTGGAACACTTTATTTAGCAGCAAGAAAACTGGAACAATGCAAGCCGAAGCTGCACTCAGGAACGTGTACAGTTAGACTCTGCACCCGAGTTACGAATTCATTATTGGAAGCAGTTTGTGCTTCCAAACTCCGCAGTGGTAGTTTTTGTGGGAAAACTTTACAATGATTTCCTAAATCTCCAGCCAGAGAATTAATATTTATCCGATTCTTTCTTCTTGTTTGGATTTATATCCTATTCCGCTCTCTATGTATATCAAATCTTCTTCCTAAACGCCTAAAAGAGAATAGGAGTACTGCCTCCTAGATTCATTCGCTTAATATATAACTCCTTCCAAATATGAGACGCTTTGATAAGAATAACTCTTGGATTTAACGCCAATGATAAACGCAAGTCTAGACTCAATCTCAGCGAATGCTAACGCTGCAGCAAAATCGCCTATCTTTATGCGCGCGATTCGCGCTCTGTTTGGCTCCGCCCGCCGCTGCGGGAGCGAACGCCGTGCGCTGATTGGCTCGAGCCCTGGATAGGGTCTCGAGACATCGACTGTTTCTCGATTTTTCGAACTAACTGTTTAGAAATGTTTTATTTTACATTATTTCGTGTTCCTATCATGAAAAATGGCGAGAATTATTCATATTTTTATTAAAAACTAGCAAAAGGCTGGAGATAACACCCCCCCCTTTTAAAGAGTTTTCCTCGCTAAAACTATCCACTACTGGAAGAATGGAAGCGCCCTGAAAAGGGCTGTTGGTTTCTTTATTGATTTTTTTACAGCATCCTTAAAGCTACCCCCTTAAAATCTACTAACAAATTATTAGCTTAAATTTAGAGTCTTTTTTCTCACACAAACTTTCGATTACACATCGTCTTTTTCACTTCTCGGTTATAGTTCAAGTTTTCAATAGTCTGTTCACTGTCACTTTATTGATTAAATTTGTTTTTCACTTTCAAAGTCACTTCACTTTGTTTTAAAGTCAGTTCACTTAAAGCTAACTATTTACAATAATTTTTCAGTGCCTGAAGGGCCAAAGTGAACAGGTTTACCTCACCGAGAAGTCCACGGCTACTGGGCACGTGGAGCAGGGCGGGGATCCAAGTGATCCTGGCCTGCCCGAGGTTCCGGAGCGAGTCTTAGATCATCGAGATGTATAACTCTATCAAGACCACCGCGGTTTACCAAATATGTATTAATCCCTAAACGTCTTACGACCCTCGATGGCTCGGACCAAGTCTGACCGAAGTTGCGTCGCTGTTTTTCCGAATTTCGGCAAAGGACCCACTGACCCGGTGTAAATGATATCACATCATCGTTTCTATTAGGGTAGTGTTTAGCACGATATATATCAAGTTTTTCATTTGCTTCGTCAATCCTTTGCTGCCTATTTTCGTTGTTAACTCTACGGCGCTTTTGCGAGGGCATAGACCATTCACCTGGCCTTGGTAAATCATATCCAAGGAGAAGCTGACTGGGAGTCATCTCCGTAGAGGCATTTCTACGCGTTCTTAAGTTAAAAACGATTTCTGAGACATGTTCTTCCCATTCAGACTCTGGACGATTTATTAAGGCTGCACGTAACATTTTCTTAATTTCTTGAACTCGACGTTCAACAGGATTCGCCTGCTGATGGTGCACTGGGCTCAAACGAACTTCTATTCGATGGTCAGTGCAGAAACGATCCCACAAATTACCGTTAAACATCCCCGCACTATCCGAAATAATTACTTCAGGGAAGCCCCACCTATGGCAAACATCCTTCAACATAAACTCGACGGCAGTTTTGGCTTGAACACTCGGTACGGCCTTAACTTCTACCCATTTACTAAAACAATCGGTAGCGACCAATAAGTGTTTGTTACCACCCTCACTCGATGCGTAAGGACCTAGCGCGTCTATTGAAATTATTTGCCAGGGTCTTTCAGGAGTATTCGGACGTAACGCGGCCGGGGTTTGAGGTTTAGCGGCTTTTGTTGTGGCGCACGTCAAACAAGTTTTCACGAAATCTGCTACGTGTTTCTTTAGATTTGACCAATAAAAATTTTCCGATATTTCTCGGACGGTTTCATCCACCCCAGGGTGGCCTGTCCTATCGTGATAATTTTTAATTACTTTTTCCCAGCAACGACGAGGAACTAAAAGTTTCTTCAAATCTTGCCGAGGGCCTATGTAGTATAGAACATCATCCTCCAAGGAAAAATCGCTTACGATTCTCTGCTCGTATCCCGTAGGATCGGGGTTAGCGCGAGCCCGTTCAATTCGTAGTTTGAAACGGCGAACGCTATCGCTATTTCTCTGAGCATCGAGAATCTCGTCGTAAAACGTTCTTACTTGATTAAGGACATCCGGATGTTTTACTACCTCTACGAAATCAAAATCCGTAAATAGGTCGACAAGTATATCAGAAGCTTCGTTCAGAGTTTCCTTCTCCTCGGCCTCGTGATCACCTTCTACATATGGGAAAAATAATTTCTCGACATCAGTGTTTATATCGCAACCGGTACCTTCCTCTTTCGGATTTCTACTTAAGAAATCTGGTAGCTCGTTAACTCGGCCCGGGACGTGTACGACTTTAAAGTCATACTCCTGCAATAAAAGCGACCAACGAGTTAGTTTAGCTCTCTCGTCACGCATTTTATCTAGCCACGTCAAGGCTGAGCTATCGGTGTAAAGAGTAAAAGGCCCGTCTTGTAAAAAGTGTTTGTATTTTTTAACAGACCAAATTACCGAAAGACACTCGATCTCGTTTATGTGATACTTTCTTTCGGTGGCGTTTAATTTAGCGCTACTATATGCAATAATATCGCGGCCGCCATCCGAACGTAGCTGGAATAATACCGCGCCGATACCTATATGGCTCGCGTCGGTTTGTAAACAATATGGCCTTTTGTTATCGGGTCTAGCAAGCTCTAAAGGCTGTGAGACGAGTTCCTTTATCTTTTGGAAGCTGTCTTCGGCTTTTTGGTCCCATTTGAATTTTTTTGATTTGTCAATTAAATCTGTAAGTGGCGCTGCCACTTCAGCGAAATGCGGGATATACTCCCGAAGCCAACCGGCTGTTCCTAAAAAGGCTCTTAAATTCTTTATATTTTTCGGAGTAGGGAAATTTTGTACGTTTAAAATATGCGTTTCTTGAGGTCTATTGCCTGAGGCGGATATAACACGTCCAAGATAGTTTAGTTCATTAGTCCCGAATTTACACTTGCTCGGCGATAGCCACAACCCGTGCGTTCTTAGTCTCTCAAGAATTAATTGCAAGTGGTCGCGATGTTCTTCGACCGTGTGCGAATATACTATTATGTCGTCTAGATAGACTTTACAGAACCGGTCCACGTATCCTGAAAGAACTTCTGACATTAATTTTTGAAATACTGAAGGACCATTTTTAAGTCCGAAACTAAGGACGCGAAATTCATAGACCGAACCGTCTGGTGCACCGAATGCAGTGTACTTCCTCGAGTCTCTGTCCAAGGGTGCTTGCCAAAAACCGTTTCTTAGATCAAGAGTGGAGAAAATTCTACAATCTCCCATCTCTCTGACAGTCTCTTGGATCGGTGGTAGGTTGGGAGCTTCGGGAATAATTTATTTATTTATTTGCCGATAATCCACGCAAAATCTCAGAGATCCTGAGCGCTTGGGGACGAGCACAACAGGTGAACAATACGGGGACGTGCTACGATTTATTACCCCTGCCTCTAACAATTTATCAATTTCTTCGTAAACTATTTTTTTCCGCTCATCAGACATTTTATCATATCTAAATTGCCTGAAGGGCTTTTCTTCCCTAACTCTAATTTTATGTACAATTAAATTAGTCTGAGGTTGGCGAATGGTTTCCTCGAAAACGTCAGGAAATTTCTTAATGACTGAAAAAAGTGCATCTTTCGTTTCAGGTGCAAATTGCGATTCGTCCAACTTCAGCTCTGGAAATTTCTTTTCTTTGAAAGATCCTTTTCTTAGATCAAAAAAAACAGTTTGGCGGGGTGTTTTGCCAAAATAAACACACCCCCGTCCAACATCTAAAATTGCTTGATTTTCCCTCATCCAGGGCATACCTAAAATTAATTTCTCATGCAGGTTATTTAAAACGGTTGCCGTTATTTTTGACGAAACGTTATCTATTTTCAAATTAATATCTATGTGTCCTAGGCTATCACTAACGTTATTCTCACATCCTAACATAACCGTAGAGGGGTTAGGTAAATTCGTGAGATCGTATCCTGCAAGGACATCTACACGAACAAAGTTGTTCGAAGCACCAGTGTCCACCAAGGCGGAGATCACCTGTCCCTCGAATTCTACCTTTAATCGCGGCAAAACGCGCCCACCTAACGGGAACGTTTCGCCCAGAGACAAAAAACATTCTGTTAATTCTTCCTTAAAGTTAATACTATTTACAAGAGCCGTGTCACTCTTTTCTATGAAGTTTTCACGGACTCTGGGGGCGTTTTGCCTCTCTCGGCCGTACGAAGAGGGCCCCCTTATTAGTTTTCCGACACCGTAGTGGTCGTTGAAGACGACTCTACGTTCTCCACGGTGTTCCCTAGTCTTTGTTGAGGCGGCCTATAAGGTCTCTCATTTCTATTACTGTTTTCTCGTTGATTTCTTGAATCGTGTTCACGGGCCACGCCCACATTGTTTTGATTATTTACTTGTCTCGATTCGTTATCTCTACGAGTCTGATTAAAATGCTGATTTTGGTTTGTATTTTGATTTTGGCTAAAATTATACCCACTTCTGGGTGGATATCTTTGCGAGAAATTGTTATTGTTATAGTTAAAATTTTGGCTTGGGCCTTTTGAAGTACCCACTGGTTTATTTACATTAGTGGGCGGAGCATTTACTTTTTGGGTTATTGCTTTCGTGTTTCTCAAATCGTCCTCTATGGACGTGCAGTCTTGGATAAACTGTTCAATATCTCTGACAATTCGCCCTCTGAAAAAGCAGCGAATTTCGGGGGAGATCAATTGAATGATGGTATTTATTATTACTGAGTCGGGCATGTTTGGAAATAGTCTTTTGGCTAGACTAATCTTTTTTAATATAAAAACATCGACTTTTGTTTGTTTTTCTTGGCACTCGCCATAAAATTTAGCAGTTAATTTTGCCATTAATTCCGGGTTCGAATATCTTTGTATGAACCTATTTACAAACATGTCCCAACTAATGTTACAATTCAGGTACAGAGATGCCCACTTGGCAGCTTCCCCCTGGAGTTGGCCTCGAATGACGTTTAGCCAATCTTCTTGCATCATGTTCGATTTCTCCATTTCTTTGGAGAACCTATCGATAAAATAGACAGGGTCCTCGGATTCCAATCCTTGGAATGTCGGGAGTCTTTGCTTCTCAAATACACGAGAGCGTGTGTTTGAGTTGTTAAAAATTTCGAAAGTGTTTTGGATTGCCCTAAGCATATTTCTCATATCATTTATATTATCCTCCTCGGAGAAGGTAACTCTCCTCTGAGGATTGTTATCGTTAGAATTATTTAATGGGCGCCATTGACTCTTCTGTTTAAAGCCCTGAGCCAAAGAAGGCTGTAGATTTCTTCTTAAAGTAGCCGTTGTCGGCAAAGATTCCGGGGTGTCTTTTACTTCACTCAGGACTGCAAAAGGCCCCTCTAGTTCGTTCAACCCTGTTGAATTTTGAGCTTCGAACGGGTTAGGAAACAAATCAATTACTGTATCTTCTGATTTAGTATTACGGACCTCGTCCTCGTAAATTAATGTATCAAATTGTTGACTTAAATCTGTTGAAATCTGAGAGTAGGCAGGATTCTCAATGTCAGACAATTCCCTGTGTTTACTAAGATTCTCGCGTATCGTATCGGCAGCATCGTTTTCATAAGATGAAGCCCCAATGTCTGACAAAACCCTACGATTTCCACGAGGTATGGTATCATTTTTAAGCAAGGCCCCACGTTGGCCAGCGCCATAACCACAAGGTATTGCGCTGGGCAACGAAATTTCACCCTTATTAGTAAGAGCCCCACGTTGGGCGCCATAACCACAAGCGCGTGTATTTGAAAAATTATAAAAATTGTCCGCCGAAGCGAACTCAGTATCGCTCGGTGTTGTATGAAACATTTTTTTTATGCAAAATCCGGCTAGCTTGTGGGTTCTAACACACGAACGAACAAAACGACGCCTGGGAGACTCGACCAGAGCCACCGATCGCCTCGCGAAGAGAAAATCAGTGGAGGATCGCTTCTTCGGGTTGAAAAACGCGAAGGAATAAGAAAAAAGTAGGCCTAAGACTCGCCGCGTGCTCGGAGATGCCAGAAACAATTGAATCACAATTCCACGAGTTACTTTTAGCCCTGGGAGATAGCTAATTCTAGTCGCGGTTACGACTGGCCACCACGATGGCTCTAGGCCGGACCAGAAGTTCCCTACGCTCCCTAAAACCCTGCTACGACACACTTCGCGCCTGGACCTGCCTGCCCTGCAACGCGTGAACCCGTGTCCAGCTCTCCGGTGCTGGAGGTGGCGTTTTTAGCCGCGAACCCTCAGTGCTGTGAACACTGTCACGTAACAGCGTTCGTAGAGAGTTACGGTAGGCGTCTGTATCGAGGAAACCCTGTTTGATGAGGGTGGCCTGTCAACAGCTTCCGACGTACCCTGTAGGCGCTACCCGGACTCAGGTAGCCGTGTAGTCCGATATTCCTGGGACCTACAGGGCAAATGGCCTCTTCTTCTTTCTTCGAGTGTTCTGAAAAGAACACCACAGTACGAATTCAAATATTAGTATAGGAAGGATTCTCGACCGGCCAAAGGCTCGGGAGACTGGAACTATTTATTTAGCAGCAAGAAAACTGGAACAGTGCAAGCCGAAGCTGCACTCCGGAACGTGTACAGTTAGACTCTGCACCCGAGTTACGAATTCATTATTGGAAGCAGTTTGTGCTTCCAAACTCCGCAGTGGTAGTTTTTGTGGGAAAACTTTACAATAATTCCTAGATCTCCAGCCAGAGAATTAATATTTATCCGATTCTTTCTTCTCGTTTGGATTTATATCCTATTTCGCTCTCTATGTATATCAAATCTTCTTCCTAAACGCCTAAAAGAGAATAGGAGTACTGCCTCCTAGATTCATTCGCTTAATATATAACTCCTTCCAAATATGAGACGCTTTGATAAGAATAACTCTTGGATTTAACGCCAATGATAAACGCAAGTCTAGACTCAATCTCAGCGAATGCTAACGCTGCAGCAAAATCGCCTATCTTTATCCGCGCGACTCGCGCTCTGTTTGGCTCCGCCCGCCGCTGCGGGAGCGAACGCCGTGCTCTGATTGGCTCGAGCCCTGGATAGGGTCTCGAGACATCGGCTGTTTCTCGAATTTTTAAACTAACTGTTTAGAAATGTTTTATTTAACGTTATTTCATGTTTCTGTCATGAAAAATAGTCGAAATTATTCATTTTTAATAAAAACTAGCAAAAGGCTGGAGATAACAGCATATCATAGTCATTTCTCACGAGGCTAAAGTTTAAAGAGTTGAAAATCAGTATTCCATACGAGTTATATACTATAATTTTCTACGGATAACAGATGATAGCAAAATGAATCAACATGAACTTCAAATTTGAAGTTATTCAAACTTTCCATTTAGGTGAAATTGAAAAGGTAGATGAAGCTGTGATTGTTTGAAATTTGACATTCTAAAGGAGATCCAACTTATAGGGTAATATTGACTACAACTGTAACACAATGAATTAATTGGGTTTTCAGGTGGAGTAATTGAACTGAAGACAATCAATGTACCTTATTGATCTATCAAGAACAGTGGAGATATAGAGCAGTTTTGTGTTATAGCTGCTGAGAAAAAATACATTCCGATATCAGAAATTCATCGGGCGAATCTATAATGTTATATTGTTTTGGCAATATTTGTTTTGCTCATAGTTTTTTCCTATCGACACAACGTACCTATCCAATAAACCTGTGAATTCAATGAGATTAATTTTTTCGATTTTTTGAGGTTCATCCAAGACCATTAATATCGTTCAATATGTAGAAAAAATTGGATCTCGTATCCTTCATCCAGTTTGTTTTGCCTGTATAACCATAACTACCAAAAATGGCCATCGTTTTGTTGTTTTTCGGTGACCTCTGAGGTGAAGTATATCGCAGTCCATGTTCAAAAAGACTACAGGGAGCACTCTTAAATCTTATATTTTTATAAAATGCTTCTGGTCCACTTGTTTCTGTTTCGCTACACCGTGCTCAGCTGGATACTTTAATATTGCCAAGACATTATCGAGAAGGATTTTGAATTATGATTGCGATATATTTTTGGAATATACGTTGCTACTCCAACGGCATTTGAGATGATTTATGTTGACCAGCAAGTACACTCTTGTTTATTCTTATGAAAGTGGATGGATATACAGTGCTTCTCGTCAACGGCCCCCTCCTTTATTTTTTAACGTCAAGTCAAAAAAATTCAAGGTTGGGATCATGGGCGCCGTTTATTGATGGCAAGGGGGGCGGGCGACTCCCTGGATTTTAGGTTTTTCAGTCCTTACACCGCACAGACACGATATTGACTTGATTTTGCAATTTTTTCCGAACCACACTCGTAAGTATTGTTCAGAAGGATTTTCATTTCAATTGAATGCAATACTTTGATTTGAAAAATTTGCCCCTCACTAACATTTTTCGTGTTGTGCCCCTCCTAACATTTTTTGTAACGGCGCCCATGGTTGGGATAATGAAATTGATTCATGAATACTATATTTCGGAGTAGAATTGACAAATAATAAATTCAAGATGGAAATTGATACATGAATACTATATTTCGGAGTAGAGTTGACTAATGATAATTTCAAGATGGCCACTGAATGGAAAGGAGGGTGATGCATCATTTTGAAACTCCTGACGAATACTTCACAACTCTAGAATCTGAAGTCAATATCTTCACCTACTGAAAAATTTTGGAACATTCTTCAATTATACTTTCATATTATATTTGAAACAGCACAACAAACTTTACTAATCATATGCTAGAGAGGAGCGAAGTTATTGAAATGAACAGTAGTAAATTTCAATATGGTACTCCCAGTGATTTCCCCATTATGTGAGGCGTACCTGTTTAAAAATGTGATTGAAACGGTATTTTTTTTTCGGTTTAAAATTGTTCCAATCCAACTCATGAAAAACAGGGAATAAAACAATATCAAACTGTTTGAAATACTGTTTTTTGAATTTTTTGTTCAACATTGCAAATACGTGTTTTTTTTCAACCCTGCATTTCCTATTGACTTTTCAGTGTTTTTTAATCTATCTTTTGGATTACTAATATGTTCCACTGATGAACTGAACAACTAAGTCGTGATTATAGTTTTCATGAGCAATTCTCAGTAATTAAGGTGATTTCCACCGAATATAATCGCCAACTAAGTTGACTCCATCAAAATCTGTTCATCTTCTAGTTGGTTAATGAGACGCGATTCAGTTTGGATTCTGAGTAACCGAACCCTCTGAAATTCAATAGCCCTCATTTAATCTCCCTTTTGGAGATATAAATGAAATATTTCCGGTTTCGTTTGATACAGATTGGAACGCATCGATCGGAAAGTCCGGAGCACGAAGAATCGGGAGAGCAGAGGACCAATTTGAATTTCAAATCCGGGGGCGGGTTAATTCTCAAAGCTTCCACGAAATAAAATACATAAAGCTATTTATCGGTCTTTTGTATTCATTTTATAGGCCATGTTTATTAATGTCGGGAGCAATTTGGTAATGACTGTTTCGAGTTGAGTTCTGAAAAGAATATCGTCAGCGCACGCGAGTGGCGTTGTAGAAATTATGGATTTTAAAACAATTGAAGACATAAGTGGATAAAGGGGTTGAGTCACATTTTTCCAATTTTGGGTTCATTTAATTTTTGAACATTTTCGATATCGATCTAACAGAAAATAAACCAGTAATCAAATCATCATTGATAATTAGGATTTTTGAAGTGATGAACTCACATGAATGTAATCATTACATTCTAGTGGATGAAGGTTGTCGAAATTAGCTAACATAATTGTGACTTTGGAAGGGTTGAGAAGGAACTAGGAGTGCAGCAGACGATTTTGATTCCCAACCTGTTTGAAGAAATCATCACTTTTGCCATTACAACTTCCGAGCATACTTCGTTTTTATAAAGAACTATGTCTTTGAAGATAAATTTACTAAATACGTCAAAATTTGATTCGGGTAGACAAATTTAGATTATATCATTACCAAAACAAATGTCATCATCATTACATGTCATTTTTGCAGATCTATTCACATAAAACAGGGGTGAAAGGACTTGTTTGACTTAAATCTTTCCATACAAAAATACAAGAACTGATATTTATAAAATACACATCTTTTTCAACATTTCGGAAACCAAATCTTTGTCCATTTCCAAAAATTTTCACGAATATATTTTTCTTTTCTATGATCGTTGTTGAAAATCTCTCTGGTGTAGGAATAGATTGTTTTTTTATTACCGCAGCAATTTTTCAGGGTACATTAGCGCTCTGCCCTATTAAACTTGTATAGATTCCAATACTAGTTCTTGATTATTGCAGATTGTAGTAGGTCGCCAACCAAAAAACTGCAAAAAAAATCCTGTGAAAATGAAGTTTCCAATGAGATCCAGAAATTCTTGTACCTACCTAGGTATTCTGAAATTTATGGAAATCCAATTGAAACCCCCTATTTGGAAATTTGGTGTAATTTAGGAAAGTGAAAACCTCTCAGTACTCTCAGGTTGTCCTTTGGACAATGGTTTCAATATCATTTTGAAATATGTGACGAATGAGATAAGCGAAAAAATTGGATATAACTTCCAAAAACAAACTGTCGAGTTGATTTTCAGTCAATTGTATGTGAAGAACTCTATGTTGCATTGAATATTCGTGTGGATTTCGAAGAAAAGTGTATCATTGAAAAATAATTTTTTGCTTTTCCACATGATATATCACCCACTTTCGATTGAAATTTCGGAGTAAAAAATATGAAACGCAAAGTTCACGTGACCAAAGCCTTTTGCTTCAAATTCCAAATGAAGGAGAAAACTAGGTGCCTACTTTTCTCAGGACCACCCTGTATATTCAGTCTTTGTTATCCTTGATCACTTTCTCTTCCAAGAAAACTTTGCTTCATTGAGATCAAGCCACCAGGCTGATTGTGGAGATAAAATGCCGGTCAAGAAAAACGTTCCAAGAACGCAACCAGATATCTCACTATGTAATTATGAATAATGTAATACCTTCAATTAAATCGCGATGAAAACAAAACAGCACATATTTATTGCGCTGGATTGTGGCGCCTTCTGAACACTTAGAATGTAGCGAGGGTATAAATGTTATCCAGGACCGGTTCAGGAGTTTGCTTGTCACTTATGCCTTAGGGAATTTGGGTAAAGTATAATCTGAGATATGAAAAAACGTTGTTGTTTTTTTCTTCTGTAAATATATGGAAAATAGAACGATATTCCTGGAAAGTATTGAAGTCAGATTATAAAAAAGACTCTTCGTTGAATAACTCATTCATAATGAATAAGGGTTCATCTGAGGCAACTTATTTCCTTTCTATAGTGTAACAGGTGTGAATTTTCAGATAGACTTTCCAAATTTCTATAAATTATTCACACATAACCAAAAAAAGTGTGTGCAGATACCTAATACATGACTCAAATTGTCTCAACCAATTCAGAATATTTTTCATTCTCGAATGAAGAAAATCAAATTATTCTGAATATCCTCAAGATGGTCCACAAAAAAATATATATAGACTATCGAGTAAGCTATACTATATAAACTATGGCACAAATATGTTCCGTTACGCAAATACGAGTAATTCAAGTTCAAAAAAAAAAGAAAGTATTTTATAATTTCGAAATTATTCGGGATATTTCAGTGATACTTGGTAAACAGTGACAGTTGACAAAATTTCATATATTTAAAAAAAAATCCAACTTCAACAGTGGCTTGGGTATGGGTACTGAGTTCGACATTTTTGAAGCAAAAATGATATGGCTATGGATTTTCCCCAAATGAAATCCATATTTGGACACCTCGTTCAATTTGGGATAGAAAAGTCCGATAGAAAGTCCTTCCCAATTTTTTTCTAGGACATTTCGTTCCAGAGTAGAAAAATGAAATCCCTTGTATGAGTAGGCAGTAAATAGAGCACCACATTTTATGGTTTCGAATACATTGATTTCTTGAGAAATATTGAGATTCTTCTGGATATATGTGAAAATTCACCACAAATTCGTTTTGAGATTATTGATTCACCCTATATTTATGTTTCTAGACAAGACAGATACAAAGATAACGAATATCTAGGAGAAGGTTGATCCATTGCTCGCACAAGTTCCGACTTCTGAGGGTTGACGTTTGTCAGCTGGTTAACGAAAACGAACAATTATAGAACAATTTTTTTTAGGTATCCCAAAAATTGTTTTCTTTCCAAATTCGAATTCTCTCATCCAGCAAACTAACTCATACCAGCCCTGAGGAATATCACGGTCTCTATCGAGACTATTTTTAACGAATTAATCACGTTTTGTTTGTTAATGAATCGACTTCCAAGGCGAACGATCTCACAATAATCACCCGATATCAAATGTCACTCCTAATTGAATCAAAACAATATAGAGACGCAAAAGAGAAATGAATATTCAATATCGACTTCCGTTCTGGTTGAAAAAACTGGATTTGATTGTTTAGTTTTTACAGAATTTGTTTCGGTCTACCTATTTCGGTGAATTCTACCTGTTAATGAATTTGATCTTTTGGAATTATTAGTGAAGTGAAAAAAATTGCGACATTTTCACGTTCGTAAATTATTCATCGAGATATTTATATATCACATCACCTTTCGCTGACGACCTTCCTTTATATCATTGTTTCGTCCATGATAGCCTATTTGGTCCTTTCCCAAGATGATGACTGTGCTCAACTCCATGGGAGTTGGCCTCTAATCAGTTCGAAAATAATGTACATAGGTTATGGCAATCAAGACAAAAACGTATTCAAGAATTCCGTGGTTTTCTGGGTTTGCAACCTACCACAATCTGAAAAAATAAGAATTTATATTGGAATCTATACAAGTGTAGAAGGGCGGATTTTCAATCAACCCCGAAAAGTTGCTGCGTCTATTCAAAAACAGCTCTATCTGGATTAAACAAGTCCAATTAGTCATTCAATAGACGCAGCAACTTTTCGGGGTAGATCAAAAATCTGCCCTTTCACACTTGTATAAATTCCAATATTACTTCTTATTTTTTCAGATCATGGTAGGTAACAAACTCAGAAAACTACGAACGAATAGGGATTCACCACTAATAATGACGTTCAAATAGTACGTATACAGGGAGATAATAACTTCGGAGGTTCTTCTCATAACTTTAATAAAAGAAGTAACCATATTAATGATCCGCAAAATTGAAACCTGTGGTAAAAAAGTACAAACAAATAACAGAGAGCAATCACCCTAAAGCCAAACTGAAATCGATTGTACTGGACACACATTTCTTCAACAAGTTATCATCTTCACCCAAGTGAATTCGGTTTGTTTTTGGGATACCTCGTCCATGGGTAGATGGTGCAATGACTGCGAGTTGTTCGCATCAGCTTTGGTCGAGGCTCGAGACTATGAAAGGTGTTTGATTTCTGATTATAGGAAGCCTTGCACTGACGAGAGGCCAAATAGCCTGAAAGTGTACCCGTCCCAATAATTGAAGATCGATTTCTTCACTTGCATCGCCAAAAGCAAATGCAAGATTTTGTAACAGCGCCCTGTGAGCAGCCCAGTTACTAATTTAAGGTCCTTTTTATTCAACCATAAAAGCTGCTCAGCCTCTCAGGCGAAGGGCTGTCGAACCTTTTCGCTTGTCTTCGTCTTGAGACTCTATTCCAGTGACGTCTCATTTGATCAACTTCCTTTTGAAGAAGTTTCTACTTGATGTGACATTTCGGGAGCCCACAGAAAGGTTCCGAACTAGGGACAGGGGTATTTCCCAAGTAGCACAGATATATCAAACCAATATTCGTTAGGGAATATTGACCTTATATTGTTAATATCATATTGGCCATAAAAAAAGTGAACATTGGGCGTTACTGGATCAATATTCGAACACAATATTGGGGTATATTGTTTTGACTATTGGGAAGTTCATAATTTTATGCGACGTATGGCGGAAATATAACGCACTGCTATAATTTCACAAACAAATGGCTTCCATTTTATGTGTGTGAATTTATTGAGTTCTTTGGTGTTGATTTGGGAAATCTCATCTGAAGTTGTAATTTTTTTTGATTGATAATAACAAACAATCATGGATGCAGATCGCTCAGTGAGCCGTATAAAGTGTTTGGTGCCAAATTGCCGCAACTCTAGGAACCGAAATCCAAAGTTGTCTTTCCACACGTTTCCAAAGAGAAATACATCTTTGGTGGGACACATTACGGAATGTGGATTGAAAGAGAAAATAGACAGGTACAAGGCTTGGAAAATTAAAGTGAAACTGCATAAATCACCACCTAGAGCGGCTTTAGTGTGTTACTTGCATTTCAAGAGAGATGACTTCTTGTTACCTGGTGAGTCTGTTTGTCTATTTTTAGGCGAAGTTATGGCGCATTTCATCATTCATGTAATAAAAGCCTCTTTGGTTCACTAACACTACACTAAAACTAAAAAATGTCCTGGAACGAATATCATTAGATTTTGAAACACAATGCATCTATGTTCACCTCCAATGAATGGTATTGTGCGGCTATTAAAAGTATCATGAACACAGTTATATTAACCTCCACGAGAAAAATTCCGTACAATGAAAATATAGCAAAAAAAAACACCAAAATCTTGTCTAGCGAGGGCAACTGATGACTAGATTTCAGTTTGGCGCGTTATTTGACAAATGTAAACAAGGTAACTATTTCGAAATGGTGGATCTAGTTTAACCACCACCAGCGCCCTCATCGGTCAATATTCTTCCCTATATTGGTGCAGTATTGTAAGTAATATATTAACAAAAAGATATTATCGATTAATGTCACTTCATAATTGTCAGTTTTAATCAGTCGGAGATATTCATTCGTTTTGTACCCCACACTCAACCTATGGTTTCACTTACTCACATGTGATAACCGAATACTCATCTGAAAAAAACTCTGGGTGGTGCGGGTCTTGAAGTTACTATATCCAATATGGCAATATCTTGTCGACTGTCTACCACTATACACTCTACACCACGGAGAGACTTGTTTTTAGAAGGAGTCTATACTGCACAATTATACCAATATTCTACCCAAGTCGATAATAAAATATAGTAGTAAACGCTCCCAAACAATATCGAAATCATATTGAAAATCCTTTGTGGAAAATTAAGCTTTTACAAAATGTGCAGACAATATTGAAATCCTTATGTTGTAAAACTGATATAATTCATTATTACCTGATATGGCAATTCTGATATCAGTAATAACTCATCCAATCAATACGTTCTCAATATTGCTCCCCACAATAAGCAGTTGAAATTTACTGGCAATATTGGATTAATATTCATATTGAAATATATATTTTACGATATTGATTCATATTAGTTCAACTTCAATTTGCCTCTATCTATATTGGACCAATCTGCTGTGAATTCGGTGTTCAGCCAATATGGGATGCTACTTGGCTTACCTTTTCTTCTGCGAAGGCATCAGTTCCTTCATTTCCTTCTACGCCCTCGTAACCTGGTTCCCATATTAAGGTAACTTGATTTCTTTGTGCCCGTTGTCTTGAGGTATATTTGCACTCCCAAGTCAGTTTTGACTCACAAGTGTATGACTTAGTGAACCGTTATAAAGGAATATGAGTAACTGAAAGTTATCTATACATAATGAAGCACTAGGTGATCAGCGAACGAAGTAATCGCATCATAAATATCGAACGTTATTGGGAGGTAAATCTTCCAGGCGAACTCCCGAACAAATTTCTCTAATGAACAAATTAATAATTGAGGGCCAAATAGCCTCCAGCAAGGATTTTCGTTATCTGAATTGAATTAATTAACAGGAAAGTTCTTGTTTCTCGCGAGGAATTAAAACCGGATCGGTCGGATGCCGATGCTGGCACTACAAAGGTGCTACCACTCGTCAGACGTTTTCACGATCAATTAGCTGCGATATGGGATCTTCTTGTGAGAGGGGTTTATTCTGTGACCTACTTTCGTGTCTAATTCGGGGGAATTTTCTGGTGATTGTGTGGATAATTGGTGTAGCAACAGGAAAAGAAAGAGAATAATGACCCTGTTGTGATTCATTTGATTGAAAAACTTTACTGATTGGATGAGAAGAAAACTTATTTGTACAGATTTTCAAGGAATAATTCTGAAAATGGAATGAAACTATCTCTGTTCATGAATATAAGCTGATAAGCACTCACTCTGAATGAAATTGAAAAAGTTATAAAAAAAGGCAAACATGATTGAGACCGTATTATTTTTGAATAAGAATGATATTCAGTTTGTGTTGTTAATTATTTATATTTTCCCGTTGGAAATGCATTAGAAGGCCTTCAGTAGGGTGTTTGAATTGTGTGAAACGATGATGAATGATCCTAACGATGAATGCCCAAAAGATCACAAAAATAAGAAAAATCCTTCTCTTATGAAATCTCAAATGGAAGCTCTAGCATTCGTTTGAATTCTGAAACTCTCTGTGACGTCAGCACCCTTATGCTGCGTTTATCAGTTGTAAAATGGATGGTTTTCAAATATCCGAATAACATAATCTTCCAGCATTAGATGTTGCGAGGGTATCTGATTTCTTTGCATCACGTACAGATTTTAGTCAACCGAAAATGGGACAAAAGCAAGTTAGTGCGTACTATAATTTCAATTGGTAAATCTTCGTGAAGGAGGTTGAGAAGGTATTTTTTGCCTTCATTCATTGCATGTGTCGAACCATTTTCGGTTGTTCATAATGTGTGCAGTAAACAAATCGATGCAGGAAGACAATATACGTTGTTTGTTATTTGTATTTGTAGAAATATTTCACTTTTTCTATATTAATGAACCCTCTCATTCAAAAATGTCTTTCCTGGAGGCAACAAACCACTTCTCTTTACATACAAATCTACTAGGAACGCTGATAGAATTTTGATTGTTATTTGAGGTATGATATGATATGATGATGATATGATATATTTATTTGATCAAGTTACAAAGTAATTGTTTTTGACAAGTCAAGACATTAAAATGATTAAAAGCTTACATCTAAGATATTTGCTAAAAAAAATGTACCTGCCACACACACTGATAAAATCTACACACACCGATACATATTAAACATTTATGTTGCAAAGTAGAGCACAGTAGCCACAGCATATATACCTGGACAGGAAAAATTATGTTTTACAATATTAGTTAGTGAGAATCGTATACTAGATTATAATTTTTGTACAATAATGATGTATTCATTTGTTTATTTTGCACTTAGGGTGGAAATTCAGAACATTAAAAAAAACAATGGAAGTATCCCGAAAAGACTACCCATACTAATGTATACTAAACATTTATGCTGCAAAGTATAGTACAGTTCCCACAGCGTATATAACTTTGAAATTTAAGTAAGTTTGTTACGTCCAAATACTTCAGATATGTTGAACCTCACCAGAGTCGAAAGTATTTTCTAAAATTGTGTATTTAGATATTCTGTTTTTGAATGAAAGCAATGTTTTACAAAATGTATTATCAAGGACTTTTCAAAATTGAGATAGGACATCTCCTTGAGATCACTGGGCAAGTGATTGTATAACTGGACATCAGGGGAGTTTTTCTTACTCTTTTCTAGCCTGAAGTAGGATGGTCTCATTAGCTCGCCAGATCTGGTATTGTAGTTATGTATATGGAAGTTCAAGCAATAATTATCCTTGTTCAGATGTATATCTAGCAATGTTTCAAATATATAGAGTGATGGCAAGGGCATAATTTTCAATTTCATAAACAGGGGTCTACAGTGTTCTCTATATCCTGCACGAGACATTATCCTCACAACTTTTTTCTGTAGTTTGAATATTCTATCAGAGTGAGACGATCGTCCCCATGTAATTATGCCATATTGGATGTGGCTGTATGTATCAACAGAACCAGGAGCAGAACAACACTTATTTAAACTCATTATGCTCAGGATTCTCCTATTGTGGAATCCATGAACACAACAGAATGGTGTGAACATTGTTAACATCTGACAGAAGAGAACGAATAAAGGAGGTGACGTCACAAACCGAAGCCTTGCAGCAGGAAGCCGTTTTCTAGCCTCCTGAAGAATTGACATTTTATTTTTGAATCATTGTCACCAAACAGAAACATTGTATAATACAATGGTAGTTATGCTTTTGTGTAGTCTCAACTTTATCGTTTTCCATTAGTTTTAAAAATTAGTGGATGCTTCAATTTTCAATTTAGAAAAAGAAAACTTTTCGTGAATCTGAGAGTATGCCGATAATATCAAAATAATTATGTTGTCAGAAATAAAAAGTACTTACTCCCATTTTAATACTACTTTGTATAATTTAGCTAGTTTTTTCGTTCGATTTTCAATTTGAACATTATAAAAACTCAAGATATTATAGAAACGAAAAAGATGCAGAGAGAAGGTAGAACGAAACATTGTGAAGTTGTTTTTCACCTATGGAACCTCTTACCTTTCTCCTCACATTCCCCACATTCTAGATACACTTTCCGCAATTAGACTTCTATAGTCTCAGAATTTGAAAATTGGTTCACCATCATCTCATCCATGGGATACTATGAAACGTCAAAAATATTCAATATTTTATATCATTCATCCATGTTGGATTTTTCGTTTCCTTATCTTCAAACTGGAATTATTTTGCCAAATTGACAAAAGACCCTATATTATTTTCATATCGGAAAGATCATAGGTTTCTTGGACATAAGTAATTTACACAAACCGAATGAAAAACTGTAATGATTTAGCTGTATATTTACCTATGGAATATTCAAGAATGATAGATAATTTCAACAGAAAGGAAGAAGGATTAAGTTTAAACAAAATTTGGCATCCAATTCTGAATACATTAATGAGAAAGTCCGACAGAACTAGGAAAACCGACGTACGACAAAACAGGGTCCAACCTCATAATAAAAACAAGTGAGCATCTCCAGATGTAACATCAGTCATAGTAGACTCGCAAAGGAGAGTTAAACTACGACCACGCCGCTGAAGATGGCTGCTGCAGATGTAGCCGAAAGCTCCGGAAGTCAAAATTCCAGTACACGATCATCAAGCCCGTAAAACTTGCGAGACATATTTGAAAATAAATTTATATCACGATCACATTTCCTCAATCTCGACTATTCTGCAATTGTTCACTATCAACCTCACCTAAAATCACCATCATCCCGAATTAATTCGTGTTTGGCGATGAACAGAGAGTCTTAAATATACCCGAAAGATCGTCCACCAAGGCGTTCCTGATAATGCTTTGTCAAAAATCGAGTGAACTATGACTTGCTCCTTCGCCAAATACACAACAGTCCGGTCGTATATTTTGCCTTGCCAAAGAGGTTATTTTGCAGGAGCTATATCCATTCCGTTTTTCCATTAGTACCTTCTGAGAATAATAATTTTTGCCATGAATATATCCGACACTAGATAGATAAACGATGAGATCGGAACCTTTGTTGGTAAACTTGAAACTTTTTGTGGAAATTACTTACCATAACACCAAAGTGGTATTATCTGCACTCGACGCGCGTTTCGCTAAGAAGGTTAGCATCTTTAGTGGAAGAAAATTATTACTACCTATGTTCTTCCCCTGAAGATGCTAATCTTCTAAACGAAACCTGTGTCGAGTGCGAATAATGTCAGTTTGCTGTTGGGGTAATTGATCTCTACAGAAACTTTCAACTAGATAGAAATACATTCATATATGATACACCAATTTACATTGGATTAATGAGTGAAAAATAGAAAAAAGTCAAAATAATAAAACACTTGAAATGATTTCCAAAATCAATGAACTTTGAATATAGGTCATTAACATATTGAGATACACCTTGAAATAGTGAAATGGCCTAGATATCACACACCATTTAATTTCCCAGTTCTCGTATTGTTGGTAAAAAACTTACATGCTCGGATATATTAGGCATCGAATATATCTGATCGAATCTGTAGGCAAATTTGTATTATCGCTCTATCCACACTGCCATTCAAAGAACACAAATCAAAAAAGTATACGGAACAAGCTTGCCTCAAGTGGTGAAAACAGCCCTGAACGGGTCCTGTGGTTCTTATAAGGGGCCTGTATGTCGCTTTCTCAGATCTACATTGTATCAGTATCTTCTCTTCAATCAATTGATCTCACTGGTTTGAGTCATAAACTCTTTGTGCTTGGTCAGCCCCGAGCATTCCAACTGCTCGTAACAGCTCATCACGTGTCACATATCAAGTTAACAGATTCTAGTACGAACAAGGATACCACAGTAAGAATACCTTGAGAATTGAATAAAGGTCTGCAGTTATCCCTATATCCTGCTTTAGAGATATACCACACAGCTTTCTTCTGTAAAGAAAACCCCAGAAAGCTATCATATACCTTATGATGCGACTCAATAAGAGCCTAATACGCTGTTCTGGAGATTGACTGGCTCAGCTCATTGTGATGAATCGCAGGACTGGATGGAAGTAACCAGGCATGTATCGATTCTTGAAAAGAAGTTCAAGAATGTGCATTTTATTCAACACTATATCGACCCTACAATTATTCTTTGTTGAATACTACTCGCGAGCAACAACTATAATGAGATAATGGTTGTGAAGAATATCTGTATACATTTTCAAGATTATATCAGGTGTTCTCGGAGAGTAACAAGTTTTAATAGCTGCTCCCTAGACACTTTTGATAAGTGTATTTACTTGTTGGATTCGAATTTTGTCAAGGGCCAATTTATTCATCTCTGTTTCAATCTTAGTCCTTATTTTAGTGCAAAACAACGTCAATTTTAGACGTCTATATAGAAGAACTGTGTCTGTTACAACCTTCCTTCCGATCTCAAAAATGTTACTCAGCAGCATATGATTGACAACCACTTAACTCCTTCGAATAGAGTGTGGTAATAACTATCATCCAAGGATTCGGGACTGAAACAGAGATGTATAAATTTGCCCTAGCTCTGCTAGCAGTTCTGGTTCGAATGGGGTATGGAGAGTGAAATAGATACTGGAATAAATTCCAACTGAACACCTGATTTCTTCAGTGAGGTGTAGCGCTATTGGCGATATAAACTTTAGCTGCTGGGTTGGCAAATGATCCTCCTCCCAATCTATACTGCTGACCATTCCAGCATCAAAATTCTATCAGATCAAAGGACCATTTTTCCCTTAACCAAAGACACACGTTTCTGCCTGGCCAGCCAACCCCTCAATCCCCAGCGATACGGAATCGAATTAATGGCCTCCTCTTCCACGAAGAATTGTCCCACCAGAGACAAAAGTAGAATCGTCATTTCCGTTAGAAATAGCCAGCATTAGCAGACTTAATTCGTTGCGGTAACGGTTAGTTGAGCCAGATCCAGCGTGCTCCGAAAAGAATTAAAACACTTAAGAGACACGTTGTGCCTGCGGGATAAGAAGGGACGCCCTAATAAAGGCTTAATGTGTTGTGGTGGTGGCCTGGCGCATTGCGAACCCTCTCTCTCCATCTAGCGGGAGGCGATCCACTGACCATGCTCGATTTATTGTTTCGACGATTCGAAGAACAATTGAAAAACGTCCCTTTTCGAGGGCGAACGGCTATGAAGGGGCGCCTGTGACGTCGTTTTCGCTTGGCGTCAGGTTTTCTGAGAGATTCGCTTTGACAAATTGGTGGTATGCAATTATCGATTGTTGTTTTGTGGAATATTTCCCTCATATATAAAATGTCCCATAAGAGCAATGCAATTATCGAAAACTTAGAGCGGTAATTGCATTGTATCAAGTCACCATAACAACACATTTGAAACCGTATCGCTAGACGTCAGTAAACAACACAAATAAATGTCAGATAGACTTCAAAAATAGAAAAACATTTCGCGTTTAGGTGAGTACTCCATACAATGTATAGAGGAAAGGATAAATGAACAAAAAATAACATTTCCTTGAGAATTTCTTCATTCGTAAAATATCTCAATGAATTACATTTGTGCATAAAAATGACCAGATAATTTTGCATTCAAGCGTGATATCATCTTATACAAATTGCATTCGGTTATTTCATATTTTGTAAAAGAGCTCTCGTCCTTTGAACTCGGGTACTTTCGCCAAAATATGAAAATAAACTTGCAATTTTTAGATATCACGCTTTCTTGCAGAATTATCGGTAATTTTCATGCACTCGTGCAATTATAACCGATAATTTCTCATGAAGATCTTCAAAACAACTTTTTCAATCATCATGATTTCTATTAGATTTCAGTATTAGTTATGGATGAAACATCATTTGAAAACGTCTTCACACAACAATAACGAGAATGTAGACCTTAAGGGGTACATATAAAAAAAGTTCAAGCAGGCCCCGACGAGATTCGAACTCGTGATCTCCTGTTTACTAGACAGGCGCTTTAACCAACTAAGCCACGGCGCCGGTGTTATACTCGTTTATTGAATAACTTCCATAAAAAATAGTACAGCAATTAATTTTCATGTCATACTATTTCAGGATTGTATGTGTTTCCATTACTTACTCACTAAATACATAACGATGTATTTTATGCCCGTGCGGATATAAAGTATAATTATTTCACTTAGGCTTGTTTTTTTACCCGTACTGTAATGATACACTTAGATGCACAGAATCCGTTTCACAATGAAATCCATTGAAAACGGATTGAAAATCTGTATCGTAATGAGAAATCTGTATCATAATGAGCTCATTTTTTCATTATGATACAGGTTTTTAATCAATTGATAATTCAGTGTCAAAGACTACTTTGAAAATTCAGGTCAGAATAAAATCAGCATTTCCAATACAATATTAAACTCTATTGAGACTAGCAATAATGAAATAAATGTCAATTCCTTCGATTCCTTCCACTTTCAGATCAGTGGGATCGACAATACAAATATAAATACCTATAATAATTATAGTTCTTTATTATCAGTTCATGAAGTCTTACGTTTCATTTGAGAAATGGCCTGTGGGTGATGGAACAAACGAATTATACCGAACAGCCTAGGCTCGCATTTCGAACTGATCCTGATTTCCCATTTAATAATTATAATAATGATAATAAATGAGCTTTATTCATCGATAAATCAATTACAGAACTGGTAAAAAAAGACATATCGATGATAGGCGAAGTTCAGCTTGCGCTGTTTTGCAACTTAACCTTATACAAAACAAAGAATAAAAAAAATGGTGTCTGGGAAAAAAATATCACATATATAAATTACAAGTAGAATATTCCAAGTATTCCGGTAGACGATGAACTTAAGACTAGACAAAATATTCAGGAGAAAAACCTATAAATACATCACATTACGTCAGTCCAAAGAAATCAATCACCAGATTTGAAATACAGTTTCAATTTCTTCTTGAAATTTCAAATGGAATAGTGCCTGAATTCACTGGGGAGTGAGTTATATCCTTTTATCGAATTATAAATGAAACTGCGAGTGGAAAGAGAAGAAAAGTACGTGCCTTGGTATAGGTAATAGGAGAGTTACGGTTACGAATGTTAGAATTGTTCTGTAATGAAAATGTAGTATATCTCTCAAGTAAATAAGTAATCTGGTTTTTTGTTCACCAATTTCTTGTGAGTTGTTACGAGAAGATGCAGAGAACGAATGCTGTTAAGTTTCAACCAACCAGAATCCCTAAATTTTTCCGAAATGTGGTCAAACTTACGAATACCAAAAGACAGACAAAAACAGTTATTTTGTATCTTCTGAAGACGCCATCTGTCGACTTGTATCAAGGCAGGGCCATGAAGACAATCACAATATGATATTCTAGACATAATGAGCGAGTCACAGAGTTTTAATTTCAGCCTAGAAGGTATTATATCCCTACTCTGATACTGACGTAAGATGTTTCTAAGAACCTCTACATAGAATGTCGACTTTTTATGAAAACGGAGGTCAGAGTCGAGCCATAGGCCCAAATTTTTGCAGTCTGAAACTAGGCATAACTTATTTCGTCATAGGAAAACAAAGGGAGAATTATTCGGTGGTTACCCCGAGTACACCAAGTTCAAGTGGTTAGAATGTGCTGCACATCCATCATTTCTGAAATTTTGCATAGTAAATGACTCCAGTGTTTGATAATTCGATGAAATTCCTAGACCGCAGGTTGAGGGATTTTATCCTATAGTATTATACACGAAAGCGTTTGCTTGAATTAAAGTCAAAACTATGGAATAACACGCATTTTGGCCAATTGAGCTAGATGTTGGAGGGATATATATTGGGATTATTTCCAAAAAAATGTCAACTTAGAATGAAACGCAGAAACATTATAGTATCCGAAAATTGACCAGGTTTATTTTGGTCACTTCATTGTGTTGAACAAGTCTAGTGCCATATTAATCGCTGTGAAACTCTGTAAAAGCATACTAACCTCCAACTTTTTTATGACTCATCTTCAACGAGGAAAATAATCAGGTCTATTCGATCATCTAGCAAATTTCCCAACTGCTTGACTCTTTTGACTTCTGAGGTTTCCAGAAGGAGTTTTAGAGACATACTCTCCAAATGCAATAGTTCGTAGTCGAAGACTCTTGTTTTTTTTTTCGTCAGAATATAATTAGCAAATGTTCAATTGGCCTTACTTTTCAAAAAACGAATTCTGTGCTCCTTCATTCTTCTAGAGAAAGATCTTTCATTTCGACCAATATTAAGTCAGTATTGTCCAGAGTTGGACAGAATTGTGAATTCAATTCATTTGAAATGAATTGAATTCATTTTCAGTGAATTCAATTCATTGGCTTTAATTCATTTAAAAAAAGTGAATTGTGAATTGCTATTTTTATTTCGGTGAATTGTGACTTCTGAATTGATTTTCGTGATTTCAATTCACGGAAATGAATTGAAGCCACAATTCAGATTCACAAGTCACAAGCCATTCCCTAAAGCGCATGTGCTTTTCGTTATTTTTTGCACACCCCAACACATGTAGAACGGCTTTTTTTTTTGTATGCAACGATGATAAATACCCCCAAAAGGAGTAATATATCCGACAAAAATTTCGAGAAATTGGTGACATTGAAATCAATCAAGGGTTTTATGTAGACCTTTTAACTATATTGAGATTTGTTAGAAGTACCAGAATTTTGTGATTTTATTTCAATTATATTTATTTTTTGTATTTTATGTTGACTACTGAATGAATATGTTATTTCCTGTTTCAATAAAAAACCGTATTTTTTATTTAGAGTGTAATCTTTATTATCTCATGACCATCACTTATCGATTCATTCGATAAGTTCTATTCGTAGTAGGTACTAATTCAATGGTTGCATACATCTTACTAGTTAAAAAAAAGTATATATTCAATATCTTTTCTCATCTGGAAACACACGAATATTTTTCAAGTTGTTGGGTACCTAGTATTCACCATCCAAGTCAAACAAAATCCTATCTTGACCTCTAGTAGGAGTAAACTTTCTTTTAACCCCAAAAAAACTGACATTCTAAGGATATAACCATTACTCTTCCATCGAAGAAATGAAATCGAATTATCTGGGGAATATTTGAAGAGGGCAAAATTTTCGAGGTTTTTTTTTTGCAGAAAAAAATAGGATGCAAATTAACTAGGTACATTCTGAATTTTTTAACTTTTTCATCAAAAGGTGAAAATTTGTAAGCAAAATGAATTGTGAATTCATTTTTTTTCTAATGAATTTCCAATTCATGAATTCAATTCATATTTTTTGCGTGAATTGTGACTTGTGAATCAATTCACGAAAGTAGGGAGTTTGTACAACTCTGGTATTGTCCCGATTTAACACTTAGCCAGAGATATTCATTACGATAACCTCCACCCAGTCGCACTCAAAATAACGACCAGCAATTTTCCGACTGTATTTCCCAATCAGATTTCCCCATTCCCCCTGCCCGCCCCAAACGCAACGTGGTACTTATCCCGATCTAACAGCTCTCGCAACGGTACACGGCGTTGGCCGAATCAAGATAGCTTTGTTATAAAAACAAACTCGATTACCTGCTCGCCAGCCAGGTTGTCAGTTATGGGCCATGTCCTGAGCGTTTGGGACCCTCGATGAAATTCCGTTTTCGGTCACGTTCCTATTGAATGACCCGCAGAGGACAAACTCAGAAACAATTGATAGTATACAGACACGGGGGTGGGGAAGGGGCTGCGCTAATCCGTGGATGAAGGGGTTCTTCGTGATCAGCAGTGGGATATTGAGGAGAGGTTTATGGTCACTGGTCCCTTGGGAGTTTTATTTTTGTGGGTCACTTGCCCCTTGTAATGTACAATATAGAATCTATTCGGATACGGTGATAGAAAAAACAACTCATAAGTATTCGAGAAATCAGGAATGCTCATTCCTAACATTTTTTCGTATTGAAAAGTGATTGAATGTTCTTGATTTTATTCGTAAACCAGATTAACCAATAGAAAAAAATATATTTATCAAATTCCCTGTTCGTGCGGTCAAAACTATATCGGTGAAACGTCGAGGCTTCTGGAGGTGACGAATAGTGAACATAAGATGTACATCAAGAACAGACATATCAGTGATTCTCAATTATCAGAACATATTCTTACTGCCGATGGACACCACACAGTGGATGGAATAACAATGAAATGATTGCAAGAGAATATGGGATTACATTGAAATATAACTTTTCTACAGATGCTATACAATGTGCCACTTGTCTCATCGCTTTCTTACTTTCAAAATGACAGATTTCTCACGCAGTAACGAATAGGTATCCGCCATTACAGTAAGAAACAATTTCTCACTGTTATCACGATCACCCAAGTCAGTCATGAATTGTTACATGACAGATTGATTTGACACGTTCTTCATGTTGACAACGCTACGCCGACGATTCGCGTGCAATATCCAAGTAGCCCATTGTTGACGTTTCCATAACAACCAAACCGAAGCACTGCATAATTATTGCTGTCAACTTACCCAACGAAAATAGTTTTATTGTTGATTGTTATAGTATAAACAGTTCAGATTGATTAAATATTGAATATAATGGAATTGAAAGATTTAGAGATGGAAGATACACCTCCAGAAATTGTTCAGGAAGCAATAGACGTTTGCAATAATTTGCTACCAAGCACATCAAGAGAAAAATATGAAATCGTTTACAGAAACTTTATGGACTGGAAAATGAAAGCCAAGGTGAATTTCTGTTCCAAAAATACATTTTTAGTTTATTTTGAAGAGTTGTTAAGAAGATTGAAATCATCAACATTATGGTCTCAGTACTCGATGCTGAGGAGTACCTTGATAATTAGAAACTGTGTTGATATATCAAAATACGTAATAATACGTGCTTTTTTGAAACGCAAATCTGAAAACAGTCAAAATTATTAACATCTGAAGAAATTCAATAATTCTTAAAGATGCACCTGATGAAAAGTATTTGCTGATAGAGGTATGAATTGAAAATTTTTAAATTTTTATCGAAAAAGGAATGTGTGGTTTTGATTTCAGACTGCTTCAGCTATTGGCCTAACAGGGGCATGCCGTTGTGATGAACTCAGAAAATTAAAAATTAATGGCATTGAAGATCTTAATTCGGCCCTCTCAATAAAATTACCCGATACTAAAACCAAGGTTCCTAGAAATTTCACAGTCATAGGAGAATTCTACCAAATTTACAAAAAATATGTGTAGATTAGACCATGCACAAATGAAACACGTTTTTTCTCAATTACAAAAATAGCAAATGTACGAAACAGCCTGTGGGGATTAATAAATTGGGCACCATGGCCAAATGAATAGCGAAATTTTTGCAATATCCGAAGTTCATCTGCGACTATATTAGTTGATGCAGTGGCAGATCTGTCAACTTTAAAACACCATGAGGGTTGTGAATCCAGCAATGTTGCTGAATCTTATATCGACAACTCCAAAGCTAACAAAATGAAAATTTCAAAAAGTGTAGTAGAATCCATTCAGCCTCCAGCGCCATTAAAACGTGAACACAACAATGCTGTGGAAGTTCAGTATGTTTCCCCATCAACTTCAACTTCGACCGCAGCTAATATTTCAATAACCGAAAACATGTTGAAACAAAACAACCTTCCAGAAATTACTTTACAAAATTGTACAAATATAACTGTTAATTACTATTTTACATAAAATATAAAAATGAGTTGAAGACGTACAAGTATTATTATATATGTATTTTAATTTTCAATACTTGAAAACAACGCAACCGTAGAAAAAGTATAGTGTACAATGCGTAAGAAAAAGACATATTTCTCACTTGTAAAATATACTATTTGCCCTTAGAGAAAACAATAAAATCATATCCATGATTTTTGTGGGTATTTTACTCTCGCAAAGTGCATACACCAAATTTTCAAATTATTGATTCCATATGGAATTCCTTGGATTTCAGTATTTCGACAAGGAAAAATCAGCATTGCTTCAGACTTTTTGAAATTTCCTTGAAAATTCAAGATTTTTTGTAAATATTTCAATAGAAAAGCACAGGCCACATTTTTTAACGCGTTATGATTGTCATCAAGTATTGACCAATGTCATCAGATGTCAGATTGAATTTGCAGATTTTTCCAGGGATCTATAGTTAACTCAACTCGTGAATTTCGACTGGAGTTTTCAATTGTATTTTGGGAATTCCATAATCTATACTTGTATCTTTCAACTAAAAAAATAAAACAGATCATTATGATCTTGTTCGTCCGTTTTTTTTTGACACTATCTGTACAATTCACATAGTCAATTCAGGAAAAAATCCCCACGTCAATCTAAACTCCACGACCCAGTGACAAAAAGACCCTTTTCAAGGATCTGTGAGCGTCTGGAGGTGAATACGTCAATATTTATCCCGCTCTAGATCCGGGATGAATGTCAGGAAGTTGGGAGTTCGGAAAACCGCTACTCCTTTATTGACCATAATTGTTCAGGACGAAACTTCTGCAGGAGTTCTTGAGGAAAGTTAGAGCTCCATTCATTTCGATATTACGATGCACCCGAGCGGGTTTGTTGACTTGTGGTTGATGATGGGGTGGGGGCGTTCGTGTCTTGTTTTTCCGTAGATTTGGGGTTTCGAACGCCGTATGGGTTTTCGTGGGAGTTGTAATTAGTTTGCAGGGCGGTTACAGTGTGTTCGAGTTCAGAGAGATTCAAGTTTTGACAGAACGTTTAGGTTTTGGAAGATTTTTTTTGGATGACATTTTAAGTAAATATTGGTTCGATTTTTTTTTTGAAGGGGTGGATATGTCGAGACATCCATTTTCAGGGTTTTGAATACCTTGATAGTGAGGCAGAAACTTAACCGATTCACTTGTCCAAAAAATGACTCTTTCAACGCTGAATTCCGTACGCTATGCTAGTAGGAAAAAACTTTATATTCTTAGTGTCCCTATTTTCAGGCTGAACTGGTAAATTTGCTACGATACGTTACTGTAATATTATACAAAAGACGAATTGACCTACTATTTTGTGAATTGGGGGTTGAATTGAGAACCCAGTTCAAAATATCATATTACACACCGAGGTGGAAAGTGATTTATTCCTGTCTTGAGATCAGTTAGTTAACCGAGACGCAAAGCGTCGAGGTTAGCTATGATTCCGAGAAAGGAATGAAAATTCCTACCGAAGTTTGTATACTATTTTATTTACAACCATCATATTCCGATTAAAAACAATAAATCTCTGTTTCGTTCTGAGCATATCCAAAATATTACATTTAACGACAAATTACCAAGAACGCGGTTTTCTCAGAATAATCAAGTAGATATATTGTTACGTTGACTACGGGGTATACAATTGTCACCAATATAAATAAATGTCAGATAGAGTCAATAAATGACAGGTAAAGTCTAGAAAAGATGAAATGAGGGCGGGAAGTAGAGGTGTGTAATGTGACACTTCCCAACCTTCAATGACGTTAGTAATGACAACATTACATAATATATGATTGTAAATAAATGATTTTACTTCCCCTTGGCGACGTTTTTCACTCGAATCTAGGGGTATTAACAGATTCAATATAATTACAATATGCAAAACAAAGAAATAAACCTTCAAGTACGGAAAGATATCAAAATTTACTAATTAAATTATCCCATGTGTATGTGGTGTGAATCCTGGTGAAACATCAAGACCATTAAGGATGAAAACATTTATAAACTAAAACAACTCGAGAATACGAGAAATATGCTTGGTTCATAGACCAAACCTCTTCTTTTACTTTATATTCCACTTTTACTCTTAGAAAATTATCACAATGCTTATAAATGAAGGCGTTCATACACAAAATGTTAAAGTAAAAGTGTCGTGCAAAAGGTACACAAAACTGAACCTGCTCCAATATTGAATATACGGTAGAGAATATAACAAATATTTGTAGAAATATCGATGTTCCTGTGTTCGAAAATATACGGTGTGAAATAATGGATAGGCTGTTTTTATGTCAAGAAGTTCAAGGCAATCATTTCGAGCAACTTCTGAACTGCATACAGCTTATTTTCTCAAATTATGAAGTTAACGATGTATCCAGGCAGTTATTAAATGTTCCGCCATTTCGTAGTAGTTGAAGAATATTGACTCAATATTTTGGAGTTGTGCAGTATTCGTCAGCAGCCCACTCTCCATTGAATTTTCTTTCCCAGATGATACACAGTCACTATCTTGAAATTTGAAATCCCCTGTATATAGTTTATAATAATAATTTTTCAGCTGTTACTTGTTTTTATGCTGAATATGAATGAATTGATATTGAAGTTACTATGTAGATATTCTCTGCTTTAAAGTTTTTTTCCCTTGTCCTCTTCTGTCAGTAACATGTTGTTGAAATTTACTGTAGTCAAGATAGCACATTTTTTGGTTTTTAAATTTTTCTTTCGAGCTTTCAAGTTTTTAAAGATTTATTGACCTGCCCTGGATTCAAAGAGTTGACAATTTTCACAACTTTTGGCACTCTACTAAAGTTGGTGTCCAAAGTGCTCACTTCATTGGAATAATTTTGTATAATAATGACAGTCCTGAATGAAACCACCCTAAATCGTCCATCCACATCCACACCCCATCCGTATTCCCTCCGCCGAAACATTTCGGCTTTCTGATAGATAACCCAATCTCTCGATGGATATCTGTCATCATTCAACAAAGACATAAAGAACCCTCGCGGTGGTTACAAATGCAAGTCATTTCGTTGTTCGGCGTTCCTTCACAGCATCTCTATCTGAAGGTAGGGGGAAGGGGATTTGTTTCAGGATCTGTTAAGTCATGGGGAATATGAATATGCGTACGCGGGAAGCATCCCTGAATATTGAATAGTATTGACGAGCACGAGGGCGGTATGATGACGTTCACCAGGGGCGTGGGCAGGGTTTTTGCTTGGGGGTTGAATGGGGAGTCGGCATGAACCAATAAGAATGTCCATCTGTTCGATTATTACAAAAAGTAAGGTACCTTCGTTCATTGATGAATTATTTTTTATCTTTCTATTTCTCCTAATCAATAGTATATTACACACCGAGTCGGGAAGTGATTCATTCCTGTCGTGAGACCGAGACGCAAAGCGTCGAGGTTAGCTATGATCTCGAGACAGGAATGAAACTTCCTACCGAGGTTTGTATACTATTTTATTTACAACCATCATATTTCGATTGAAATTAATCAATCTCTGTTTCGTTGTGAACATGTCTAAAATATTACATTCAACGACAAATTAGCAAGAACGCGTTTTTCTCAGAATAATCAAAGGTGATACCACGAGTCCTTCAAATTTAATCGATAAATTTTCATTTTCCACAAAAACTTTTTTATTTGGCAAAAGTATGAAAACTAAACCGATTGATCGTCCGTAGGACGAGTGATTTTATCTAATTCGGTTTGTTTGAATGCTTTTGCCTCAAAATAAAAAAGTTTGACTGTTTCGAAAATGAAAATTTATCTCATTGAATTTGAAGAACGAGTTGTATTTGGATAGATTATTTTTTGAACAAATAGAAGGAAGAACAATTAATTTGATCAGTATTTCATTTACATAAGAAGGAAAGGAGAAAAGGTGAAAATTTCACAAATTTGAAATGTCAAACAACGATGTATGCCCTCTATGATCCAGAAGAGATATGATGCTTACGCAGTGAATATGATAATGCTTGCCGACGATACCAAGAGATAGCGTCACACCTCTCATTGTACAAGGTTGATAATTGAAAATTTCTTATGAAATGAAAATCGCGCCAAAAGGAACAAGAAATCGTTCATTATGTCGTTGTATCAAAATCTTCATACAATGGTTTCTTTTCATACCACAAAAAATGAATTGCATTTAATAAAAACTAATTGTACGCCATCTTCATTTGAGTTAAGGAAACCTTAAATATTTGAATCGGTCGTTCGCTATATCTGTCATAAAGTTGAGGTTATGAGCTATTTACGTGTTTGAGTGTTCATTGAAATGTGTTATGTTATTATTATGCTGAAAAAGTTAAAAGTGAATGACTATTAATAATAAGGTAACTCTTCATTCATGATAATTTATATAAATATGAGCCAGTTCAATAGAATCGACGCGGTAAACCGTATAGTTTTGACAGTTCAAAGGTTAACAACGTTTTATCGAAAAAACCAGGCGTTTCTATCAGTATAGTACCCAATGATTGGCTAGAATAACCATAGAATAACCCGCTACTATTGGTTGAAATGCCAAAAACGTCACTTTTTGACAAAGTAGAGGTGTGTAACGTGACACTTTCCAACCTTCAATGACGTTAGTAATGACAGAATTACATTTATGGTTGTAAATAAAATATAAAAATTACAACTCCTATGAAAGAAGTTTATTCATTAAAATAACAAACACTCTCTGGTTTTTGGAATAGTCACGAATTGAATATTTCGGAATTATATGAGATTCTAGTTAAATTATTCAGTAATTCATTTATTTCCCCACCGAAGTGCTCAAGAGATTACAATCATTTTTCTCTGAGGAAAACGAGATTTTGTATGGGTTGAATGAATATTAGCCAGGTGACTAAGACTTTTTTTTTATAGCTCTTTATTTTGCTTTGTGTTTATATTCCTTTGTTTGCTATCTATTTGATACAATTTCCATATGCTTGGTATACGAATTGAGGTTATTCCTATGCAACCCAGTGCCCGTCGTTGTCATATTGACAGGGGAGTAGCTGTTTAAGATGGACTTTTCTTCCTTTTTGTAAACGAATCGAACGTGTTTGAATGATATACATATGCCTATCAATAGAGAATGTTTGTAATTTTTTTTGATTTTACTTCTTTCATAGAAAAATCTTGAAATTTTGGTTCCGATTGAAAAATATAATTTATTCAAATGATCTAAAAATTTCGCGGAATTAATGAATTTGGAATAGTGATATATTCAAAATTTAAACTCTGGTTTTTTGAAGACTGTTTCCTTGTAGTCTTCATGAGGAAATCATTTTTATCTTTCATAACGACACTCCATTATGTGATTTTTCACCAAACAAATTACAAAACAGCTTTAAGTATTTCACTGTATGATAGCTTCTTTAGGAGTGTAGCCGTTTTTCAAACTATTTGGTGAAAATCACACAATGAGGTATTATTGAGCGTGCCTATTGGTTTTTTTTAATATATTGTCATCAATTCCAATTGGAAAATTAGCTTGGGAAACATCTGCTTTCAAATGAGAAGCTGTAAGGTGAATTAAAATAAAAATCCTAAATTTTTTCATTTGCTGACACGGTTACTCCTATGATCTCGATGAAGTATTCTGAAAAAAAAATCAATCGGTATTGGGCCCAGTTTCACGCACCAATGAATCCTTTGCAGAAAATAGCAGTGGGTATATTATCCCTTTCTCACTCCCTGGTATACACCCTTGACTTTTATATACTTTTCGGCTTATTCTGGGACGAATTATATTCACAATGTATTGAAGAAGGGATTATTTGAAAGGTTTCCATCGATGGAAGGGGATTCCGGTGATGAAGAGGGGTTTTCGTTGAATACGAACGAATCAAACGGGTATCCTGCATCATTGATTTCATTGTGGGATACTCGGGTTACCCCATAGATTGGTGATGAATTCGAAGGTATGGAAATGATTTTCTTTTTTGGTATCAATCTTATTCTCCTCAACTTGTTAATTCTCTTGGTATCGATATCATTTCGAAGAGATTTCAATAAAAGTGTCTGGAAGTTTCTGAAACAGTTCAGTAGGTAAATAACAGAAATATCATACTTATAGGTATCAATTGGTACAGTTGTGCTATATTCTGATAAATATGTAGTGGAATATATAATGGAAAAAACAGGATATTGAGATCGGACAGTCTCCTCATGAAGAAGGTGAACATTTCGTTACTCGATGATGTGTGATGCTCGGTGTGATGTTATTCGTCGCCAAGAGAATAGATAATACCAATTGTTCACATTTCAATCATAAAAGGACTCTTGTGACATCTCAAATTTCAATTCAGTTTATTCCAAATTGTTCAGATTCCTCAGATTTTTTGCTGAGAAACATTTTTTTTTTCAGTTTTTTCTCTGAATAAAAAAAAAGAAACTTCAACTGTTATGAAAGGAGTGAAATCAGGAAAATCAAAGGTCTCTGTTGACAAAAAATGTGGATGATTCAGATTCATCAACAAAAAGAAAGAATGAGTTCATCTAAAACTGCTATACTTACTCCCCTGCCTATATGGCCGGACGGGCAAAGGAGTCACATTTCCCAACTCAATTCGTATTCCAAGAGCACAAATCCCAAATCAAATAGGAGTATAGATAAATTCCATCCACAAGGAAAACATTTTGTTTCCTTCTGATGAATACGGGGAATTCTTCTTCAAGCCATTAACATTTTTTTGGAGGGGAAATGATCCAGCATGAATCATGTCCAAGAAGGTGGTGTTATATGAAACAATAAATTCAAGCATTAGTCACTTTTTCGCGGTACAATAGGGAAGAATATCGACCGATGAGGGCGCTGGTGGTGGTTAAACTTTATCCACCATTTTGAAATAGTTACCTTGTTTACATTTGTGAAATAACGCGCCAAACTGAAATCCAGTCATCAGTTGCCCTCGCTAGACAAGATTTTGGTGTTTTTTTTTGCTATATTTTCATTGTACGAAATTTTTCTCTTGAAGGTTATTATAACTGTGTTCATGATGCTTTGAATAGCCGCACAATACCATTCATTGGAGGTGAACATAGATGCATTGTGTTTTAAAATGTAATGATATTTGTTCCAGGACATTTTTTAGTGTAGTGTTAGTGAACCAAAGAGGCTTTCATTACATGGATGATGAAATGCGCCATAACTTCGCCTAAAAATAGGCAAACAGACTCACCAGGTAACAAGAAATCATCTCTTTTGAAATGCAAGTAACACACTGAAGCCGCTCTAGGTGGTGATTTATGCAGTTTCAGTTTAATATTCCAAGCCTTGTACCTGTCTATTTTCTCTTTCAATCCACTTTGCGTAATGTTTTCCACCAAAGATGTATTTATCTTTGGAAACGTGTGGAAAGACAACTTTGGATTTCGGTTCCTAGAGTTGCGGCAACTTGGCACCAAACACTTTATACGGCTCACTGAGCGATCTGCATCCATGATTGTTTGTTATTATTAATAAAAAAAAATTACAACTTCAGATGAGATTTCCTAAATCAACACCAAATAACTCAATAAATTCACACACATAAAAATGGAAGCCGTTTGTTTGTTAAATTCTAGCAGTGCAATATATTTCCGCCAGACGTCGCATAAAATTATGAACTTCCCAATAGACTAACTGCAAAGAAAGAATAAATCGATTTTCCACTAAGAAATAGACAGTTACCATAGAATATGTTTAGAGTGCATTCTTCAAGATATTAAATCCCGAAAAAAACTCGAAAAGAACCCAGTGACATACAAAAATAATGGTAATGAAAGAAATATTTTTTTTTCAAAAAGAAAATATAATGGCGTCCAGTACCATTATTTTTTTTCTGCACTTGATTCTTCGTCATTAAATTTTCAGACTCTAGTATTTTGAAAATGACCACATATATTTTTTGGTAAAAAATTCATTATTTCCTATATTTTGTCAATTTTACCTTAAATGACAGCAGAGTGCTAGAAGTTATCGTTTCATATTTATCACCATCGTTCTGAACGTGATTCATGCTGGATCATCCGTTCTCCTCAACAAGTGGTATGTTCTCCTAGTCTACATAATTGAGAGCAATAAACCACTATGAGATGCAATTTCCATTGAGTTATCCACACTGATTCCATAATTCAAAAATACTTCATTTTCAATTAACAAAATTGCTCCACGTGTTTCACCAAACAAGAGCTTCTTCAGGCGTGTTATCAAACTACAACGAACCGACCCTGTGCTTCTACATGAATGAATTCCTCAATAATTACTATCAAAAAATTTTCAGGGGGAAGAAAATGATATATTTTCTCCATTCACCTGCTAAACTGATCCCAACTATTCAACATTTCGTCATAACAAAACAGGTTGATTGAGACAGAAATACTCAAATCTATTCGGTCATTCCACAAATGTTTTGACTCTTTGAGTACATTGATTCCCAAGGATTTCTGCAGATTCACTTCTAGACCTACTTTTTCCAAATGCAATACATTCATAGTCATGATTGAAGTTATGTTCCGCAGTCAGAAGACGATTTCCAAATATTGAATTTGTCATTTTATTGAGACAACGTCTATGCTCCTTCATTCTTTTGGTGGAAGATGCCCCGGTTTGACCAATATAAAGTCAAAGAACGACACGCTGACTCGTATACTCCCTATCTTTCGGACAATGGAGTTTTATCCCCATTGTTTTATGTATTTACTCCACCTATCATCCGTTCCGCAGACTATGTTTGATTTTAAATTTTTCAAAAAACGAGCAATATCATTGGTGGATGTGCCTAGGTAGGTAATGGCTTCAACTATCATTTCTTACGATTGGAAAGACCTGAGAGTGGAATATTCTACAATCTATAAAGCAAACTCTGATTCCTATCATCGACTACAAAGTCCCAACAAGAATAGACTTGTCTCTCAACTTCCGAATGAAAGCAGATTGCGCCGTGAAACTTCATATAACGCGATCATCTCCAACATCGCATCTCGAACATTGATTCCCGGCCCAAAGTACCGAAATTAATCTTTTAGCAAATACCGAACTTGGAACCGTACACAGACATAAATTTCAATAAAGATCTAAAGATGGTCTGCTTCCAAGGGAGTCGGTGCACTTTAGTTTGATTTAGTGGCAGCAGATACGCAATCAAGTATTATTGATTGGAAATATTGAAGCTTGGAGCCGTAGCAGTGAGACGGTATGAATTATATTGAGAGGAGATAGTGCAGAGCATACAGAGGTAGCAATATTTATTACCGGGTATACTTTTAAAAGTAAGAAAGTTTTTGTCTATCTCTTGTCCAAATCTATATAAATTGAAAACATGACTTTGTAGGTATCCATATTTCAAGAAACATATATTTCAGAGGGGAGTTTTCAATCTCATTTGATGATGATTTGGATGAACATATGATACATAACACGACATGAAATGGGTGAACAAATATCTTTCCTGCTCTGTTGTAGGCATCCATATTCTGGGAAACATAAATTTCAGAGGGGAGTTTTCAATCTCGTTTAATGATGATTTGTATGAATATATGATACATAACACGACATGGAATGGGTGAACGAATATCTTTCCTGTTTCATCATGATTTATTCTTTATTTTCAGTACCTAGTTATTTAATTGCTGTTGAAGCTCTTCAAGAATTGTTATCAGGTTGGAATACTACTAGTTTTTGCAATCTCAAATGACTTATTCTCAGCAAGCATTGAGAATTTTTGTTCATTTTCTTTATGAAAAGACAAGCATAATATCCTATTCTCCTGGCATCTTACAATTTCTATGAGCGTTTATCATACATTTATATGGACTCGCTATTGAAAACCATAATTCACAGATAGTTATCATGGACAGATAAACAGAGATGTGTTTCTGGCAGTTTTTCAACTGAGCCACCTTATGGTAGCAGTGAATCATGCAATACTGAAGGAAAAAATCATAATTCTGTGATATAAAATAAATTGATTCATTTGCTTTCAACGAAGTTTCAAGTACTTGTTCTGGATGATATTTTGACTTTTGTGAATGTAATTGCATTTTATAAGCGATATGTTCTTTGCTTTGTGTTTCCAACAGAGATAGTGGAGTAAAAATTGTTGAATATCGGAATCCAGTGCAGTTCGATGAATCTTCATAAAAACTGTTGTATTGCAATGTTGAAAGCTCAAATAAAAAACTTGGAAAACAAAAAAAAGGAAATCTTGATTACATTGAATTCCAACAATTTAATTAAAAATTGATATGGACGAGGAAAAAAATGTTCGAAGCATATCATTATATCTAATTATCAATATTTGGCTAGAAACTTCAATATTCATTAATTTATATTCCGTAGAAAAATGAGTAACAGCAGAAAATTATTATTATTATCAACTATGAACAGTGGCTTTCTTTCATGTCCTCCTCTTTCAGTTTTTGAACGGATCAACTCACATAATTGAAAGTGTGGATAATGATTTTGACTCATGAATACTATATGTGGGAGTAAAATTGACAAAAGAATATTTCGAGACGGCGATTGTGCTTCATCTGAAAAAAATCTGTAAAACCCTAGAATATTTAGTCAATGTCTTCAATTACGAGAAAATGGTAAAACATTCAATAATTGCCTGAATACGACATTCAACTTCATAATTTGAGAATAAGCTGAGTTATCTCCAGAAGAAGCTCGAATCGGTTGACTTGAAATTCCTGACCTACAAACAGCCTTTTCGATATTTCAGGCCGTTCACTTTCGATCACAGGAACTATTCCTCATACTATTTCATGTAGTTGAAGGTCGATATATTCAGCCAATTATAGAAAGTTCCGCCATTTCTTAGTGGGTGGAGATATTGACTCAATATTCTAGGGTTGAACAGTATGAAAGTCAGTACGTAATTGTACTCACTTTCATATTCCCTATTGTGAATATGTTTCATTTTCGAAACCTCCTGACTATTTGAGTCTAAAAATTTTCAGTAAGCTACCTAACGGAATAATTGATTCTGCTAATGTGACGATATTTGAGATTCACCTGAAAAAATATTTGTTGGCTGGTACTGTTTATACAATGAAGGAATTTTTTGCTCTTTAGATAATAATTGACTTTTCCTATATGTATCTAGCATCTTTGGGAAATAAATGTATTGTATTGTATTGTATTGTATTGTATTCGTCAGCACCTTCAAAAGGATACGTCATAGGACCCTCATTTCACTTATTTTTCCCAGATGACGCACAGTCGCCTTCTTGGAATTTTCATGTCAATTCTACTTCAACATATAGTGTTCATGCATCAATTTCATCATCCAAACTTTAAATTTTTTGAGTTAACCCGTTCATAAAATAATAGGAACATAAGAACATTGGAGAAAGCCACTGTATATAGTTCATAATAGATGTTTTTTATTGACTAGCTCGTTTTTTACTAGGGAAATATGATTGATTCAACATTAAATTCACCATGCGAATATTATTTATTAGGTATAAATCTTTGATTCGAACATTTTCTCCCTATCTTTTCAATTTTTCAGTGAATTGTTGTTGGAATTTGTTGTATTCAAGATCGAATTTTTTTTCTTTTAACTTTTATGAGGTTTCATTGACCTGCCCTGGATTCCGAGGTATAAAGTTTATGGCGCTCCACTAAGATGAAACTGCTAATTCGATACTTTTCATTCATGGAAATGAATTGTAGTTTTTACTATCGATCAATATTTCGTCGAAAATCGAAAATTACAAACATTACCAGTTATTGTTGGATCTATCTGAACAAATCTGCCTTGGAGATAATAAAATGATTTGATTCAATACTCTGAGACGGAAGACATAAGGGGTTTCAATGTATCTACAGAAAATATGTCAAACCTCTTCATCACCTTCGTTAACCAACACCCATCTCTAGCTCTCGAAATCAAATAATTCCAATATATCACATCGAAAATCAACCACTTTTTCAACTGCGGTCTGATATATCGAAATTCGTATCATTATTAAACATTTTCAAACAGTGAGAGCTATTTCCGGAATTCATACGTTCATTATTCATTCTATAACGGATCGTTCAATCAGGTATTTATGTGGAAATGATAAATTAATCACGAATTAATCAGAATTTGGGTGCGTTACCGATACGCCTTTATGCGGCAGGTATCGTCCTTGATCAATCATTCATGAAGTATTTTCAGTCGGAGTACAAACTCATCATTGTTTGGTGGGAACAGCGTTCGTTGTAGTACTAGAATGTTTGTGCCACGCATTTGAAACATGCATCAGGCGGAGGATATTTATTCTGTCGTAGTTCTTCTTACGATCATGCGAAAGAAGTCAATTGTATTCATCGAGGTTTATTCTGTGAAAACAGAATGCTTCTTTCCCATCATGAAACTAGTCCTGTGTTCCTTCATCCAGGTTTCGAGAATCATTCCCGTCTGACCCATATGAAATATTGGACACTCACCTATTAAAGAACTCCTCACCTCTGTGACACCAAATTCTCCTCTATATAATTCTCATAGAATGCTCAACTGCTCAATACTTGTTCTGAATGCAACATATATATCGTAATTTTCCAAGAACTTCAAAATTTTAAATCTTGGTCGCCCCAAATGTGCCAAGGAACTATTTCTATTTTTTTGTAGCATTTATACTTTGAAACTAGACTAAGACTTTATGTTCGATAGTGCCATTTGTTTTGTTCACCTGGAACCTGTGAATCCTAGGAGTAATGATTTTGGTATAACTTCAAACGATGGAATCTTATAGACTATATCTTTCATCTGTCAATATCAGTCCTCAAACAATCACACTTTTGTTTCCTGTTTGTCAAGACCAGATAGATAGTGTTAACCACTCTACAATCCCTCATAATATAGTGAGGAGTAAAATAGCGTATGAGGTCACACACAATATTTGTGTTTTCAATTTCAATTGATAATTTATAAAGCTAGTGCTATTTCTGTTTGGATTTTGTTGATTGTTGTTGATATTCTGGATGCTTCATTCCAAATTGTTTTATTTTGTGAATATGTTTCTCTGATATAAGGGGTTGGGTTCAAGAAATAATCTTTATAAATATAACACGACCTTGATCAATGAGCTACTGTTTTGATTGCTGCTGAATTTTTCTTGTATTTATTGATTTGATCGACATCATGTTGGCATTCATAAACAGAGATCATTAATGCCAAAATTATGTTTCATTTAAGATGCCTGGGCAACCTTGGTGTATCTAGTGATTCTATATTGCTTAGAATCGATGATTACGAAAGCTTTCTAATTTTAGTATAGGGTGCGTTATATGAGCATTTTCAAAAATCTGTCAAATGTCTTGAGCGAGAGTCTTATATCGAGGAGGAAACATCTATAGCTCTTATCAATGAGAGATTGAAAACAAAGTGTTGTTTAAATAAAGGAAATATCGATGTGATACTATTTTGAACTTCTATCACTTTCAATACACTAGCATGTTTTTTTAACAGAAGGCAACTTTGTCGTACATTCTCAGGTAAATGGGCAAAGTATATCTTCTCGGAATCAAAGTCTAGTCTCACAAACTGATATAAAAACCCTAAAAACTTGCAGAGGTAGCAGGTGACAGTGACAGTATTGACAGGTTGTTAACGGTAGGTTTCCACGTTACATGCACGTTTCCTGAAACGCATTTGATTGGCTGTCAGGGCTGTCAAACTCTCAGTAGGCAAATAATAAACAGTAGTAGAATATTCGGTTGCACATTTCTCTCTAGTGAAAATTAAGCTTCACATGGTATATGACTGATCGCCATCTACAATAGCGATCTAAAGTTTTTATAATCTAAAAAATCAAGCAATCGGATTTCGCCAAGTATATCCCAAAATTATTCAGGTATAAGTAGATACACCAGGGTTTCCTAGGCATCTTAGTCTCGTTAAATAATTATAAAATTCAAATGCAATAAAAATAGTCGACTATTTATCAAGGTCTTATTATCTAACCCTTGACTATCTACTCATATAGCCACGACTAAATTCTTGCAAGCGATTATTTCTGGTGCAACCCACACTCTCATTATCGAATGGATTTCTGGAAATATTCATTTCCATTCCAAAAAAATAATAATATTGAATAATGAGCCGGCCAAATCAAATTATCAATACAAACACAATTATCACAGCCATGCATATTTTATAATAATGCTTGTGTATAAACAATTTGATGATGTTAATGCTATTCCATTAGTTATAGCCATCATGAACACACATGAACTATAATTACCAATTTCATCCATTTATCATAATTGGTATATGAACAAGTATACGAATTGATTCTTTCGGGTTTATCAATAATGGTGCAACTATGACGCATTCTAATAGTCTTTCAGTATAAAGCTGGCAAAGCAATATTATGATGTCTGGTGAGAATTCAAAGAATTCGCTTTGAATTCGGGAATTTTATTCGTTTGATCTAAAAAAAAATTGTTCGTTCTGTTAACCAGCTGACGAACGACAAACTTCAGAAGTCGAAACTTGTGCGAGCAATGGATCAACGAGGCCTCACCTTTTAACGTGCGATTGCCTAGCACGGTGGCCGGCGAGGATTCGAACCCCGGCCTTCCACTTGCTCAGTTGTCATAACAATTGTTTTTTTATATACAGACTCACACGAAAGAAAAACCTTGTAATGTACAAAGAACACCAAGGGACTTAAGGGACAGGAGTTAAGAATTGACTTCAGATTTATGAAGTTTGAGAGCCTCAAAAATAACTTTCTCCGGTTAGGTGTCCCAGATTTCAGCTTTTCTACTGAAAAACGATCCCTGAGCAAGAGATGTTCAATGCGTCACAAATCTCACACCAAATGGGTAGGAATTCCGCACTGGTCGCGTCATCCGTTTTGATACTGTCAAGGCTGGAACGATTGACGACAATTCAAAATAGCACCGATCGTGAAATTATATATAGAAGAGAGGCAAGTCTCCGACCCTTCTACTATGCTTCAATGAAGTGAGCGAGTCTGTGAGCAAAGTTTCACCAACAAGACCAATGGCTTTCCCTGAATAGAATCAAGAAGTTTCAATGAATGTTTCGGTGCCGAATTTCATACATGAGAACTATATTCTAAGACTGTATCTGTGGGTTGAATCACAACTCACCAAAATCAGAATATACAAAAGAATATTTGTGTGTGACAAGTTCCCAAAAAGTCGTCAGGAGGTGTAAAAAAATTGTTTGATTGATTTTTTATATTCGATTACTCAATTCATAATGAACACGATACTCAACTGTCAAAATAGACAATTTTGCTTTTTATAATATTTTAGTTGAATATCGAGGCAAATATACCATTGACTTACACAGACACTATAAGAGTTGAATCTCTTCGAACCACAGTAGAGAAAAAACAGATGGACTACCCGACATTTTTATTCATGAGATAAATCTACTATGAAAGTAATTGAACACTTTATCGTGCGATATGTACCAGATAGACAAAACCGCTGATTTCTTATGAAAAATAAGAAATTTTGACATTTTTATCATGTTTCAAAAGAGTCACTTCATATGTCACAATCGAAAAAATTATTTTTATCAGTTTCCACCGTGCTAAAGTCGTCCATTCTAACCAAACATGTACATTATGGCGAGGCCAATAAAAAGAATCGGAGACGAAAACAATTTTATTTCTTCATCAAGGTGTTTGTTTATGTCTCCAGGGCAGTAAAACACAGCAGAATTCATTCTAAGCAATTTCATCAGACTTTCGTCTCTGCTAAGAATCCTGAATGATGTATTTTTGCTCGGCGATCGGGTAATGAAACGTTGCGAATGATCAGATTATGGTGCAGCTGAGTAAAATGTCACGATCGAATTGAAACGAAAATGATAATAATAATATCATTGCTCAAGAAGTGAGTGAACGTAAATCAAAATAATCAAAATCAATTGTCAAGATATCAGTTTGCTTTCATTTAGGATAATCGATCTCTACAAAAACTTTCATCTTTCGCACCAAAGGTTTCGATCTCATCGTTTATATTTGAATCCAAATATTTGATATCAGGACCAGGTGGTTCATTCGAAAATATTGTTCGAAATTTAGAAAAAAAAGGTTGAGAAAACAATAATTAAGGAGTTACTCTTGGCTTCTTGTCAACAAGTTAATGCAAAATATTCCAAAATTTCTATAAGAGAAGAAACCTCAAATATAAGTGAACAATCCCTGTTGAAATCTGTACATTATTTAAATTTATTTTTTTTTAGAAGAAAGAGTCGGTGATTTTTGTATTCTTGAATTGACTTCAGATCAAAATGGAAACTCTCGGATGAAACCGGTATAGGGTCAGCAAAAACCATCAGCTACGATAAATAAATACATCACGATGTGTATGTTGATCATCTGAATTATTTCATGAATTTGCAGGCCGAAAGTGTATTCATATAAAACATCTGGCAACCTGCAGTTGTTTTGATCTCAGAGCTTGAAAAATTTCTCCAATTGCGATACATTTTTGGGCCCTGATGATGGTGGCAGTTAGTTCCGAAACGCCGTCCTTCACTGAGTACATACTCCTTCATCCATTTCAATGGATATTTCCAAACACAGAATTGAATTCGGTCATTTTCGTGGTCTAATGAACAACAACGAATTGTGTTTTTAGTTGTGAAATGGAATCGCTTCAAACCCGTTTACAGCCAACTCCCGCGTCATAAATCTCACGATACTCCGGGGAACGTAAACAGTGCCGAAGAGTCCGTTCGAAAATGCCATGATTTCGTTTCATAGCGTGGTGAACACGGTATAGATCGCTGGAAACGTCTCTACCGCCAGTCGGTTTTAAAGTTTCGTTCTTCGAACGTTGGTATCGGCTTCAAAAATGCCGTTTGCCTCAACTTTCGTCTTGCTGTTGATGGCGTAGCAGTGATTTTAATTTCTTGACTAATCGATTGTTTTTCAATTTCAAGATATTTCCAGATGCTCACTTGTAGAAGTTTTTTTTAATGCAGATTCACACGAAAGGGAAGCCCTATCAAGAGGCAGCAGATACGGATTAACATTCGCTTTGAATTTTTGACGTTTGTAAACCACAGGAAAAATCTCTTTCGGCAAGGATTTCCAAAGCTCAGCTGTTCTATTGGAAAAAGATCCCTGAGCAAGAGTGGTTCGACAGATCTCCTGATTCATAACAAAGGGGTGGGAATTCTATACTTGTTGAGTCATCCGTGTAGATATTGCCAAGGGTAAAACGAATGATAACAATTCAGAAGAGCACCGACCGTGAGAAGTCTGTGAGCGAAGAATCACCAACAAAAAGTATTGCCTTTTTCTGAATAGAATCGAGAAGCCTCATGAATGTTTTGGTGCCAAAGTCCACACATGAGAACTGTATTCCAAGTCAGGTCGTATTTGAGCCGTAGATCATTAGAAGCTGACGAGAAGTGAAGTTTTTCGAACTAGATATCCAAATTTCTGGGAAGCACCTTTAGCGATGGATCTCACATGTTTTTCTCAAGAGAGATTATCACTGATCGTAATCCCTAGCATCGAGATACTTGACTTCGTAGGAATAGTTACTCCTGACATCTGAATTCTAGATGATGATAGATCGGCTTTTCTTGAGACGATACATGCCTGGGTTTTCTTAGCATTATATTCCACCATTCCTGGAGTCAACCACAAAAAAATGCACATAATTATTTAAACTACTCTCAAAGTTACGACAATATATCTTGTATAACTACTTCTCTTCGGGCTTGAAGGCCGTCGTTCTTTGGAATTTCTTCCTGACGTTTCGCTAGCGCGAGTGGCCAGCTTCTTCAGAGGCTTATTCAGAAGCTGGCCACTCGCGCTAGCGAAACGTCAGGAAGAAATTCCAAAGAACGACGGCCTTCAAGCCCGAAGAGAAGTAGTTATACTAATAACCTCGGCCGCGAAAGCCTAAACCATTTTGTCAATATATCTTGTACATGTAGATGGGAGATCGTTACCCAGTAAGCCACTGAACATATGTTTGGAATATTTTCACTGTTGATTCTGACTAAGGTGGCTATATACTGGGGCTTTCAGTGTAGCGATATCGTGTCTGAAAAACCTGTAGACAGGGTGTAGTTGTTCAAATTTACGCCTTAAGAGTGCGCTTGTGGTTGAAATTCCTAAAAATTTTTTAGATCATTCGATCCACGGAACACTTTGTTGCCAATACATATCACTTTTGGTTAGAACAGAGAATAGAACGCGAGATCAATCCGACGTTTGATGAAAATAAGCCTGACCTTCCTCAATGTTTACTTGGTTTGAGGTTATGATTAGCGAATTGTTTTTCAGAATTTCCCCGTTCAAAAATATTCATAGTGATTATAAAAAAACACAAGAGAAGTTATTATGTTTCAGATATTTTCAGTTCAACCCAGAAGATCAAAAAATAATAATGATTCCACTCACCAGAAAAAATGGCTTTTTGTCACTTCACACATCCATAAAATTTGATCACTATTCTCACTCCTATTCGCTCCATGCGTGTGAGCGAATAACGTGAATAATATTCGGCTCAATTGTGATACTACTTCTGAACCTAGCTTATGAATTGAGATCACAATATTATATTGCTCAAATGAAAATATCAACAATCTACAAATTTTTTCAGCACATAGACCAGAATTCGCAACGACATATCCACTTGGCAACACACTTGGACGTTCTCAGTATTGTCATCTCAACTGCGAGAGTGACGCTTCCTGGCGAATGTTTTGAGTTATTATTATGGTCTACGTCATCAATTCTTGATCGAGTAGGCCAGATCGGCCGTCTGATTTGCTGACAATCTTTCATATGAAGTGAAAACACCAGTATATACCTACCTTAAATCTAACGTCCGCTGTGTATCAGCAGAAATATATCCAGGAGGGAGCACTAACGATGCAAAAAAAGTTTACCTCCTTGCTAACCGAAGGGTTGACCACATGGGAATTCCGGTGTACAATTGATAGGAATTCCGAGGAATTCCGAGGGAATTCTGGGGAATTCCGGGATATTCCGAGGAATTCCTGGGGAGTTCCGGGAAATTCCGAAGGAATTCGTGGGGAATTCCGGAGAATTCTGAAAAAATTCTAAAGAAACTATAGGGATTATTATTAGGTCACTTCAATTTATTCGCGCAATAATGAAAAAACATACAGTAAAATTTCAATATTTATATAAAATCATAATTCAAAAACAAAACACCGGTGTGAAGTAATCCACTTCCACTGGACGAAGAAAGTTGGGACCTTTGTCTTGAAAGAGTTTGTGGCGAATTTCCAATTTGAAATTCATTTTGTTACCGACAAATGAGCCTGATGACAACAATCTTCATGATCTGATAGATATCTGATATGTCCCTGGAGGGGTGTGTTGGGGAAGTTTTTGCAAATGAGTCAATAACTTCTTTCAGTGAAATAGTACCTTTCTATCTCGCGTTATACGATCTGAGTTATATAGTCAATGACTGCAGTCTTTGTATGATTTCTGAAGTTTCTTTGCAGCTCTATCATGTTATTCGGACGGTTTTATATAATTTATCGGTTTGTAATAAAAAGATGATCGGATATATTGTGGTTCAGTGTTAACTGTTCTCATTTGAGTTTATACAGGGTGAACAAACCAGTGAAAAATATTTTTTTATCATCCTAGTAGGTAATGTTGAAGGATTATCAATAATTTTTGATATTATGGAATATACGTTTTTGGGAAAAGTTTATTTTCGCTATATAAGCGATGAATGTATAAAAAACGTATAAAAAGGATTTTCTCCACAAATTGAGTATCCTGTAATCATTCAGTGGTTGAAAAAAATAAAACTTACTCAATAGACCATGAAATACCGTATTTTTCAATGACAAATTGTATTTTTTCGATACTTATTTATTCTAACGGATTCAGCACTTGATTCTATAAGGAAAAATCTCAGGGGAAATGATGCTAATAAAACAAACCTGAATGGAATCAGACGATCAGTTCCCTTTATTTTACGATTGTGACTAGCATTATATAGATGATTTATTTTGTTTCCGATATAATAAATACCAGCCTCAATGAAAATGTGAAAAGTTTTTATATTTAAAATTCGATATAATTCAGATTGGGTCATAATCATGACATGGTCTACTTAGAAGTCTAAAGTTAATGTTCCACTCAGAAATCTCAAAAAAAACTTTTGTGCGAAAGTTCCGAAATATATCTCTCATATTTTGTCGGGTTTCCTCGGAATTCCCCCGGAATTCCTAGTATTTCCTTCACTTAGTTTTGAAATTTTATCGATATTACTTCAAATTAACATGTTTTTTTGTAGGAATTCCGGGTAATTCCGAGGGAATTCCGGTTCACAGGAATTCCAGTGTACACATTTTTCCTCAGTGGTCAACCCCTCGTTGCTAACAAATGGACTATCATACATTTGTCCCACTATATACCATGTCTCATTAAACACTACTTTTCCTACTTCTTGGTATTTACAAGTATGCTGTTGCTTATTTAAACTAGATTCTGTAATCTATGGGATCTACCTCAACACTTTATGGAAAATTCCAGCATCAAGAAAGGCCTTCCGTGCCCTCCGATATCCGCAGGAGACGAACCCCTCCCGCATTGATTGCTCGTTTCCCGAAAGCAATGAAATTATAATGGACCACACCTTTCTGCATCCCGGGGCCGATCCGGCCGGCATCAAACAAACATTGTAACCGGCGGTTTCCGCAGGGTGGATCCGCGTTCCTAATTATCCGAATCGGACGCACAAATGCAGATGTTGCACGTTGTCGGACCGGGCGGGTCAACACGGTTCGGTTTACCTATCAAATTACCGCGTGTCGCGATCCGGTACGTCGGGAGTAGATGCGAGCCGATTGATGAGCGATTGTATATACGGAGGATGTACTATATAGTCCAGTCGGAATGTACATGGATTTGGACGACTTCTGTTCAACAGCCGTGACAAATCGCCAATTTTTTAAAGGTACTTTGGACCGCAAAGGATATAGTGTGAAATTTGTGGGATCGTGAAATGACGACTTTAGGCCGAGAAAATTATTTTTCGGCAACCGTCCGGGAAGTACCCGCTTCCCGGACGCTTTTTCTTTGAGAAAGTAGCATTTTTCCGGCCTAGTCCGGGAAGTACGTACTTCTCGGAGTAGGCCGGGAAGAATCCAAAACGTCACATTCAGGTGGGAGGTTGGAGATGACCCTCTTTTCGATGAGGAGGGGGAGTATGTGAGACGAAAAAGACGACCTATCTACAAGGATAAAGTAAATATTGAAGATCGATTGAAGAAGTTTGATGATTGGCCAATATTAGCAATTGCTCGAATTTCAATATGAATATTAAAACAAATAAGAATTAGAATGTTTCTGTTGGTACCTATCTTCTGTTCGAATTTTAAATATTTAATACAAATAAGAATTGAAATGTTCGAAATTTTGTTTCACAAAGAAATATAATGAAGAAATATCTCAATGATTTGTTATTCTACACGGTTGCCGAAAAAATATTGTACGCAACACGACCGAAAACAGTTTTTTTGGACTCGCAGACTTCCAGGACTCGCCTACGGCTCGTCCTAGAATTTTGTCTACTCGTCCAAACAAACAGTATTTTCCGGACTTGTTACGTAAATTACTATTAAATGAACAAATGTCATTAATTTGATGTTATTATCTTCGGAATGTGATTTATCGAAAAAATGTTTCCTACAAAAAATGTGCGCTGTAATGCAATCTACAAAATAAGTCCTATGCAAAAATCACATAGAATTATTAGTTTGACGAGAAATCACAGTTAAACATCAATTTTTCAAAAAATGTATTATTGTATTTACGTGATTTATTAATGAAGTACTGTTGTCAATCTCATCCACCACCTGAGAAAAACCGCTCTGAGGATATATTGCGAAGTTTCATCCAGCCATGTTATATACTTTAGCAATAATGACCGACTTTCGTTCATCCGGCGTATCGATATAACCCTTGTTCCATAAAGCCGAGAAGGTGCAAAAAAAATCAGGAAGATCCTTTTCAGCATGTACATTCAGGATTTACCAAAATGAATAGTTTTTTTCAATTGTTTTCTGATGAAATGAATTTTTTAAGTTTATAAACATATAGAAGTTACGCCTGACAAAACTCGTCATTTTTCAATCCCAAAAATTCCACACTATATTCCTTAAGGTCCAAACTACCTGTGAAAAAATGAGGATTTGGCACGGCTGTTGAATAGAACTCCTTTTTAGGTCAACTAGCCTATCAGGGGCGTCCATCACCTCATAGACTTTGATGATACCTACCACAGCTGTAGGCGAAACGTCAGGAGTGAAATCCTCTGAACCACGGCATACAAACCCGAAAAACACCCCAGAATCTGATGAGTTTCTGTTCAGACATTTCTTTCAATACAGATTCACACGTAAGGGAAATCCTGTAATGTTCAAAGAACACCGCTTGAATCGAAGGAAATGAGCTAAGACCTGACATTTCCCTTAAATTTTTGAAATTTGTATGTCTTAGGAAAAACCTTCCTCGGCAAAGTTCAGCTACTCTATTGACGGAAAAACCCTGAGCAAGGGAGGTTCAACACGTCTCCAAACCCACCAGAAAGGGGTGCGAATTCGGTACTCGTTGCGTCATCCGTTTTGATACTGCCAAGGATGGAACGATGGAATTCAGAAGAGCACCGACTGTGAAAATGCCTATAGAAGAGAAATAAGTCCCCGACTTTCCAACTTGGGAGTTTTTCTCGAGTCCTGGGGGAACAGCAAGAGTTCAGCCAGTTTCAAAAAAATTAGAAATATTCACCTTGTAATTATAGACCAATTGCATTGCTCTCTATCATTTGCAAAGTCATGTAAAAAGCAATCAATATGAAGCTTATCAAATATCTACAGAAATCAGGAATAATCAATGATCGACAATACCGATTCCGTCATAAAATATCAACCAGTGACTAGTAATTGGCTCATGTTTCTCATATTTGGCAGCATTCAATCTAAAAATTCGGAGAAACCATAGCTGTTGCACTTGATATTTCAAAAGCGTTTAATCGAGTTTGGCATCGGGGTCTCGTTTTTCAACTGTCATCTTATAGTTTGCTATCTCAGTTTTGTTCTTTTTTGAAAAGTTTTTGTTTGTATGTGGTTGTTGATGGAGTATCATCTGATATTCTCTTGTGAGCGAAGAGTCATCAACAAGACGGGTTGCTTCGTTCTGAATAGAATCCAGAAGTTTGAATAGATGTTTTCGTGTCGAGCTCCACACATGACTACTATATTCCAAAACAGCAATTAATCTCACATGGTTTTTCCATGAAAGATTATTACTGATAGTAATCAGTGGCATCGATATTCTTGACTTTTTAGGAATAGTTACTCGTGACATCTGAATATCGGATGAAGATGGAAAAAAAGAGAGCTCACGTTTTTTGATCGTAGTTGATGGTGTAAAGGGGATAAACCGGAGTTGCTATTCCAACCAGGTGAGGAAATCTCAACAATGACGGTGTTATTGACCGAGCTCCGGTAGAATATTCCGTATGTTAAAAAAATTATTAATACTCGAAGCAATTGTAGGCAAGCTCAATAGAAAGCTAGCCTCGTTTTGAAAAGTTTCAGAGGAGTTAGGAGCTTGGGTATATTTGTGGATAGGATGAAGTCTGTTGAATAATTTTTTGTCTTTCTTCTTCCTCGAATCAGAAAATAGAAGTTACAATCTCTATGAAAGAAGTAAAAAAAATACAAACACTCACTGTTGGTAGGTACGTGTATATTGTTTTAATGTACCAGTAAGTCGAGTAAACCGAGCTGTCGAAGTTAACATTGTTAGATTGCTGATGACGACTCCAGCATCGCAATCGAAACAGTTCAACATTCTGCAAACCGAATAACTTCTGAAAGATTATTTTCCGTAGTATTTGGCAACTTTCGATAAGCCACCAGCAATCATTATTGTTTGAATTCTTCGTAGATGAGAGCGATCCAAGTGCTGCCCTGATAACTATGAAAATTAAATGATTATAGTGCGTCATCAATGAATAAGTAGATATCATTTATTGGTTTCCTGTTCACAACAACAGTATTACATTATGCAAAAAGTTATAATGTTTCCTGTCAAAACCAGTATAGCGAGAATAACATTGTTGATCCCACAAACGACATCGATTTGCAACGTTTCCAACTACCTACTGAATTCGCCAAACTCAATATCGATGAGGATTACAAAAGATTCATCGACCACGTCCATGAATAATTTAAAAACAGATTTCTGCTTCGACACGATAACAAATGACATGAACCACCCCCGTTCATTATCCTCAGAACTTTCTCTGGATTAATAATGCGTAAAAAAATCTGATCGACAAAACTATTATTCTTCTTATCGTTTTCGCGCCTCGAGGCACATAAAATTACTTGATGTTCCACACTCAATATACAAAATAGACGGGGGATTTCCTCAGTTTATTCCTCAAGTGGGAATAGTACACCTATCAAGTATCAAAACACCAGGCCTGATGGGAGACTTGAAAACTCTTCAATAACGTACGAAATTTTGTACACTCTCCATTGATCCCTGAAGATAGCTATCATTGGATTCGAGTGGGATTCAATGAGAAGTTTCTGCGTTTCCGTAAGTGGATTTAACATCGTGTTAAAACTCTTTGAACCTTACGTAGACGTAAGAAATTAGAACTGCTCGAATGTCGCTATTTTGTGGTCAATGGATCATTTCTTCAAGTTTTTTTGGGTCTTAACCTTCCGCAATCTGGAAAAATTAGAATTTATTTCGGAATCTATACAAGTGTAGAGGGGCACATATAATGCTAAAACAACTTTTAAAACAACAAAAACTTCACGTTCACTACTCACACACACTAAACCAACTAACCTACCAGAAAACACAAAGAACTGTATCCCTTGTTCGTGCAGTCAAAAATATATCGGCGAAACGTCCAGACCTCTAGAAGTGCGAAAAAGTGAACGCAATGTATACATCAAGAACAGACAGATTGATGGTTCTGAATTATCAGAACACATTCTCACTGCTGATGGAGATCATATAGTTGAATGGAATGACACAAAAAGAGCAATAACAGGAAGCTGAAGTTGATGGGATCTGCTTTTATCATGCTGTCTGCGGATGCTTGCATATCAAACACTTCGGTTGACATGGATCGCGCCTGGCTGCCACTCTTGAAAGACAAATGTCAAAACTCTTATTTCTGACACTCACAGAGAACGAACATACAAATGAAGCTAGAAGAGAATATTTGTGGAAGTTTCGAGAACGGAAACGGATTTGATATACGAATCGTCGACGATAGGTATTTTGAAAAATATGAGTTCTTGTATTTTTTTGAGGTGAACGAAAAGTCACCGACTAATTTAACGTTTTCCACTCAGTAACAACTATTTTTGAATTTTTGCAGCAACTTATCGGAGTAGATTGTAAATCTACCCTTCTACATTTGTATAGATTTCAATATTATTCCAAATTTTTTCAGATTGTGGTAGGTTGGGAACCCATGATTACTGAAAGAAAAAACGTCACTTATAATTGATAAAAACAGCGAATATTTAATTTTCACCTAATTGGATGTGATCCAAATGCAGAGTTGGGTAGTAGTTTCTCATCGCCCAAAAACCATCGTATAATCACACAAATTGCAGAGAACTAAAACTCTTGTCGTTACAAGCAATGTTCAACTCGTTCAACATATAAAATGCTATATACCCAAAAATTACTTTATAATAATATGCTTTACTCGATCACTGAATATGCCCTACCGATTTATGTTCTCTTTTTACTTCATTCAATACAGTACGTTCAACAAGTTTGATAATGAAATTCAAGAATTTTTTCAACATTCTGAATTCTCCCTCTGATTTTCAAATGAATTCTCATAATGTTCAATATCTTGTAATTATGTCATAGCATAAGAAATGAGATGAGGAAAGACGTATTTATACAGAATGTTAATACAAATTGAGGATTGAGAATCAACCAATAAAATGAGTGAGTGCAATCTTATTTCATTCTTCATTTCTTATTTCATTTCAGTATATCTAACGATGTCATTGAATTACATTTGTTTCACTTCCTCATCTAGTCCCTAATTTCATCTCATCTGCTGTATGAACCCACAGTCCTTGTCTTTCTTGAGCAGCAGCATCAAATCATGTGGGATCCAACTCAGTTACTTTCGGTCATGAGCCACCCCCCTTACCACTTCGCCAACTTTGTAGTAGTAGCATGAATAGGGAATAGGGACTAATTCTATTCAATTCACTGTCTACTGCCTTTCATCGAATTTGGCAGGGTTATTGAACTGTTATTTGGGATAGATAGAGCTTGAATTATTATTTCTGAAATATATCGGATCGCTATACTCAATGTTTAGATTCGGAAATAATCAGTAGAAAATATTCATAGAACGTTCGGGTATGTAAACACCCTTTCCTGTGTTTGCTTTCGAAGCGAGCACCTAACCGTAAGGGTCAGTATATTCAAGTTGAGATTATACGGCTATCATATTGCTCTTGACCTTCGATTGTTTGTACCAGAATTCCACCCCTATTGGGAAAACCGAATAGTTCAGAAAGTCTGATCCTTCCGCATTGCGTCTGCTTTGGCATAATCCTAGCTGGTCCCGGTGGTGAAACATTTTTCGATACCAACTCTGCGAAGAAAAGGACGATTTTCGGGGAAATTCCCCGACTAAAATTCTCGGCAAAGTTCTGAGTCCTGACCTTTGGGGTGTAATCTCGCATGAACATCCCCGCTTCTTTAAAACTGGGAATCTTATAATCCCCAGCCCTCATTCACGGCCCGCTTCAATTTTGTTATCGTCCTTGTTCGCTGTAAATTATACAGCAGGCGTGCTGCAATATTGTTGTGTTGTCTAGTTTCATTAGGTTATTTGGGGGCTCAGGGTGGTTGATTGAATAATTAGGAGGTAATATGGATGAGGGAGAAGGGTCGTTCTTGAAGAAGGAGTGGTTATTCGAATGACAGCCACAATAAGAGGAACTCTGCTTCGTGAGGAATATGTAGTTAAAAAATTCCCACACATTCCATAATATTTTTTTCTGATTTTGACATATAAAGTGGCTCTTTTCGAAATTGACGGAAATGTTGAAACATGGAATCTCTGATAATAATATGCTCATTGAAGTGAGGAAAAATTTATCAAGGACATTTATTACAAATCTCACAATCCGAACAGGACCTGAACCTTCAATACCTATCCTAATTATTATGGTGATTGTGAACACACGTGTTGTCTTCATGTGATTGCATTTGTCATATTTTCTTTGATAGATAGGTAGATATATATCTTCATTCAACCACATTATGTAAGAATGTAGGCTTTCACGGCGGGTGTTAATACATCTCTGGTTTTTCGGGCTTGAGGGCCGTGTAGCGGAATTTTGACTTCCGGAGATTTCGGCTACATCTGCGGCAGCCATCTTCGGCGGCGTGGTCTGAGTTGAACTCCTCTATGTGAGTTTACTACGACTATAGTAAACAGTGAGTGGAAAGCTAACATTCGCCCTTCTTTTGAACGATTATTCCTACCCCCAGATCCAGTGAACCATTCAATGCCAACAAACCCGCTTCTCGCATCCCAAACCACCGGAATACCCTGCTAAACTCCTGAAAGATTTCCTCCTTGGCATTCGAGGAGTCCCTATCGATCTCTATTTTTTTTTTTCCGATGAAGAGCAAACTTCGTATTCAGCCCCCCCTCCAGAAAAATGAATCAAACAATAAGACAATACATCTCTCAGTAACTTAGCTTGACGTGCTTTTCGGCAAGTGAATTGGCATCTTCAGATGAGCAAGAAATGGTCCAATCAATTCCGAAGATGCAATATAAACATTTCCGTGATTTTTTGGCAATGATGATGTAAGAGTTTGGTCGTCCATTTTCGTTTTCATCCATCACGGAATATCACATTTGTTTCTCTTTTCCCAAGACTTACAGCACCGAAGTATTCGAATAACAGATGAGATCCCTAGATAGAGATTTAGTGTTATTCAAATATTTCTCCCGAACAGAGGATTTTATAGCTTATCAGTTTATTGATGTTCTGGAAGTTTTACGATAGTTTTCTAGGACCAAAAGCCATATAATCTTTATTTTCCCACAGTTCCAATAAAAAGATATCAAAGACAAACAAAAATACATCTAAAGGGATCGAACTGGGAGATTTAACGCAATATCTTGTAACTACAGAGACATAAACAAAATTGCTTGAAATATTTGATTTGGAATATTTTCATAGGCCTTTCTGACTTTATTGGCAGTTTTATATATTATGATTCCGTCTATGATTTGATGTCGTCGTTTTTCTCACTTTTCCACAATGAGGATATCTTCTTTTTTCACCTCCAGTTATCTGTCAACCACTTCCTCAAGAAAGCAATAGCCTTCCCTCCGAGATGCTCTCTGAATTGCTTGCTTAATATTCATAGAATCCAATTTTTTCTTCTTGAGAGATATACGAATAAGGAGAGCAATTTATATGTTATTCAATTTGAAGAGACGTAGGTATGCTTTGAATCAGTACCCTTATATTGGTGAACGATTCATTAATTCGTTGATACTGAATGATATTTGGTACATCTCAGTTACCATACTGGCTGTTACTAGTTCACAGAATGTGAACAGTGAATCATATCTCCGTAGTTTTGTTTTGGGTGGAAAGATAGGAATTGATTCTGGAAGTTGTATGTGCGAACAAATATATATTATTTATCGGCGAAACGTTCAGACCTTTCTTAATGCAAAAGAGTGAGCACAAAAAGTATATCAGGAACAGACAGATTTGTGGTTCTGAAATATCAGAACACATTCTTACGTCCGATGGGTATAAGACAGTAGAATGGAATTACACTCAACAGATGGCAATAGAGAGCAATGGCAGGACAAGAACGTTGAAGGAATCTGCTTCTTTTCATTCCATATAAGAATACTTGCATATAATCGCACCTGGCTACCTCCTTTGGAAGAAGAATTTATATCTCACATTTCAAATTTTCGACAGATTTATGAAAAAAACAATGTGAAACCTTCATAACTGAATATATGGGCTGGTGTACCTCAAGGTTCCATCCTGGGTCCAACGCTCTTTCTCATCTTGGTTTTCAAATAATTCATTATTTTTGAATAAATCATAAACTCAATTCATGGGATTCCAAATACCTCACAAAATAAGCGATAATTTGGTCTCACAATAGACAGTAGTTTGGACTGGAAAGTTCATTGTGATGCGTTGGTATCCAAACTCCACTCATTGAATATTATGGTGAAAAATTTAGGAAGTGTATTCAATAGGAAACGGATACTTATGGTATATTATGGACAAATTGAATCTCGATTGAGGTACGGGGTTAGATTTGGGGTTTGTCTTCTAACGCGACAGAAGTGTTTGTTTGTTGCTTAGAAACAATTTATCAGAACTATTTTCAGTGTTCTTAGCAGTCACAGCTGTAGGGACCTATTCGAGAAACTGAACATTCTCACTTCGACTGGATTGTACACAGTTGAGATATGTATCTATAAATTCAATAATAATACCAATTTAAAAAAATCAGAGGTGCGTTATTTAAATACAAGAAGCAGAAACAACTTCCATATTCCTCTTGCAAAATATTCGGTGACTCATAAGTCTCCTAATAATATGTGTCTTAAACGAGATACTCCGGGATATAAAGTCATGTTCTTCTGTGATAGTTTTCAAAACACGTTCGAAAGATTTTCTAGTCCGTCAATGTTATTGTGACGATAATTCTTTGGGTTCGTTGAATAAAACTCCAAACAACACCTCACTACTTTTATCACAACCCTTTATCACAATCCAATACAAAACAATCACCCGAATTGCTTCGCTAACTATCCAACGCTCTGAACTAAAACTCTCGGTACTAGTAATTCTGCCGTAGCGATAAATGGCTTCCTTATAAATACCTGCTCCCACCCATGGAAAATCCTCCAGAGAAATTCCGATGATCGAATATTCCAGGCCTGACGAGATCTTGCTCGTAACGATTTTCTTTCGACCCCTCATATTATTTGGCGTTTATGAGCGACAGGGCCGGAGTTAGGAACTTCTGTAAGATTATTATATTTTCGAGTAATTCATGTGATATGTTGTTTTACTGAACATACTTTGTGGTATTAGGATATAGATATTAGGATAATACTAAGATTAGGTTTTTCTGTTTTTGACGACTTCTATACAATGTATTTTGTCATCATGGAGAATAAACGACTGGATAAAGAAACAGTGTTTCCGAATTCTATACAATCCTGTCACCCTACTCCGAAACCTCATATGAACTTGCGTGAATCTTCTCGTTATTAGCCAGAGAGACCGAACCGAATCGAGGCAAGTGATAAAAATTCCTGGAGACACATAAAAAAAGCTTTTCCTTCATCATTTTAATTCCGCGACGAGACCACCTATTACTTGCCGAACAAGCTCGTCTAGTTCGGGTAATATGGAGTAACGACCTGCCTGTCATCTCTGTACTCTAATTCGCATTCTTCTTCTTCCAGCCCGCTTTTAGGGTAATAGTCGTGCTCATCCGACGCATCAATCACCGTCAGTATTGAAGCAGGGCGTCGTGCTGAGCGCGGATGCGTATTCTTTCATTTATTCTGACAGCGGAGATGTAGGAATCCTTGTTGAAATATGGATTTGACGACTCGAATATTATGATTCAATGTTTGCTCCGGAAGGATGGGTTTGATTGATTTCGGCGCGGGTATTTCGGGAGACACGTGTCTCCCTTGGAGCACATGATATTGGCTGAAATCCTGTTTCAGAATGGTCCGATACAGGTTTAGGTGAAGGAATTACCTATTGTTGAACTGATATGGATTTATATTGAATATTTCCATCGTATGTTAAAAATCCCATATGAAGCGGGACATTTGCGATCAATTACAGCGATAAATTCCCGGCGGGACATTTTCGGGCTGCTAAATACCCGGTAGGTATTTAAAAATACCCGCTCGGTCCGTGTATCTATAGTAACGATTGATAAAATTTACATTTGTCATCTTGACAGGCATAAATACTGAATTTTAAACGTCGTTGTTTCAACTCCGGAAATATTCTACCGAATTACACTCGTGCATCAAAATAAACCTGATAATTTTCCATTCAAGCATGTTGTCAGTAAAAAACTGCATTCAAATATTCATATTTTCATATTTTGACAAAATATTAAAATAAACTCATGCAGTTTTTAGACAACATGCCTTCCTGGAAAATTATCGGTAATTTTGAAGCACTTGTGTAATTACTCCCGATAATGTCCTTCGATATGAGAAACTTTTGAAAAATTCGAAGTCTAGAAACCAACACATAGTGTTATAGCGATAATTAGCTTCCTTCTAGCAATGAAAGTTTCGACAATTGACAGGTGACATTATGACTATTAGAGCATAGTTATGCATCATTATCTCATTTTCGATAACTAAAAGTGAAATTGAACTAATAATGCAATCAAATGTTTGAATATGTCCAAGTAACACATCATATTGGCTGAACCCCTAACTCAGACTGGTCCAATATAAATATATCGTAAGTGAAAACTTGATGTTGAACTGATATGAATCAATATGGAAAAAAACGATATTTCAATATGGACAATTATGTTCAACGTAAGCATAGAGCAAAAATGAAAGTCGTACACCTAACGAGACTCAAATTTTACAATGGGAATAACGAGATATTGTTTGATCGGAACGATCAAAATTGAGAGGAGGATAATTTTAAGAAATATCATAGCGCCGGCCCTGTCGCTCATAAAAGCAGAACGCAGAATAATATGATTGGTCGAAGAGCGAACGCCATTCTTCTTCTTCCATTCGCGTGGAGAAGTCGATGCACATCATCGAGGCCTCTCTCGAAGATTCTCCATAGGCGTAAGCAGGTATATAAGGAGACACTTCATCGCGGAGTAGATAGTTTATTTGAAACGCAGATGTTTATTCGCAGAGAGAGTTAGGAGAGTTATTCAGAGCTGAGTGGAGAGACAAAATGGTTAAAGCTTTCGCGGCCGACGATATTAGTATAACTACTTTTCTTCGGGCATGAAGGCCGTCGTTCTTTGGAATTTTTTCCCAACGTTTCGCTAGCGCGAGTGGCTAGCTTCTTCAGAGGCTTACTCATTTCCGATGAACGTTAGGAAGAAATTCCAAAGGACGACAGCCTTCATGCCCGAAGAAAAGTAGTTATACTGAGTGGAGAGAGTTTAGCAGATAGTAAATCAGAGTTTCTAGCTTAGTGGAGCTAAGAGGAGAGAGCTTTGCAATTGCTTAGTACAGGAGTCGAAGTGTAGAATTTCTATTACAGAGAGTTTTAGTACCGAGCGTTGGAAAGTTAGCGTAGCGATTTGAGTGATTGTATTGTGTTTTGATAAAGAGTTGTAATAAAAGTTGTGAAGTGTTGTTTGGAGTTTTAATCAACGAACCCAAGGAAACATCGTAACAATATCAATTCAACAACACATATATTTCAGTATTGTCTGCATATTATTTATATACTCAATTTTCAACATCGGAATTTCAATATCTGTTCTATATTATTTGGGAGCGCAGAATACACTATTCAATTACCAAAGTAGGTGGCATTTTGGCATAATATTGCAATATAGATATGCAAATTCTGATATTGCTTGAATATTGTTCTCACAGTTAAATGGAAAAATTCAAATCGTCGTTCACGAAACACATCCTTGGAGGGGTATTGGGATTTTGAGATTGTTCACTTGATGTATTCAAACAGTTATCAATGGTAATGTAATATTTATAATGAATAACTCCTAAAAAATGTGAAAACATTGAAATATCGATATGTGGTGAATTTCAATACCAGAAAATACCGCCAAGAACTTTTTGTACAGGAAGTTTCACATTCCAAACCGCCTTCACATAAGACAGTGATCCTTCAGTGTTTTTTCAAATAGCTGCTACCTCCTATATGTGTGAGGGAGTCTATTGTTATCCTTATATCGTTGATATCAGACAATTTGTGAATATAATTATCGGAGTTGAGCTATATTCTTTGAAATTTTAATAGCCACTGATTTTCACAAACGTCAAATGCACAGTATGATTGAGGGAGAAATAATGAAATATTCAAAATAAACAAGTTGTTCAGGCAAGCCTCCACTCACCCACGCTGTAGGTTGACGGACTTACACCTATCAGAAAACAATTACTCCCCTGGCTAACACCTGTCAGATGTAATCCTTCCGTGGTGTTAGCCATGCGGATTGCTCTTGGTTAGTAACTAGTCTACGGATAGATGGCGCAACGACGGCTATTTTGCTTGTTGTTTGTATCAGCCTAGGGCTAGGGAAGATACGTTGTTCGAAAATGATTTTTAATTCTGGGAAGTCATCGACTTGTGTTGATGATGGCACTGCCTTGCACTGACGAGAGGTCTAATAGCCCGCAACCGGTCTGCAAGGGTGACTCGTTCCAATAATTAAAAATTTATTCTGGCAGTAGTATCGCAGATGATCGAAGATTATGTGCAGGAATTTCTTCTGTGAATATATCCTGCGCTTACACCTATCAGATGTAATCCAATGCCCTTCATGGTATAAGCCAGGGAAGTAGTTCTCAAGCATACTCATGGGTGATTGTGAAAAAAATAATGGGTTTCTCTTGGTTGAAAATCTGTTTCCTAATGAAGATCTGTATCATATTGGATCTCATTATGAAACGGATTACATAAGTGTATTTTCATAGTACGGGTGTGAATAAAAAGAGTTATTGATTGGATTATTTCTTTTCATTATTATTTCTGTCATTGGTTGGTTTTTGTTTTCGTATGTCTTTGAGCATACAATAACATTTTTCAGCGTGAATCGTGTTCAGTGCGATGCTGCTATGTGAAACCGGCTTCTAATATTATTCAGTCACTTTCCAGTGATACAACACAGTGTCATGCAAAATAACTGGGCCAGACAATTGAAATGACCAAGTTTCTTGGCATTCAGTGCCATTTTTTTGCTCGACGGTAATTCCTGTCTACAATTTAATGAACACAGTTTAGTTTATTCAATTCAACGCAAAAGTACAATTGTTAAAAAAAAAAATTCTTTTATTTCATTCTCACAGATCAGATATTCTCTTTTGACAACGCAAGTGAAAAATTGACAAAGACGCCGTCAAAGATTTGTTTACAATTCTGGTTGCCACGCTTTCAAGAGTTAGGTTCCGTTTTGTCGCTGAAAAACTTAGGGCAAAGTTTTTTCGCTGTCATAATGACAAAATCACGGTGGCTTTTGGGATATTTTATACATGAGTTAAATTGTCAGAATGATAATTTTGAAGAAAGCCTCATGATAATACTTGGTCGTTACTGATGACATAATGCAAAAAGTTATCGTTTCATATAGAAACATCGTTCTGAACATAATTCATACTGGGCCATTCAAAGCCCGAAAAAAGCGTCATGGTCTTGAAGTATTGTTGTGGTATAACACTTCTATTGAGATCATGTTGGCTCCGAACTCTCCCAGAATCCTTGTTGAAATGTATGGATTCGACGGCTCGAATATTATGATTCAATGTTTGCTCCTGACGGATTAGTTCGATTGATATCTGTGGGGGTTATTTTGGGGGAGAGTGATTGCATAGGGGGATGGTCGTATCGGTGTTGGGAGAGGAGACGTTGCCTGCATATGTAATGTGCACGTGTGTGGCCTGGTTGAATATAATTTGTTGTCTGTTAATTGGCTGGAAAACTCAGCCCTAGGTTGATACCGGTTCGTTGATCGACATTCATTTGAATACTGTTGAAAAAACAGGAAGAACTTTTAAGGGTATCAATAATAAGGGAGTGTTTCGCTCATCAATCAGGAATCTTCATGATTAGAAATCGATAGTGAACTTACTAACCACAGTTAGTGTTATTTACGTTTCAATCATTTCAATTTATGGAGGGTGAATTAATGCTGATAATAATAATAACAAATAGTCTATTTTGACTTCTACATCGACGAAATATATACTGTGAAAAGGCTGGGTGTCACTACAAATTGTTTATCAACTAGACGTAATGACTTTATTCAGTATATACATACAGAACAGTAAATAGTAATGAATTACAACAAAGTAGTAATCGATAAGTGATCGCTTACTTGTTACTATATTACAATCAATAACAAGAGGGTCACGAAGCATTTATCTATAAGTAATATTAGATGAGACGATTTCAGGAAATAAGTGAAACATTAAAATGGCAATGGAGGTTTAAATAATATAGAGAACAAATAAAGATCAGAGCCAGATGTTCAATTTGCAAGTTGGATTTGTGTATTGTGAGTTGAAAGTGACTACCAGTATGTATTATATAATTCATATCAATTAGGAGTACTCTAAAGTCTGAGGTAACACATTAAAATGAGATGAGTTCATGAAATTAATGAGAGTTGGAAGTTAAATTCGCAAGTTGGAATAGGTGCACGGTGAGTTTGAAATTACAAAAATTTGATGGATCATAACAGTGTATACGTGTAGTACAGCAAAGATGATATCAGTTCTGTAGCAGGGTTATTATTTCCTAGGGAAATTTTTCACTTCTACACCAAATTTTCCAATCTCACTGATTATTCATCAAGTATACTTCCAATGGGATCCTCCATTAAAATGCACGGCAAGATAGGATCGGTTAATTTTTTTTCGATTTCAACCGTGCTCCGGTGTAAAATTAAAATCTGGAAAAAGTAGTAATTAACGAACCCTGTCGTGAAATATTACCGGCGTTCTCTTTAATTGAAAGTGGTAATTCATTTTCGAGCAATTAATCATCTTCCTGGTGGGTTCAATTTGTATTACATTAGGGGGCCTTCGTTTCGAGACTACCACCGAGTGTTGATGAATCTTTGTTGCCGTGATATTTTTTCTTCAATTGTGTATATATAGGCCTACTTCATGAAGGACTTCAAAGTCATTTGCAATTGTAATGAGAATATCATAAATAACATTTTACTGATTTCAAATCAAATGTGTCACCTTTCAAAATTGATCAGAATTCCTTACCTTCCATAATCATTTATATAATGGATTACTTCTATATCACTCAGTTGGGAAAAGTAAAACAGGGTTCAGTTCTGGCGTCCAATTTGTTTCTAACTCATATCAATGATTTGCTCGAGAAAACATCTTGTTCATTACATAGTATTGCAGACGACAGTACTCTTCATACCAGTTTTTCTTCCAGAGTCCCCATACCAGCTCGAGAAACAAAAATTCAAAGACATATTTACGTCAATAAAATCAACGGCGACTTGGTGAAAATAATAGAATGTCTTGGAATACAGTTCTCATATGTATTGAGTTCGGCACCAAAACATTCAGTGCGGCTTCTCGATTCTATTCAGAGAATAGCAATTCGTCTTGTTGGTGATTCTTCGATCACAGACTCACTCACTTCTTGAAAACATCGTAGAAGTGTCGTAGACTTGTCTCTCTTCTATACATATTGTCACGGTCTGTGCTTTTCTGAATCGTTATCAATCGTTCCACCCTTGGCAATATCTACACGGATGACTCGACGAGTACAGAATTCCCACCACTTTTTTGTAAATTTGGAGACTTGTCGAACCTATCTTGCTCGGGGAGCTTTGGAATTCCTTACCGGGAGAGGTTTTTCCTGAGGCTTACAAACTTCGTATCACCTGTACCTTGATTCACGCGGTGTTCTTTGAACATCACAGGGTAGTTGTATGATATATATCTCACAATAAAAACAAAACCCAAACCTCCAATATTCTGATTATGATGATGATTGTGAACACACGTATTACCTTTGTGGAGTATTTTGTATCTTCATGTCCTCTATAATATCTTCATGTGAAGAAGGTTAATTTGAGCCTTTTTACAAGTACTCCAAATAATCATGGATCCCCAAGATATTGAAATTCTAAAATTTTACAAAAGAGCCATTCGCGCTATGGTTTTCACTTTGTCCTTATCCTCCGAAATATTCAAGTTGGTATATAGTATATCTATATTTACTTTCGCCTCTTTCCTGTTATATTCAGTTAAACTGAACTCTCTCCCAAATAGCACAAGTACGTCCAGTGGACGTACTGCATATGTACGGTGAGGATGCATTGTACGTATTTAGGACGTACTTTTGTCTCCGACAGACGTACATAAGACCTCCCTGCGACTTACCGTTTCCGCATAGTTGGTAATCCCAGGTACGTACTTTTCTAGTCCACACAGGACCTGAAACGTACAGAAAGGGGAACTGTTTGGGACATTCCGAAAACGTACATTTTCCATTCTGTATGCGCTATCCCAAGTAGAACAAACATATTTGACCAATATTGGTTCAATATTACGGGAATATCAACCTTATATTGTAGATGATATCAATAGGGGCCACAAAAAAAATGTAAACATTCGGCGATATTAGCTCAATATTCGAAAACAACGTAATGATATATCATATGATATCACTTAATGAATCTAAGTTTTCATATTCGGGATTATTCATTTCTTTTTTACCAAATAGTCAAGTTGGAAATTTTACTCATTCACGTGTACTAACCATCTAACCGAATACTTACCTGGAAAAAGACCTGGCTGCTGCGGGGCTTGAACTCTCGACCTTTTCTATGGAGATATTATTGTCGACCACTGTTACGCTCTACGGCACGGAGAGACTTGTTTTTAAGAAGGAGTTGGGTGCTATAGATGTGATGACTTCAAGTTAGTTTTGTTCGAGATAATATTAAAATTTCAGAAAGTTCAGTAACAATGAAAATATATTCGAAAAAACACTAAAGGATCTCTGTCTCATGTGATGGCGGTTTTGGAATATCAAACTTGCTGTGCAAAAAATTCTGTATGTAATTTTCTGGTATTTAAATTCACCACATGTCGATGTTTCAATTTTTCCAAATTTTTTTAGGAATAATTCATTATGAATAGTCCATTACCAATATTGATATATGTATGAATACACTAAGTGATCACTCTCAAAATCCCAATACCCCTTGAACCGAAAGGGACCCAATACGTACGTACTTGGGAGGTCCAAACAGTATGTACATAGGTACTAACAGAAATGTAGAAAATGAAAGGAACCCAATCCGTACGTACTTGGGAGGTCCAAACAGTATGTACAAAAAAGTACGTCAACGAGACGTCCAGATAGTATGTACATACGATTTCCAAAAATGTACGTCATTGCTATTATGTCCCGCAAACGTTTCGAAATATACGTATCTGAAAGGGACTCAATATGTACGCACCTGGAAGGTCCAAATAGTACGAACATAGTTCTTCCAAACATGTACGTAAATGATACGTCTGAGCAGTACGTACATGGGATTCACAAAAAAAGACGTCATTGGTATGTCCCTAATTCATTCCGAAAAGTACGTACCTGAAGAGGAGTTAATGTAAACGTATCAGGGACACTTAATAAAGTACGTACATAGTACTTCCAAGCATGTACGTTTTTATTACATTCCGATTGGAACGGGACCAAGTATGTACCTACATGGGACGTCTAACCAGTACATACATGGTACATCCGGTAATGTACGTTCTTCGAATGTCTCCTATCCGTCCCGGGACGTATCGACGTAACTGGGACATAAATGGTTCGTCTTCAGGACGTCGTGTGCTATTTGGGCTGCTCTAATCACTGTTCCGTATTTTTTCTTCCAGCAAACATTCAGAATTTACAGATTTGTAAAAGATTCCAAACTGACGAGCGATATGATCAACAAACTCGATAGTTGCAAAATTTTGTGGAACAGACAATTTACTCTTGAGACCGTACAACGACACACTAGATTGTACCTGCCTCAGGGTATTTGCGGCTAAGCTACAGTGAAGGTGGGGGGGTCCGTTAAGTAGTCACTTTAAATAATTTGATTCTTAAATGGGCGCCAGGTAAATCTATTTCCCCTCGAAATACCCTTAATAAGTATTATTCAACCCCAATTTACCAAAAGTTGAAAATAAAGTACGCTAGTACGACTCAGAGGAATTTATTAATCATATTACTAGTACGCAAAATGAAACAAATCGGTATCTATAAGTTACGATGTTTTGAGAAACCTATTCAAACCTTTTAAGCTCGATAAGCTATATCTACATCAAATATCATAGTAATATAAAAAAATATAATAATATGCAAACGAAACAATCGATATCTGTGAGCTGTAATGAATCAGAAGCCTTCATAAGCCTTTTAAACTCGTTAAACTATACCAACAACTAATACCATAGGTTAACTTCAACCACCAATCTAAAAAAAATACTTATATGCAAGCAATAGATAAGCACAATGATAAAGCAGTGCGAGCATACGAATGGGCGTTGTTCATAAAAAAAAAGATTTAACCCGTTACGAAAATAAACAATAAATGATAACCTTATAACAACATGACACAGAAATTGAGAGGTTCACTTTAAATTGGTATTGCTACCCAAGGAACAAGCGACCGCGTGAGCTCAGGCGTTGCGCATGCGTAGGGGTAAGCATAAGAGTATTAAATTCATATATACCGTCCCAAATTCCGTCAGATAAAAAAAATAATAATCCAATCTTAATAAATTAAAGTTATCAAATAACCACTCCTAATAACATTAGCGAGGGGTAAGTAAAGCAGAATATGCAATAAATCAGCAAAAAGTGAAATTGTACATAAAAAAAATATTAATCAAAAGAGAATGTAGCGGTCAACTTGCGTGATCCAATTCGTCACAATGGAGTGCGGGTATGGGTACCAGTCAGGAATGTTCAAGTAGTGGGCCGCCCTATTGATTGACCAGAGCCTGGTGGAAACTTCTGAGATATCACCCTGTAGATCGCAAGAGTGAACCACCCTGTATGAAACTCGACTTTGGTTTCCTCCGTATTCCTCCCAAGTGGGCCACCCTGTAGGTTGACTAGAGCCTTCTAGAAACTTCTAGGATCTCACCCTGTAGATTGGAAGAGTGAGCCACCCTGTATGGAAGTTTGACTTTGGTTCCCCTGTATTCCTCTTAATCGAATCACCTTATAATCCCACCACACGAAATGAAGTTGAAAACCCAAAATTAAAACCCTATGGAAGGAAAATTACATTAGGATTTACCTTCATAGAAAACGAAGGGAAAGATAAGAGTTATCGAACCCACAATGACCGCGTAAACAGTGAATATAAAAAAACAAATCCTTGATGCTCACAACAATCACAGCATTATGTGATTATTAGGAATAAAATATTTATCTTTCCTGCAAATGCTGCGTTCTTCGAATCCAATATCGATCGGAACATTTCAAAAACAAAATTGAATGAACGAGTCTAAATGAGATCCAATGTGAAATCCCACTATTTCATTTCAACAAGGAGATTTCCAATTTAGCGGCCGTAGGAACAGTTGAAAATGTTTTCAGAATATGCACGAAATAAACATGTAAACTTATCGCAAAATACCTACTTCTTCTAATAGAATACACAGCCAGTAATATCGATGATCAATGAAATTCAATATTAGTGGAACTTATTGAAAGGAAATTATTGTCGTAACTACAGACAACCGATAATGATGATATATTGATAACACTATATAAAAGTAAAATACCAAAATGACAAATCGACATACCATTTGGCTGATAGGGGTTTTATTCTCCTTTTCCACTAGGAACAATTTCACCAAGGTTGGAAAAAATCGTTGCAAAATGGACTTCTCTAGTGAATTGGTTACGATTTTTGACCTTATTGCACCTGTTAATAAGGAATACAATATTAAACTCATTATTTCAACTTCGAATGGAGAGCGTTATTAGACGAAAGAAAGAAATTACACACATACCTGACAAATCTCAAGGAACCGGTCCAACAAATTCAAAATGATAGTTGCAAATAGCGTAGCAAGAAGTTTTCTTAAATCCTCCGCAGAGTTCAAATTCCGATAAATATCCAAATGTGCACAATAGCACCGCCAGTTAATCCTGAATTTGATAAATTCGATTCGGAAAGAAAATATCCCAATGAAGGTTGATTTAAAAACCATATACTTCCCAGAATCAACTTCTTTTGCACGCTGTCGATTTTCAATCGCAGTTACCAGAAAGAAAGTCGGATTGTTTTTTTTGAATTCGAAAAAAAGTGTTGTTCCTGATATTGGACGGAGAACTCCGTCAACCAATCAGATTCGACCACATCGGACTGAACTTCCCTAATTTGCCCAGAGATGTCACTAACATTATTAATGCGACTACCATCGATTATATTTCGTGATTTTAACAAGCAAAATACCCTAAATAGAGAATAACATGATAAGATCATTGGAATGTACAGTTTAGATGAGGAAGAACATGTCTTAACTCCAAATTATTGGTAACAACCAACAACAATCATGCAGAAATTACTCTGACGCTTGATAGTTCTGCGCGCCACAGATAGCCGCATCCGAACCGTGTCTGAACCTCAAAAGTCAAAATGTCATATCCTTGTTTGAAATGGTAAACAAATGGAACCCAAATTGGATATTTTATGAACAAAAGGCATTAGAGATGGTGAAACCGAGTATTAAGGTAGGTAGTAATATTATATGACATTAGTAGCTGTTATCATATGGATAAATAACTTCCTATGTTCTCTTTGAACGCGAAAATTGTAGGTTAGTAACTTGACGAAATGTTTTATTTTCTTTTTCAGATGAAACCCAGAGCCTCTTCCAAGTGAAATACATCGACAACCATTCGTAAATGCATTGTGAAGGCACCCAATCGTTATAAAATTATAAGGTACTGAATTATTTGTTTTTAATGCTAACAGACTTATCGATGTTTACTTGCCATTTGTTTCAGGCGCTGTTTCGTGAATACCGCAGGCATCAAAAGTGAGGCGAGGACGGATATATTATTCAATGAAGCTAAATGGTCGTTATAATAAGGAATACATGTTACAATTCAATTACAGCGAATAAAATCAATATTTATACAATGTGGTTCATTATTATTGATGAGATGGTAGGATAGAATTCAACGAGAGTTCTCAACAGTAAGAAGTTTGTATCCTTATTGAATTATAATGAAGAAAATCATGTACATAATATATACAATTGGTTCATTATTACGTACGATAGAAATTGAACGTAACACTCTTCAAAAATGATTAAATAGTATACTTGTTAATTGCATTTTATCGACAATCACTTGCTCATTATATCAAAATCTATAGTAATTCATTTTCCTACATTTTAGTTGTTAGTTATCGGTTATAATTGCACGAGTGCACAAAAATTACCGATAATTTTAAAAGAAAGCGTGATATTTCAAAATTGCAAGAGTCTATTTTCATATTTTGGCGAGAGTGCCCGAGTCCGAAGGACGAGGGATCTTTTACAAAATATGAAAATAACCGAATGAAATTTGTATAAGATATCTCGATTGAATGCAAAATTATCTGGTCATTTTTATGCACGAATGTAATTCATTGGAATATTTCACGAATAAAGAAATTCTCAAGAAAATGTTATCTCTTGTTCATTTATACTTTCCTCTATAGATTGTATGGAGTACTCACCCAAACGCGAAATGTTTTTCTATTTTTGAAGTCTATCTGACATTTATTTGTGTTGTTTACTGACTTCTAGCGATACGGTTTCAAATGTGTTGTTATGGTGACTTGATACAATGCAATTACCGCTGTAAGTTTTCGATAATTGCATTGCTCTTATGGAACATTTTATAAATGGGGGAAATATTTGGTTATAATTGCACGAGTGCATTAAAAATTACCGATAATTTTGTAAGAAAGCGTGATATCTAAAAATTGCAAGAGTTCATTTTCATATTTTGGTGAAAGTTTTACAAAATATAAAAATGACCGAATGCAATTTGAAAGAGATATCACGCTTGAATGCAAAATTATCCGGTCATTTTTATGCACGAATGTAATTCATTGGAATATTTCACGAATAAAGAAATTCTCAAGGAAATGTTATTTTTAGTTCATTTATTCTTTTCTCTATAGACTGTATGGAGTACTCACTAAAACGCGAAATGTTTTTCTATTTTTGAAGTCTGACATTTATTTGTGTTGTTTACTGACGTCTAGCGATACGGTTTCAAATGTGTTATTATGTTGACTTGATACAATGCAATTACCGCTGTAAGTTTTCGATAATTGATGTGCTCTTATGGGACATTTTATATATGGGGAAATATTCACAACAATTTCGTCAGTTGATAGCACTTCGTTCTCATATCGATAGTAGTATCCAGTGAATGATATAAAATATATATACCTCTCACATCGCGACGATTACATCCCAAGCTTTACATCGTAGCGATGCAACAGAAGTGACGTCGCTGTGTTAAGTTACTGTGACATCTCATATATGTCAGCCAATGTTGGTTATTTATAATATTGCAGTTACGTAACGTCTTAAATGTATCAATTTTTCTGGAAAGCAGATACAATGAGAATTTAAATCATTTTGATATTCAGGCAAAAGAAATTCTTGAAAAATATATACACATCCACCCTCTCGAAGAACTCTCAAATAAAATGGAATGCGTACGGATTTTTTTCTCAAAATGAGCTATTGAAATACATGCCATCGCAAAATATATTATATATTCATATTTTTTTTTTGATACGAGAAAACAACATTCTGAAAAAATTTACAATGAGTCCAAGCTTCCTGTGAATGACTATAAGCAAGATGTATTATATAATTATAATAAATATGAGTTGATTATTGTGAATCTTCAATCCGATGGATTTCAACAGATATCAAAATATATCGAATGCTCCCTACACCTGGTATTGTTTGTATTGAAACCTCCTGCATTTACATAAAAATATTTGAAGAAGCCATCATCGACAGTTCGTATTTGGGCGATAAGTTCCTCATCAATCAAAAGATCATAAATTTTCCTTTCATTTTGTTTTCCTTGCTTTCATCCGGATTTGTGATAACGGAAGGGTGTTCGTCTGGAAAATTATTGATAATTGTTTTTCTTCCTGTTTTTATCTCCTCCATTGCCAAACAAGTTCTAATCGATACTCTTTCATTTCTGTCCGCAAATATTTGGAAGAGTTTCCAGAGCGTAACAGTTTCCATTTGGAACGGTTCAGTTGTCCGCTTGACGAGTTTTTGGGGTTGATATGGGTTATTATTTCATTGGGAGGTTTTCTTTCTCAGCGAAAACGGCTACTTCCGTTGATAAAGGAAGTTTTATTGTATTTTTTGTTCACCATTCGATTGTAACGATATTGGATCAAGAGGAATGAAATGAAAAGACTCGGAGAGGGGAATTTCATATGATGATTCAATTGTAGAAATCAATACGTTTCGAGAAAGCATTTATTGGTTTGTCTTCAGGTTAGGGAGGCAGTCTATTGCTCTAGTCTCATCACACCAGTTCACTATTGGCATTGTTTAGTGACTAATTTACTATCGAATTGCAGTCAGTATACTACTCAAGCATGGTATAATATTCATCTGATAGTTAGTTGATAGCTGAACTATCAGCCAAAAATTGACCCGGACCCGTACGTGCTAAAACGATTATGAGCTTTGTCAAGGTCCTAGATGAAACCATACGCTATGAAACCGGATTTTTTTTCCTTCGATTGACAGCAAATATTAATTTTGCAGACACATATCAATCGGCAAAATATTATTTTTTCTGTCTCGGCAGCGAATTGAAGAATTTGCTGTCTGAGCAGCAAAAGCAATGCTTTGCTGATTGATTTGTGTTTAGGTAGTACTTTCAAGTCGCTATCAGTGTCCATGATGTTGTCAAAATAAAATTACAATGCACATATACATTTCCATAGCAACCAACCATTCCAACACTTCTGTTTATCACTACATGAAAAATAAAAACAAAGTGAGAATTGTAATAATTTGCAAATACAACTATGAACTATCAGCCGCTGCAGTCAATCTACTACTTTGCTGTTCAGTAAAACAAATAACTATTGTTCATCTACATTCCGACTTCTATTGTTTATTCCTTTTGATACTTCAAATTATCATTTATTTGAAATTCTCAGGGCTCTGAAGTCCCCCTTGAAAATTTCCTTTCTGAATTTATATTGAGAAATATACAATACTCTGAACATTTTAATTGGTCTGATGGCTGATTAGATATTCCATTTATATGTATTCCAAATTTCAAATCATTCACCTGGTGGAGATATGAAAATAGTATGACAAAAGAAGACCGTAAATCTGCAATGACATAGTCTATTGGGACTCCCATCTTGACGATACTGAGGAGCCTGAAATATTCGAAGAACATATTCTGGATCAAGGAAAATAATCAACATTTTCCTACGTGGAATTTTTTGAGCTTATGAATCTTGGAAAATACGTCCTTCGACAAAACAAGTTTCGATATGCCTTCTATCTAGGATTTCATTTCATGACAAAGTAGATTATTGCACCAGGGCAAGAAATGAATTTTCAGAAGACCCAAACACAATTCCACGAGTGTGTCATGAGCTACTTTTTAGATTGTTATATTTTTTATTGAATTAACTTCGAATCGAATATACTGGTAAATGCATATATTAGGCCCGTTCGTGTTTTCAATAAATGACAGTTTCAGACCAGGCGAAAGAAGTCGTGGATAAAGTATAGTATTCTACTCGTGTATAATGGCTATTATTCTCTTGGTGAGAATAAGCCACTTGCCACTTGCCTGCGGCTCGTGGCCCATCAACTCAAACTCGTGAATAATAGCCATCATTATACGATCATTGAATAATATATCATCATCACCTGTTATTCCCGTGGAAAAGTATAGTGTATAACAATTTGGAATTCCTGCATCAAGACCATTTCAAATCTCATATGAAATACACACTATCTCATCTACTATGCGTGATTTGAACTGAGATGCATGAAAACCTCAGTACGTTGACTTATACATGGAAAATCGTAATCCCAAATCCTCTATCTCTCGCGTTCTTGATTTTGAACAATTTCTACCAATAAATCCCTAGGAGAGAGATGCATCTAATGAATTTGGTAATGTAACGTCACATTTCACGTAACGACCATTGTCACTAATGCTGGAATAATATGTCAAACTGGAAAATTCTGGAAAACAATCAGTTAATCACACACATTTCTACCCACATAAGTTGAGGAAGGTCATCCATGGTGAAGTTTGTTCTCATCATCTTCAAAATTATCTCGCGTTCCATTGACAATTGACATCAATTTTGATTATGGGAATTTCAAATATATCTTCTATTTTCGAAATATGTGTTGAGAGTATCATTTATTTTCAAACACTAGTCCTAGATGAAACCATACGCTTTGAAATAATTTTTTTTTCATCTATTGACAGCAATTATTAATTTGGGAGACACATATATCAATCAGCAAAATATTATTTTTTCTGCCTAGGCAGCAAAGTAAGGAATTTCCTGCCTGGGCAGCAAAAGCAATGCTTTGCTGATTCTATTAACAATTGACATCAACTTTGATAATGGGAATTTCAAAACTATCTTCTATTTTCGAAATATGTGATGTAGTATCATTCATTTTCAAACACTAATGAATAACTTGCCTACTTAATATCATGGAGATAGATATCAGATTTGGCACTATCAATACCACAAAAAAAACAAAAAAACAATGCATTGAATATATATGTGACTATAGGTCGGTATCAAATTTTCACTCATGTGTTCTGCTGTCGCTCGATTGGAATTACAACTTCGAAAAATTACATTTGCATCATCACCTACCGTCAAAAAAAATTAAGCTCTCACTTCGATTTCTCAGATCGAGGGAATTAACTAAACAGAAGGATATCAGACAACGCACCAGGGTTTTTAAACATTTTGATTCGAAGTAATGGATGAAACTGTGGACACATACCCACTGAATACTCCTGAAACTATAACATTTTTCTATATTCAGGATATAACCTGAAAAAACGACCGATTCACGGATGCAAGAATGAAATCCATAAAAAATCAATGCTGTAGGATTATAAGTGATTTTTTCGACTGGAAAATGTTTGCTACGAAGTTTGCTATATTGCCCGATTCGCCCCAAATGCACTTTTAACGAAATTTTCCGCAGCCCGTTCATCGAATATCCCATTCCGGACAACATTTTCTTGTTTGCATATGTAAATTTCCAGAATGCACACTGGTTTTTCATTGAAATTGCCAGGTGCGTTTGATGTAAAATCACGTAATTGGGAAATTTAATCAGTTCGATTTTCGGTTTTCCCTTTATGAAATAACAATTGAATGTGTTTCAATTCTGTTTCATATAGTTGGTGTACTATGACTCACCTCAGTACCCAGAAGCATTATCTGATAGTGACGTGAACACACATAGGAATGAGATGGGCTATATTCTTGAGTGTCGTAGCGTTTTCTCCATAGTATGGTTTGAAGTTGAAAGTTTTGATGAACCTTATAAATATATTGGTGGGCAATCGAATGCCCTGGACCTGTCTGAATCTGGGAATCTTTCGAATGTCTCTTTGCAACTTTGTTGAAGTTCAATGATGACCACTTTCTATTTCAATAATATTTGTAAGGATTGTGACATTATCTGTTCGAAATCATCACGTATTATGGATTCAACATTCAATATGTGATTCATTTCATTTTCATTCACCCCTTTTCTATCATCATGATTTGCTATTCCTTGTTATAGTTCGGATTCAACAATCAATATGTTATATTCTTTTATCACCTGTTATCTTATAAACAACCGCATCTTCCTGTATCAAGAGCAATAGTCACTTCTTTAACTGAGATGATTATTTTGTGTTGTTATGGAATAATTTTTCTATATGCTTATCCTGAGCATTTATTGTTATTGGTAGTAATAGCCTGATGAAAATGAAAATCTTCACATTTATCTGTGTCATGTATCGCATGTACAAAATAAAGAGAGTTTGATACCTGTTGATACAATCTACACAACCTATCTCGGTAATCGTTATCACTCAATAAAATAAAAGAACACGAATACTACAAACATTGTGCGAAACTCGTTTCACGAAATGAAAGCCATGTGATGTTCAGAGAACACTGCGTGAATCAAGAGACAGGAGATAAGAAATAACATTCACTTTGAATTCTTGAAGTTTGTAAGCCTCGGGTCATCTGTATAGATACTGCCAAGGGTCGGACGATTGAAGACCATTCAGAAAAGCACCGACCGTGAGAAAGTCTGTGAGCGGAGTCACCAACAAGAAGGGCAACAAGACAGAATCCAATTCTGTGAAAAAATTCAAGGAGTTCTAATGAATTTTGTGCTGCTGAGCTCTATATATGATTTTCAAACAAGACATATTTATTCCTTGTAGATCATTAGAAGCTGACCAGAAGATATTTTTTTGCACGAAATTGAAATCCAAGCACCTTCATCGATCGATCCCACATGTTTTTCCTATGAGAGATTTTTCTTGATCGTAATTCCTAGCATCGATATACTTGACTTTGGAGGAACAGTCACCCCTGACATCTGAATATATGATAAAGATAGATCAGCTTTCTCTGAGAAGAAACATGCACTTCCCACATTGGTATGTTGAAAACTATCACATATTTACAGCATGGCTCTCTGACTATAAAACAAAACGTTAAAGATTTCTCTATCGAAATAACAATTGAATGAAGAACCCGATCGAACTGAAATATCTGGTACAACAACAAGTAAACTATCATTTCCATCGAATCGAAGTCCTCCGTAGTTTATCCCCCTGCAGGAATTTCGTGTTTCATTTTCTGAGAACAAACGCAATCAGGAACTTAGAACAGCGGCAAAACTTTTCGACTCCTCTCCTTTCTCGAACGATTCTGCTCTGGGCATTTCATTGAGAATCTGAAAACTTCTTAGAAAAGCATTGAACCGAGTTCAAGTCGAGTGAAATCATCCAGTCAGCCACGCAGAATTGAAAACTTGAGATTTCGAGTTGTATTTTTGTTAGAAAACCAATACGTAATAGAGGGCAAGTCAAGAAAAGTCGCTTCTTTGCCGAATAAAGTACCTATACTATTTTTTCTTCAAACGTAGCAATTTTCAACCATAAATAGTACAATTCATACGCTATTTTTACTCGAAATTAACTGTGACAACTATCAAAGTCGTCTAGATGTTAGAAATTAAAATAAGTAAGTCGTCGGTGGGATTTGCGTCTCCCTGGTTACAGTTGTTTGACAGTTATTTTATGTTATTAAAGACAGCTTATTGTTGTTGCAACCGCTAGCGCAAATTTAGTGCGAAAATGGAAAACCTAAACGAAATTGAGTCCGCGGCTAATGATGCAGTAGCACGTTTGGGGCCCTCCAAGTCCGGAATAAAGTATCGGTTAGCGTACAAGCACTTCCAAGAGTGGTGCGATACAAGAGGAGTACGGCAAGTTACCGAAGACGATTTACTGGCATATTTTAATATAATGGAAAATGAAAATAAATGGAAATCTTCTACAATGTGGTCACGATACTCTATGATATAATCCGAGTTAGTATTTAAAAAAAATGTGGATACAAGCAAATTCTCAAAGTTACGTGCCTTTCTGAAAAAGACAAGCCAAGGATATACTGCAAAGAAGTCTAAAGTTTTCACTAAAGACGAGTTTGAATTTTTGTTTGAAGCGCCAGATAAGTTGTATTTAGGATTAAAGGTGAAAAAAATTATATTGCAAAGCATGTAGTATACTCTACTAAATTATAAAAATATTTCAGATTGTTTTGTTAATTGGGGTTACCGGCGCCTGTTGATGCGACAAATTGGTAAAAATGAAGACTGTGACATTGAGGATAAAAAAATGTAATAATTATCAAAATCCCAGACAGTAAAACACGACAAATTAGATATTTTACGATAATTGGTCAAAACTACATTAAACTGTATAAAAAGTATGCATCATTGCGGCCTGAAAATTTCACAGAAAACGGTACCAAAATGGAAAGTGTTACCGAAGCGTCATGGGAATACATTCGATCAGCGCAGTAGCCCAAAAAGTAGCTAGTTATTTAAATTTAAACGATGCAAGCGCATACACGGGTCACTGTTTACGACGAACTTCAGCAACACTTTTAATTGATGGAGGCGGAAATCTGGAATGCCTCAAACGACATGGGGGCTGGAAATCAAGCACGGTTGCCGAAGGATATATAGAGGATTCAATAAGAAATAAGAACGATAATGCTCAAAAAATTTCAAACCCTCATGATTCGCCAACATCGGGAATGATAGCTGAAAGTTGTGCTCGACCATCAGTATCATGAACAATTACCAATGCGTACCAAGAGTCGGGAACATTTTTGCACGGATTCAATTTTGAAAATGATTCATTAACTAAATTGTACTTTCAATATTACTATAAATAAAAATGATGTATAATTGTTGTTAATGACATTTGTATTGTTGCTTTGTGACATGTTTCATATTGTTGCCATGACAACATTTTTCCCTCCGCCGCGCCGTAAAGAAATGGGAAAAAAAACTGCTGCCGGCGGAGACATCAAACTTTGACAGGATCAAGTTAGATAAGTAATGTGATCATTATTTGACGTTTGAAGAAAAACACTTATCACCCCCACTACTAGATATCTCACATGGCACGCAAGTTCCCCTGATTTGACGCCTCGAGGTGTGACATGCGCATTGAGCAATGAGAGGTTGCTAAAGGTCATATTTTTGCCATGAGGCAGATATTTTTTTCTTGAGAATTTATCTCTGAGGTACAGTATCCAAAGATTTCATAATTTGAAGGCTGAAAGAGCAAAACAATTCAAGTGAACACAAGTGCATTCGAAATGTTGAGCCTTGTACTTCATGAAGTCAAAGATATATTCTAAAGAAGTTGAGTTTCCCAAAGCCTCATTGCATAACCCTGAATATTGGTCAACATATTATGTCGACCATCAAATTTTCAGGTGAGCACGTTTCGAAAATAAGGATATATGAAATCATTGCGTGGATGGATCCGTCTTCAGCGCAGTGAAAACACCAAGAGATAAATTTTTTCATTCCTGGTACTGAATTTTGTCGACCAAATATAAGTAAATAGATATATTTCTTCAACAGGGGAGGTAAGTGCTACTCCTGCTCCTACTGATGAAGTTCACTGCCCGATATATTATATATTCACTTGAAAATATCCTAGTTTCTTCTTGATTTCTTTACTAATTTCTACCATTCTGCATAATTCAGGGTGTTCTCTGAATAAACGGTAGAATTTTTATTTCATATAATGAAATTTAGTTTAGGTCGTCAATGCCAGGCCACCGTGCTGGCTAATCACACGTCGAAAGGTAAGGCCTCGTTAGTCCAACGCTCGCACAAGTTTCGACTTCTGAGTGTTGACGTTTGTCAGCTGGTTAACGGAACGAACAATTTTAGAACTCTTTTCCATTATTTCATTGATGACGTACCATAACGTCACTTTTCGTTTTCCTCTCTAGGGAGGGAAAGGAATTTTTCTCCATAGGGAGGTAGGCGGAAAATGTTATTTTTCAATCTATATTTCAAACATCTAGTTCGTAGGCATTGAATTAATTACCGTAATAAAGGATTCTCGAACCATAAATTACACAGTTGGCTACCTGAACTCCGATCATTCCAAAATCAAGATTGTAATGATAACAATTTCCTCGCGTAACAAACAATTTTCAGCGCCTACCATAATTTCGATCTGTATCGCGATTGTCATTAAATCATTATCAACAATTTCGTCGACGGCTTCAAACAATAAATTAAGCGTATCTTCATCCGTAACTAAGTGAGCTCGTTAAAAGTGTTGGGGTATAAGATCACATTCTGGCCGAGCCAGAGTTGCCAATACGAATCCAAAAAAGACCCCAGATTTTTTGTTCAAACATCCTCACTTTTCATGCAAATTTCCTAGGCCTGGTGGATGATATGATTATTCATTATCTGACATGAAAAATCGTAACATACAGTTCAGTCCAAAAAACTATTGGTGATAATTAAAGTGTTGGGAGTATGTTCTGGATTTTCAATATTCTTGAAGAATTTCTGCATTTGTATGAGAAAATCTCCATATGTTTCATGATGAAATACTTACTTTTCGTCATCAAACTTTTTCAGGTATGTAGGACTCATTTACAAGTTGCCCAAATAATTTACATGGGGTGGTGACAGGTGACGTTCTCCCATTATACACACTTTTTAAGGCTTGATAATTAACCCTACAATATGAAAAATAGTCAGGTTCATGGCAGCCGAACGTGTGCACTTCATAAAAAAACGCTTTTCGATTTACATGCCGTTTTGGATTTCGTTAATGTATATCATTTCAAGCTATTGACGTAAATGGCATGCACGTATCTATAGCCCAATATAAAAAAATTGTGAAAAAATTGAATGAACCAGAGTTGTACAAACTCACTACTTTCGTGATTCACAAGTCACAATTCACGCAAAAAATATGAATTGGATTCATGAATTGGAAATTCATTAGAAAAAAATGAATTGAAGCCACAAGCTAGCTTGTGATTTTTTAACTACAATCAATTCACAATTCATTTTGCTTACCAATTCTCACCTTTTGATGAAAAAGTTAAAAATTCAGAATGTAGTTAATCTGCATCCTATTTTTTTCTGCAAAAAAAACCTCAAAAATTTTGCTGTCTCCAAATATTCCCCAGATAAATCGATTTCATTTCTTATTGCTCCCCAACCAAAGAGGGAGTAATGGTTATATCCTTAGAATGTCAGTTTTTTTGGGGTTAAAAGAAAGTTTACTCCTACTACAGGTCAGGATAGGTTTTTGTTTGACTTGGATGGTGAATACTAGGTACCCAACAACTTGAAAAAAATTCGTGTGTTTCCAGATGAGAGAAGATATTGAACATATACTTTTTTTTTAACTAGTATGATGTATGCAACCATTGAATTAGTACCTACTACGAATAGAACTCATCGAATGAATGGATAAGTGATGGTCATGAGATAATAAAGATTACACTCTAAATAAAAAATACGGTTTTTTATTGAAACAGGAAATAACATATTCATTCAGTAGTCAACATAAAATACAAAAAATAAATATAATTGAAATAAAATCACAAAATTCTGGTAGCTCTAACAAATCTCAATATAGTTAAAGGGTCTACATAAAACCCTTGATTGATTTCAATGTCACCAATTTCTCGAAATTTTCGTCGGATATATTACTCCTTTTGGGGGTATTTATCATCGTTGCATACAAAAAAAGCCGTTCTACACGTGTTGGGGTGTGCAAAAAATAACGAAAAGCACATGCGCTTTAGGGAATGGCTTGTGACTTGTGAATCTGAATTGTGGCTTCAATTCATTTCCGTGAATTGAAATCACGAAAATCAATTCAGAAGTCACAATTCACCAAAATAAAAATAGCAACTCACAATTTACAATTCACTTTTTTCAAAATGAATTAAAGCCAATTAATTGAATGCACTAAAAATAAATTCAATTCATTTCAAATGAATTGAATTCACAATTCTGTCCAACTCTGGAATGAACATACTTTTTCAAATTCAAGAAAACATTTGGAAAATTCCTTTATTTATTTTGAACTCTGCTCTGTATCGTATTAGTGAATTTTATTTCAAGCTGAAATAATAAATGGAAAAACACGAAAATACCCCACAAAAAAAATACCGTTTTTCATTATGAAGTACTCACGCTCGGCTGCCAGAACCCTGTCTATTTTCTATATTTTAGGGTTCATTATGAAGCCTTAAAAAGGCATGCGGTGTAAAATGGGAGAACGCCACTTTTCACCACCTCCTGGTCATACGTCAAACGATCCTTCTTCAATTCATCGCTTTTGCCGATATATTTTTCATTTTATCTCCTTATTCAGCTTCATCATCTTTACATAGTACAAAAAAAGTCGCTTTCTGCTGTCAGTCTGTCCCTATGTATGCTTAGACCCTCAAAACTATGCAACGGATTTTGAAGTCGTTTTTTCAAGAGATAGAGTGATTCAAGTGGAAGGTTTGTATGTATAATGCATAGATAATATAGTGGAGAAACTTATTATTTCGGAGGTTTCTATTGTGATGTCCCATACGGTTTTATTTGCGCTTATATTGCAAAGGCTGGCTGAACCCTAGGAGATAGATCAAAATAATGTACTACAGTACTGCACACCTTGAAAAGGTCTACGAAAAAGCCCGCGATGGTTTGATATGGTCCATCCCTCAGGGATAACATACAATAATCATACATACAATAATCATACATACAGTATAATTTCTTCTCTTGGAACATTGAAGGTGATATTGAATGCGAGTCAGTGAGGAAATTGATAAGAATAAAATAGTGAACTATGTGAAGCAAATCCTTTTTTTTCATACGAACTTTTTCCACAAAATTCCAAATTTTTGAAAATCCCTAGATATAACCTCAGTTTCTCAAGCCTCACTGAAGCTAAGGAAGTTTCCAAACAATTGGCAACCTTGCACCAGGTATACCAAACAAGAAATAAATAACCGGACAGCTCACAGGTGTTCGAAGCTTGGCCAATCAGAAATCGAGTTGCTACTGCATTATTGAAATGTCGACGGCCTCAACTCTTTCATGTAAGGCAATGGAAGAATTTCATTCATGATATGGAACGAGAGCATACGAATTATAAGTCGCAGTCATTTTGGGAGATTCACCTCAAAAGGAGAGATATTGAGCTACGAACTTGTGAAATCCTTCTTTTTAGGATAGTTGGAGTTGGCTCGAAAATCCCACGGTATTGGAGATCGGCGTCCCAAGATATTCAAAGTCGAAGGTCACTGAAATAGGTGGTCTCATTTGAAAATTCTGCGTTCTATAATTTGTATGGATTCTGACCATTCGAGTATCGAATAGGAGTCTACAAGCATAGTATAATATTCATTCAATAATTAAGAGCTGGACTGAGAGACAAAAAATGTCCAGGACGTCCTAAAATGCTTATCAACTGTGCTACATTCATGGATGAAATCATACAATTAATAGTAATTTTTTTTTGTTAAGGCCGTCGACATTCAAATTGTTCATGCCATTGGATATTTTAAAATTTGAAATCATCATTTGTTTATAATTATGAGGGCTCTGAAGTTCCCCTTGGATTTTTCCCATTTCACAACGATAGTTTGAGATTTATACAATGACTTGAAGATTCTAACTGGTCAGATAGCATGTATAAATATTTTTTTCTCCAAATGACATTGAAAGCGGCCTTCAAATGACACTTGGCAGGCTCAGAAGATGTACTTTTAATGCCTAGGCAGAAAAAGTCCACTTTTACTGCCTAGGCAAAAAAAGTTAGTTGCTAGGCAACCTTCCAAGTAATAATTTGAATCAAACTGGTTGTTAAAATTGACAATGACATTAAGGAAACTCAAAATGATGCTGATGATAATAAACTGGTTTTATTGCATCGAAACTACAAACTACAACACGAAATATACAATCAGCACATCTTCAGAGGAAAATCCTATATTTTTCTTCTGTCTATATTATATGAATCTGCTGTATGTGAGTTCATATACAGTTCTTGATTTTTCCGGTAAAAGGTTAAATTCCACATCTCGCGCCTGGTCTCTTATCCCAGGTGGTGTTAATTGCATCAATTCATCCTCAGTTTGCAGTAAATCCATTCCTAACATGACAACTTTTCAAAATTGACAATGACAGTAAACAAACATATTCAACAAACGTCATCAGCGGTAAACCTAGTAACGCAGGGCCCAGTTGCCTTTGATAAAATAATTTAGTTATTGGGATATTGATAATGGAACGCAATTTGAATATGAAAAAGTCGATTTTGCGTGGAATTGGAACAAATTTGAAGAAAAAATTATATGTTTCACACGGCAGAAAAGCAGATTTAATGCCTAGTGAAACGAATAACTATTTTATGTAGTCCAGATTCCAAATCAATCGCCAAATAGTGATATGAGAACAATATATATGACAAAAAGGGATCGTCATTTTTCAATGAACTTCTACGCAACTTTCCTCCAATTTTTCTGTCCTAAACATAATTTGTGACAGAACAATGAATATTGCTAGTCCACTCACTCTATTTGTGTTTCTGTTCGTAAATGAAAAAAATCCTTTTCCCTATCATTTTGGGTAATCAACATTCATATGCCATGAATGTGGTGATTGGCAATATTTTCTAAATTAATTATTAATCAATGTACCATCACTGCGGACACGATTTATGTGGAAAATAGTAATATACCGACAGTAGCTGCAGCATTTCGAACATGTATTATTCAAAAAAATCTTTTGATATCCGAATAGCATTAATGATTCATATTCGACGTTCATTAATCCATGACTATGTACATTCCGTTGACGACTCATTTGGGAACTAGCTGAAATTAATCGATATTTCCACAGTCATGATCATTTCCCTCGAGTATGAAGTTCTATATAAATCAAAGGAGTGGCAAATTAGCATAATGGTCCTTATTGCGAGTAGTAGACTATACTTTATTCACGACTGATTTATTCATCAAAATATTGAATTCTAGTAATCTTGTGATAGGACTACAAGAGGGAAAAAGGTCTATTAATCCCTCGCCATTATTCCCTAAGGCAATGATATATTGCATTATACTGCAGAAACCATAAGTCTTTCGCCATTATTTTCCTTCAAAACCGAACCAAACTAGTGATACTGATCATTCGTATCCCGGTTAATGCTCGTGTATTAATAATCATCACATGAGAGTTACATACGCTATTTTTTCTACATCTGATAAATAATAAAGATTTATAGATATTATATTTATATTGAACCGAACTATAGTAATTGTTCGTATTTCTGAAAAATTCTACAAAATTTTAGTACAAAAAATAAAACAATGAAAGATGAAGAAAAAAAATCTAAAAAAGCGGTTGCTCCATACTAGTTTCGAACCCGCGTCTAGTAGTTTAGTTCGAATCAAGCTGGCTTTTTTAGCTGGCTAGCAACGGGCTACCTTACTGGGTTTTATCGACGAAGAAGAGATACTGTTGATATAGTTTTCCGTACACTTTCTCTGATTCTTATGGTGAAATCTCCTGTTCTGCTTTTTTCGATATGTGTGGAGGAGTCGATGGTTATTCTTCTATATCGCTGATATCGGACATTTTGATAATATAATTATCATAATGTTGATAGTAATGATATTTCTATAGATAACATATTCTATGGATATTCAATACCTACTGATTTTGACAAACGTCAAATGCGCAGCATGATTGATTGAAATATAATGGGTTTCTATTGGTTGAAAATCTGTATCGTAATGGGTCTCATTATGAAACGAATTTTGGGAATAGAAGTGTATTATTATAGCACGAGTGTAGATGAAGTGAATTTTAAGACTGTCCGGCATAAAAGTCACTATAAATCAGTTGATAACAAGGCACTGGAAAAACATTAATCAACTAGTAAGACATAAAAAAATATTGATCTCAATAAATAGTAGGGATAACTGATATAGGGCATATATGAAAACTCGTTGCAAGAAATACATTTTACCGATATATGGCTGCAAATGCCCTCTATTGTAGTTGATATAAAAAATATGCAATTTCAGAGACTGCATGCCCATCAGTGCAATGATAAACGTCTGCTACAGTTCTCCCCCATGTCACAATGTAATCTTATGGGGAAATTCAGTAGATGCCAGTAAGATATTTGTAATACAAAAAATCATACGAAAGATGTTCAGCCTACACTTCAAAGGAACCCGTAAGCCCACATTTATCAAATACATAATTATTCTTTTCTACAGCATATGCATGTACATTTCATGTGTGAGGAAAAACATTGAAAATTTTCAGCTGAGCTCTTCGAATCATAATTATAATACCAGGAATTCCGATCAACTTTCTGTTCCCAGAAAGAAAACTACAAATATGGGGATGAAGTTATGCAATAAACTTCCACTAACCATCTAAAGTATAGAATCCTTCACTATTATTTTTTTTAAACAATAAATGTTATTTTAGTGTAAAAGAATACCTCCATGACTGATTGTAGGCATTTTACTGTTTTTATTGTGTCAACTCTATTTTTGTTGTATGAGTAAGTGTTTTATTTTAAATGTCATATTATGATGATCTTGAGCACACTCATCAGAGTAAATGATCTGACTTGTCCTATACATTTTTTGTGATGTCACAGAGGGTATATGAATGTTTTTTTTCTCTATTATTCAAGCAAAATATTTCAAATTTTCCACCTTGCAACGAGTTACGACACCTTGAGAATAATTTAACTGAAAAGAACTGAAAATAACGCATATGGTATGGATCTTTCTATATTTTTTTTAAACGCACATCGATTGTCATTTTTTATTGGTTGTTGGTGTTCCCAATCATTTGTATGAGGAATAGGATCACTGATGATTGGAGAAAAAAAATTCCCTTGGAGATAATCTCGCTCATTTTCATAGTAAGTAAAGTAAGTAAGTAGTAAAAAGAGTTTATTGTGTCAAAAATATACAAAGTATAGCACTGATACAAATGGACTAGGAACATTGTACAATGTAACCTAACCCAATACAAATCTAAAATCTAAAGGTAACACACACTCAAAGAATCAACAAGCTAAAATCTATTGAAATCAATGTCAACTTTATAGCTGTTTCAGCTTGTCTTGAACACAGGTGCAGAAAGAGAAAGTAATCTGGTGGCGTTCACATATACGTGATGTAGGAATAACTGGACTAACATTCTGTTCTGTGAGTAGGAATGTAAGTTTTGGCAAGTTTGTCGTTCTCTCTACGTTTCAAGGGTATCAGGCAAACCTCTTTAAGACCTTGAAAGCATGCGAATGCAAGAGGTCTTAGCTCCAGAAGTGTGGCGTGATGAAACGTCGACTGTTTGTAAAACGAATGCATTTCTGTAAGGGTGTTTTCAAAAAGGACCGTTTATCACAATAAGAGCACTGAGATAGAACTTGAACTTTTGGTTTCTTCTGTTTTTTAAGGGGTTTCCGTTCGGTTTTCTTTTCTAAGGTGGCGTGTTGGGTGTTTCTGTGTTATCAAAAATCAGTCCAAGGCTTTCACTTTTGGGGGTGGGTACACTTCTGTTCCGTGTGGAGTGGAGAGTCTTCGAGTTTGTTGTTTGTGTGGAGAACCGTGTTGTGTGTTGCTTTTAGGTGCGTTGTGAGAGATTTTTCTCGTCCTGTGTTTTCATCTCCGGATCATTCCCTTCTACAAGATATCCGACTTATTACAACGCAATCATTAACAGGAACTTTTTCGTTGAAACTTCCATAATAAAGTGCTTCCCTTCGAAGCGACAAACTCCAAAAGAAAATTTCGAAATAACTTAACTAGCCGAGTTAAGGATATTCGTCCGGAAAGAAAAAGAGGGATTCCGGTCATAAATTATAAGAACAATTTTCGTTACCCTCCGCAGACATCTGTAAACATTTGAAATTTTCCCTGGGAGATTACAAAGTTTGTAACACAAAAAAGTTGACAAAACCAATTTACAAGGAATTTTTATGAGCGGGATTCGGCGAGTGGCGTCTGTGGAGTTGTTAGCCCAAGTTTATGACATATCACTGAAGGGCGTCAAACAGGGGGGAGCGGGATAAAGTTCGAGGAGGTCGGCTATCAGCGTAGGAGTTCCTCTTCAAGAACTGATAGTCTTTATAGCCAACATATCCGTCGAACAAAGAAGGACATCTTCTATTTTCACGATACAGCCATTGTGAGTTGTGAATAAGTGTTGTTCAGAAAACTAGAGGTTCATCGATATCCTATAAAATTATTCTGAGACTTTTTCTCTTCAAATCAGTGTAAGAAGTTCATCGCATTTCCTGAATCGGAATGGGGAAAATATTAGTGGACCATTTCTCTTGATTCACCTGCCAGTAGAATCATAGACGAAAACCAAAAAGGGGTATCTATAACAACTACCACAGAAACATGAAGTAACTTCCACTTACTCATTCTCTATTCCAGGCACATTCGAAAATAATTACGTGATGCAAACAAAGTTCTCAACAGTTCAAAGCAGACACCAAAATGGACCTTGATGTGTCCTTCGCCAAAACTTGGGCTGAGCACAATCCTGTCCACCAACTGCCTGGGGATGTCTTTGAGGAATTCAACCCCCGAGTCACAGAGACGTGTTTGATCTCAAGATGATCCCTGACAAACCACTACGAAGTTTCCAGCTACTTTGTTGAGTTAACTTCATCCTTGTCATTTATGAAAAATATAGCTTGCATCGGAAGTACAATTACAGTAATGAATAGTCGAGTAAATTATCAATTCATTGGAACATTGTTTTGTATTGGAAGAAAGTAATTAAATCAAACCATCTGAACAATTCGTTCTCACTTATTTACTGAATAGTCAAATATACAGAGTTAACGGTAGTGAGCTGTTTTTTTTTTTCTGAATTTTGCAATATTTATAGACACCATATGCATGGTTTGTTTGAAAGTGGTTGACAATGTTTCCTTCCTGAATGGTAATGGTTCGGACTCCTATTGTCTATATTTTTCAACTCTATTGAAACCTGTTGCTAAAAACGGAAGGATTGAAATCAAAATCAAGTGAGAAAATCGAATCGAAATCATTTTTTTTTTCAATAATTAAATAAGGGATTGATTGATGAAAGACAATACTGTTGTTACAAAAATTCAAGATATCGAATATAAAATATGAGTCAAAAAAATTTTAAATAACGAAATAAATGAAATAATATTTTGACAAGAAAAATAAGGTATCGAATATGAAATACTAGTCAAAAAATGGAAATGAAGAAATTGAATGAAATACTATAGAAACATGTTCAAGTTGAGTGTACCCACGACGTTTCGACTGCTGGTATCCGCAATTTTTCTTTGACTCATATTTCATATTCGATATCTCGATTCTTGCAACAAAAGTATTTTCTTCGATCAATCAATCACTAATTCCATAATTGACCAAAAATTTGATTTCGATTCGATTTTCTCACTCGATATGAATTTTAATCCTTCCGTTTTTAGCAACAGGTTTCAATAGAGTTAAAAAATGTAGACAATAGGAGTCCGAACCATTACCATTCACCATATGCATGGTAGGTAAAAATCGGTTCAACTTTGTTGAGTTTTTGTTACCATGACGAATGAGGTGAGTGTATCGAAAAAATGATCACTGGAAGATCAATGAAGGATTCAAAATTACCGATAATTTTCCATGAAAATGTTGTCTAAAATCTGCATTAGTTTATTTTCATATTTTGTCGAAAAATCTCGACTCCGAAGGAGGAGGACCCTTTAAGCAAAATGTGAAAATAACCGAATGCAGTTTTTTTACTGACAACATGCTTGAATGAAAAATTATCAGGTTCATTTTGATGCACGAGTGTAATTCGGTAGAATATTTCCGGAGTTAAAATAACGACGTTTAGAATTCAGTATTTATGCCTGTCAAGATGACAAATGTACATTTTAACAATCGTTGCTATAGATACACGGACCGAGTGGGTATTTTTCGACACCTACCAGGTATTTACCAGCCCGAAAATGTCCCGCCGGGAATTTATCGCTGTAATTGATCGAAAATGTCCCGCTTCATATGGGATTTTTAACATACGATGGAAATAATGAGCTTGACTTGTTGTCCCGTAGTGCACATTTTTCTTTGTATGCAGATGATACATCTGTTGTTATTTCAGACAAATCGAAAAATATATTAGAGAATAAGTGTAATGAGTTGATTTCAGATCTTAGTAAGTGGTTTTCACAAAATCTCCTTTATTTCAATTTATCAAAAACTCATCTAATGAGATTTCATAACAGACAGAAGTCTTGTGATAGTTTGAGTGTTGCTATCAATAACACACCTATAGAGCAGGTGAATACTTTAAAATTTTTGGGAATTCAGATGGACGAAAACCTAAACTGGAAAGCGCATTGTAAGTCACTTTATTCGAAATTAAGCTCGCTTACTTATTTATTTCATAATATGAAAAGAATATTGACTCAGAACCAGCTCCTAAGTGTTTACTTCGCACAAATAGATTCAAGGCTTAGGTACGGTATATGTTTGTGGGGAAATTCTACATCATTACACGAAATATTTCTAGCCCAAAAAAGAATAGTAAGATGTATCTTCAACATTTCTAGAATGACTTCTTGTAGGACATTTTTCAGGAATTTTAAAAATTTTAACTGTAGTGTCTCTTTATGTGTATGAAATGTGTCTTTATGTGTTCAATAACAAAGCCACTTTTATTCGTAATAACGAATGTCATCGTTTTAACACCCGACAAAGAGAAAATTTTCATGTACCATTCTCACGTTTAAAAGTAACATCTGACTCCCCAAAATGTATGGGCTTGATTTTATATAACAAGTTACCTTTCGATATCAAAAATGCTGGATCTACAAAAATGTTCAAAGAAACTTTAAAAGATTACTTGATAAACGAATGCCTGTATAACATAAATGACTTTTGACGTGGTATTTTAATTTTAAGTTAGTTTTTAGGTTTTACTACTTAGTTGCTTCTTCCATGTACCTTGACGAATCCTATACTGTTGAAAATGGTCTGAAAGGAAAATATATATATTTATTTATTTTATTTATTTTTATTTTATATTCAAATTTAATTTTCGTATTGCACTATCTATGAGTATAATCATGAAGAATTGTCCAGTACATTTCACTGAACCCCAAATTACCTTTTTTCACTCGAATCAAAGTAAAAATGTTTTCCCCCCTAATTATTTCCAACGAGAAGACAGCAACGAATGAATGTATTCAATCTCTTTGAACCATTCCGAATGGAGTGCCTCAAGATTTGGTCTTGGGACTGTTACATCCCATGGTAAATACTAATTGGAAATACTGTCTAAAAGTCATTTTTTGAGATTCTTTCTTCTTGTTTCAATCTGACAAAAAAATAAGAATTGATATTGGAATCCATAGAAGTGTAGAAGAGCAGATTTTTAATCTATCCCGAAAAGTTGTTACGTTAATCAAAACCGTTGTTTATGAGTGAAACACGTTCTATTAGTCGGCAACCGCCCGTATAACTTAAATTTGGCTGTCAAAAAAAATTAAACTAATAATTATCGAATACTTATCGTTATTCGTCAACAGGGGTAAATGGTTTTTGATAAACGCACTTTCCGTGGTAAAAAACCAGCCCTACTTCACTTCCAATATAGATTCTTATTTTTTCAGATTGTGGTAGGTTAATAAGTCAAAAAAACTAAGATGAAATGACTAAAAATATTTTCGTTGTTTTCCATAATATAAATTTCCTGATTTGAATTCTTCAATTTCTTCAACATGGCATAACTAATAATCATCTACTCTCCTCTTCTTAGGGCTTGATGAATAAACCAATTTGATGAAATTCAATGCTCAATTGTATCAACAACTCAATGTCCTAGTTAACATCGAACTGGTATTTCTATTTCACTTAACAAGCCCGACCTGTGTTTCCAGTTCAGAGATTTCTTATAAGCCCCAGAATTTTTCAGCCTTTTCTGTCTTCTTATATTCGTGTATCGTCGTCCCCTTCCTAGTTCAGTTTTCAATTCAAACCAATTGAGACGTTTATTTTTACATGTATTTCTATCTCTTCTGTTCGCTTTTGTATATCTTTCCAGGCGGCACGATTCAAAGTTAACTCTCCAAAATCCTGGTAACTCCAACTGGCAATTCGGGTCGCCCCAATCATTTACCCTTCCATTCACGCCACCTCAGCCTGAACTCACCGAACAAACTTTCTTAATATATCGAATAAGTCTCGCGAATTACCATAACCCTCTTCTCTAGTTTCATCAGCAGTATCTTGTCGTGGCAAAAGCCATATCTATAATGACTACGTTGAAATAGTGCCTCCTCAATGTTCAAATTTCGACGTGATTTCTTACAATGGCGTTCAAATATTCCCCCATTTCGGCCATAATAGAAGCATTATAGACGTTCGGGTTCGAATTTATAACATTATTGTTGCCGGAATTCTGAATTGGCTTCATATTCGTTTCTCTGTTGCAGGTACGTACTTGGGGAACCAGTGATCTGGACGGGATTTTGGAGTATGGGTAAGATCTTATAAATTGGTGAATGGTGTTGTATATTATTCAGTATATACAGTGCGTGTCACATAGAGAAATATAGCTTGATAAAATCCAAAAACTGTTGGGCATAAATGAATTTTGAAGTATTCTATAGTCCAGATTGTTAAAAAATAATGGAATTTTGGATATAAATCAAAGTGACGTATAATATTTATTTATTTATTTATTTACTTGATACAGTTTCATTTCAGAACAAAATCTGTTCTCAGTAACATCAGTATAAAAATTATGTATATAACTGAACATAAAATAGATACTAAAATGATTAAAGTAGTCAATGAATCATTAATTTTAATGACAAAATTAGACAAGGATCATCGAAAACTAACAATCATTGGAAGTGAATGAATGAAATGATGGTAACGAGAAGTGGTTATCAAGTACAAGAAGAAAATAATGTCATCTATTTTTTTTCATAATATACGCTTAATACTTTTTAGAGAATAATTTGGGATTTTAAATTTGTTGAAGCTCACGTGGTAAACTATTGAATATTGCAATCGACTAATTGGATTGTTCTTTCCTAAATTGCTGCATGTGACTGGTTAATGAAAGTTTTGATTGATTCTAGTAGAATGATTATGAATAGAAGAAATTTTAGAAGAATTCTGATTGTTATGCTGTACATTTTAACATAATTTGAATGCAAGTGAATGTATGTGAAGCTCATCCATAAAAAAGTACTCTCCTAGTTCCTTAAGGAGGAGTTTAAAGTTGAATTCCCTTCGAAGGTTCGAATCATATAATATTTTGAATAGCTTCATCCAAACTATTCTGGAAAATCAGGATTTCCTCTCATTCATAAACTACTGTGTTACTTCATAGAACGAATAATACTTATATCCAATACTGCAGTATTTGTAAGCATTTTGGTGGTTTGTGAGCTTTGTTATCTTTGATCTTTTGAGAAATCGTCCTGACCTGACTTCCAATCTGCTGCTACACGCTAATTAATAATATCCGTCTGTGAACTCTTGATATAATTCACTACGTTTCATTCAATTCAGCCCTCTGAGAGCCGTTGAGGGAAGCGAAGGGAGATTATCATCCCGCTATGTTTCGAAATAACTGATTAAAGATGTCACCAATTGTTGGCAGCGATAATTTTTAACTCTTTCGGCATTTCTAGGAGGAGTCTGATACTTCCTATAGAAGCATCTGAATACACAGTTTTTGATCACAATCATCTAATTTGAAGTACCAAAAAGACCTAAACACAGAACTGTCACTTTTGAATGAAAATTGTCAATAGGTTAATAACAGACTCCAAACAAATCGCGGAAACATCGAGAATGCTGCCAACCAAATGCGAAAAAATAACAGGCGCCAAATTTGAAATTCAATAAAAACGTTCCAATGCATTTCCATCAATAGATTGATACCAGTGCGTTCATTTCATCATCGATGACGTATAAAAGTTTTCAAATTGCATTCATTGTAGAATGATCCATTCCATTATGTTATGCAAAAACATAGGTCCAAGGACATAAGTACTGGTACAGACATCTTTGGTAATTTTTATTTCGTGATTTTGGATTGAATGCTATAAAAGTGAAGAACAGTTGACTTCTGGGGCCTATTTCCTGAAAGTAAAAGTCTTGTAGCTACAAGAGAAACACAAAGGGACACGATGCTAAATAGTTGTTCTTTACTCGTTTTTTACCTGTACCTACATTGTCTTTCTCTTGTAGCTACAAGACTTGTACTTTCATTACACAGTTCCCAGATCTACCTCGAACAATTCATAATATGCTTATTCATATAGGCAATAAACCCTTACAAATTAGTGATTCCGCTAGAGATTTGAGACTGATTTTAGATGCAGATTGGAGCTCCTCTCAGCACATCACAAGCATGGTGGGCAGAGTTTTGCGTCGTTGAGGCTCATTTGAAGTAACCGACACCTTCTCATTTTTCAATCAAAACGTACCCTATGTGAGTCGCTTGTTTTGAGTCACTTCACTCATTATTATGACCTCATTCATGGTCCCTGTTTGACAAATGATGATAAAACGCGAATTCAAAAAGTCCAAAAAAGGTGAAATAGACTCATATTTGTTATGAAGAATATTTCCCCCATATATAAAATGTTCCATAAGAGCAATGCAATTATCGAAAACTTACATTGGTAATTGCATTGTATCAAGTCACCATAATAACACATTTGAAACCGTATCGCTAGACGTCAGTAAACAACACAAATGAATGTCAGATAGACTTCAAAAATAGAAAAACATTTCGCGTTTAGGGAGTACTCCATACAATCTATAAAGGAAAGTAAAAATGAACAAAAAATAACATTTTATTCTCATCTAGGTACTTTCGTTCATAAACTTTTAAACAAATCTGATTCACCAGGCCTGATACGTTGTTTCACTCCTAGATCACAAATTCATTCAAAGAATGTCAGAAACAGATCTGCCTTCACCATGCCTCAGCACAGAACTGCAATTTTCTAAAGGTCATTTGTTTATAATGCAGTCCGTATGTACAATATGCTACCAGATAAGTTCAGGGTTTATAATAACAACAAATTCAAATATGAATTGAAAAATCCCCATCTTTCTCGACGGTAAGATTAAAAAATGACTAATCTCTGCAAGTAATCTCCATTCGACTTCATTATTCATTGTCCACAACAAACATTATTTTTATCATCATTCATTAATATTGAGTATACCCTCTTTTTCAACTAATGTTTTTTCACTGATTGAAAAAATAATCTCTGTACCTAATTAATCATTCATAATGTAAGTCTCATGTAATGATTTCTCTTTGCTATCATCTCAGCCAGCCATTACTTATAACTTATTTATTGAAATGTTTCAAGGAATTTATTGTTCATATTCAAACTTTTTTTCATTCCTTTGATGATTAAGTAGAATAGCTTCAGCTAGACTTCAGTCAGCCATCAGTCTAATGAAAACTTTGTATTGATTCTCTTTCATCTTCAATAAAAGACGATTTATTATTATTATTATTATTTGTTCAATCATTCATATTCCACGTAGGCAGAAGTTATTCTCGAATCAAATCGTCGTCGATGAATCACTTTCTAGAACTTATCAAGCACTGTATCATTCCTCCATATAATCAGACATATATTAGTTATTGATTACATCTTCAAAAACAGGTCAAGCAAGTCTGATACATTTAACACGTTCGGAGTACACGCACATATCTGAATACTTGTACGAGTTATATTTATCATTCATCCGTTCTGAAAGAAAATCATTAAAGTAGTGTCTTTGGGAAATAGTTATTTATTAAGTGAACACATCCATCCGAATCTCATTTAGCATGGAATAATTGAATCATTTATCATGGATAGGAAACAGTTCAATTTGTTGGTTCAGGTTATTGATTCTCAATGGTCAGTGGAAAAGAGAGTTCGTTATCCTTGAGGAGTATCTTTTTTTGTACAACTGTCATTGAAGTGACAAGTTGCGTTGGAAAGTATTTTCGAAAAGTTTCAATAGTTATTTAGGATATAAGTGCTAGAAGTGATATTTCATTTTGTGAGAAGGGAAGTTTGGGACAATCCCTTCAAACAAAATAAAATTACTTTTAGCAGGTATATCATACACTATTTTTTCTACAAACACCATTTAAAGTCCAGATTAACGCACACCTATTTTACATTAATCAATTGATATAATAATAGCCTCGAGATAATCAGTTTTGAATCCAATTTCATCTAATCTATTCATGAAACAAGTTGCCAAGGTAATCAAAAACAGAATTTGTTGATTTGTCTTTGTTGACAACTAACGTCAATAAATCACGAATTATTCTTTCTCGTTTCTTCGTTCCTCGATGGAAAGTGATCCAGAAAATGAATTCCTACCGCCGGAAATTGAAGAAGCTGCCAGTAAAGCTGCTTTTGAATTATTGCCTAGTAAGTCAAAGCGACAGTACGAGTTTACATACGATCGTTTCTTGAAATGGTGTGATCAGAAAAATGTCAGTGGCAAGGAGGCCAGTGAAAAGTGCTTCTTGCATACTTTGAAGAGAAGTCCAAAATATGGAAATCATCAACACTTTGGTCGATTTACTCTATGTTGAAGTTGATGATGAACATAAATAATTATGACATAAGCAGATATTACAAGCTTGTGGCTTATTTGAAGCGGTCATTGAGTTTCTTATCATAATTGTAGTTTCACTAATTGTACGTTTAATTGAATGAACACTTCATTTTGAATTATGTTTTTATATTTTCTCTAGAAATAAATCACTTTTAGCACTAGTGCTAAAAATGATTTACTTTTAACACCAGTGTCATAAAATGGCATTTTAGACCCTGACAGCATGCGTCCAAAATTATATTTTTACTGACGTTTGTAGAGAAAAGTTTTTTTTAACACGTTTTTCGAATATGCGATGTCGCGCCGTTTTTCGTTTGAATGTGAATTGAAGCTTTTTTCCTCTCAATTTGCAGACCAATTCCCCTTTCTTCTATGCACAAACACCAGCAAGCGACTTCAAATGAAACGCGTGAGCTGTAAACAATATTCTTCGTTGGTACCGAGTGATTCGGCGTCATCTGACACGGCCACTTCACAGCAAATGCGATAACATGAAAAGATATAACTGACAAGAGATGCCAAAATGTGTTTTTATAGAAATATTGAGTTTATCTTTTTCATTATGGAAACACGACATTTGTAGAAAATTGGTATGACATTTGTGTTAAAAGTAAGGTTTAAACTGTCATGTCATAAATAGCTACTTTCTGCTATTTTGACCAACCATAATCTGAGAGAATGGGAATCTACCGAATTTCAATCTACCCAGAAGACTTCTAGCTTTGATGGAAAATGACAAAAATATGGAACTAGACAGAAACATTTTGTATCATTCGGACTCTCCTACCAGGAGTATAAAAAAGCTAATTGATAACAATGAAAAGTACTCCTTGATGATTTTTCATGAGCTAAACCCCGTACTCAATAGAAAAGTATTCTCGAGTGCGGATATATAAATCAGTGGTATAGAAATATTTGAATTTTTATTTCCTCTCGAAAATTATCTGGATCCGATCAGACAAGAGAACATCTTGCTCACAATTTGAATTTCCAAAAGATCAACTTCAATATCCATGCGTCCAATCCATTTCAACATAGTATTCATGTTTACTGAATTTTCGAAACATAACAGATGTTTTTTCGATTTATTTTCTACCGCGAAGACGTTATAGCTGTGTCCAATCTATAGTATCCGAGATAGTATCTCATCAGATCGTCCAGGAACCTAGTGCGTTATGTGATGCCTACTTAGGCTTGGTGTGGGTATAACGACTTCCAATTCCCCTCTGAAATAATGAGTATTTTCACTTTCTTCCACAACAGAATTCATAACGTTGATCCCGTGACATTTTTTGTTGCAAAGAATCAGCATTCTATCATGAAGGCATTCGAATACGCCTTTTATAAACTATACAAATACCTACTTCATCAAAAATGAAAATATGGGGAATGATTCCGTGCTCGAAGGAAATGAAGAACAAAGACATTATTGTTTGAGAATTCACCTTCAAGGTATATGTTTCTTTCATTTTCATTGTTCTCTTTCCTTGAAATAATTGTTTGGCAGTTTCCATTGCCTTGTTGAACTGTAGAATGTTCATTTGAAATATGACAAATAACTTCTTCTGTCAATAAACTCTCTGCGACTTCCATTGGAAAGAACGGTGACAATTCCACAGTCTATACTTGATTCAAGGAGAACACTGTGGTAATGAAAATATAATTCAGAAAGTGGCAGCTGACACTAATGCTAGTAGATATTTTCCTTTTCGATCAATGTTCCTTCCTATCAAATATTCAGAAGTGGGAAAAGTTTGTTGAGGCGACGTTCAAACAAGGAAGGACTCGATGAAAATCGTAATATAACTCCATTTTATGAAACAATCAGGTTGAATCAGGAAACATTGCTTGTATTCGAAGATTACTCATTAATTTTTTTAACTTCCTATATATATTCCGACTAGGTATTCTATTCTGCGATCCAATTATTCTTCTTGGGTGTACCATAGATCGATATCCACTTTTAGATGTACATAAAGAATAATTTGAAATTTTTTTTCCTCATTCAACTCTCAATTTAATAATTTTTTTCGTGAAAGACGTTCTTTCTGAATAAAATAAATATTCATAGGAATGCTTGAAGACTGGCTTTAAATCAAATATTCAAAAAATGAACAATTTGTTCAGGCCAGCCTCAACTCACCTACACTGTAGGTTGACGGACTAACACCTATTAGAAAACAACTACTTCCCTGGCTAATACCACAAAGGGCATTTGATTACATCCAACAGGTGTTAGTGCGGGATTCTTCACAGGAGAAATTCCACATATGCTCTTGGCGATACAACACCAGAATTGATTTTCAATTATTGGGACGGGACACACTTGCAGACCGGTTTCGGGCTATTTGGCCTCTCGTCAGTGCAAGGCAGTGCCATCATCAACAAAAGTCGATGACTTCCCATAATTAAAAATCATACTCGAGTAGAGTATCTTCCCTAGACCTAGGCTGATTTAATTATTTTATTCGGATTTTCCTTGTACAAGGAATTGGGACCATGCGGATATGCTCTTGGTTAGTACCCAGGCTACGGGCAGATGGCGCAACAACGGCTATTTAGCTTGTTGTTTGTATCGGCCTAGGTCTAGGAAAGATTCTCTACTCGAGTATGATTTTTAATTATGGGAAGTCATCGACTTTTGTTGATGATGGCACTGCCTTGCACTGACGAGAGGCCAAATAGCCCGAAACCGGTCTGCAAGTGTGTCCCGTCCCAATAATTGAAAATCAATTCTGGTAGTTGTATCGCCAAGAGCATATGTGGAATTTCTTCTGTGAAGAATCCCGCACTAACACCTGTTGGATGTAATCCAATGCCCTTCGTGGTATTAGCCAGGGAAGTAGTTGTTTTCTAATAGGTGTTAGTCCGTCAACCTACAGTGTAGGTGAGTTGAGGCTGGCCTGAACAAATTGTTCATTTTTTGAATATCTTCTTTCTGAATCAAATCAATTCAAACGAATATTTCCCTCATATATAAAATGTCCCATAAGAGCAATGCAATTATCGAAAACTTACAGCGGTAATTGCATTGTATCAAGTCACCATAACAACACATTTGAAACCGTATCGCTAGACGTCACTAAACAACACAAATAAATGTCAGATAGATTTCAAAAATAGAAAAACATTTCGCGTTTAGGTGAGTACTACATACAATCTATAGAGGAAAGTATAAATGAACAGAAAATAACATTTCCTTGAGAATTTCTTCATTCGTGAAATATTCCAATGAATTACATTCGTGCATAAAAATGACCAGATAATTTTGCATTCTAGCGTGATATCTTATACAAATTTCATTCGGTTATTTTCATATTTTGTAAAAGAGCCCTCGTCCTTCGGACTCGGGCACTATCCAAAATATGAAAATAAACTCTTGTAATTTTTAGATATCACGCTTTCTTGCAGAATTATCGGTAATTTTTATGCACTCGTGCAATTATAAACGATAATTATAGAACAGAATTAAACTGTCATAAGAATCTGGCGGAAGTATTGTGATTATTTCTGCATTCTATTATACATGTAGAGTTAAAAAGCACGAACGACACTTCAGATCAGAAAAAATCAGATTAGCCAATAAATCATTTCTGAAAATTTTACAGTATCTTGCTTCGCAATTTTTTATTGTCTTCATTCAATATCCATCACTGTGAATGGTTATATGGATGCATGGAATATTTTGAGTGATATAAACAATTATGTATTTTTTTTTATACAGATTCACACGAAAGGGAAGCCCGGTAATGTTCACAGAACAATCAAGGGACAAGAAATTAACATTCACTTTGAATTTTTGATGTTTGTAAGCCTCAGGAACAACCTCTTTCGGCAAGAAATTCCAAAGCTCAGCTGTTCCATTGAAAAAAGTTCCCTGAGCAAGAGAGGTTCGGAAGGTCTTCAAATTCACAACAAATATGTGGGAATTCTGTACTCGTCCAGTCATCCGTATAGTGATTGCCAAGGGTGGAACGATTGAAGAATTCAGAAGAGCACCGACGGTGAAAATATCTATAGAAGAGAGACCCTTCTACGATGTTCCAATGAAGTGAGCGAGTCTGTCAGCAAAGAATCACCAACAAGACGGATTGCTTTTTCTGAATAGAATCGAGAAGCCTCGATGGATGTTTTGATTTACATTTTTTATCATTTAGGATCTAGGTCAATTAAGCTTATCTATTGATCCGATTCCTCCTCTAAGAAAAGTTGATAGCTCTGAAGAAATAGCTTGAATAATCCCACTCCAATCAAATACGGTTGATTGTGGGTAATAAAACAGTTGATTGTGCCGTATATGTTAGCACATCACATCGTATAGTCATTCGTGGAAATACCATTATACGGCATGGTCATCAAATGCGTTCCTAACTAAAATAGCTTTGCCCAGTCGATAGTATCATTTCCGATATACCCAGATCGAATAACATAAAGCTATAATCCATTGTTTGTTGAAGTTACGTTTTCGATGGTGTGATAACTGTCTAGGTTATAACCATCGAATTTGTATACATATCGTAAACAACACAGAATTTGGGACATGGAACAAACAACGCAAAACACTGACAATCAACTTTTGTCACGTGATTCGTTTTTATTTATTTGACCGTGCCCACTAGGCCAAATTCGCTATGCAGAAACAAAGTAACTAAATTCTCTTTTGAAAAACGAAGTAGCTCATGAACAGTTACTTGTTTTCGCATAGGATTATGCCGTTACTTTGTTGTAGTGTTGTAGGAATTCGTGATTTTGGTGCAGTTACTTGGTCTGAGCAGTCTCAGAGATATTCTCACAGATCATCAACTATTAGGAATGTATCATGTTCAAGTGGCAAAGAGACTGAGATCTATGGAATATGCCTCTTAGGTAACTCCACTTCTCATTTCTCTTGTAGGAATCTAATTAGGGAGTATTTACATATTTGAATTCAAGATCTATCTGTTTGAAAATAATGAATCATTTTTACTCTCAAAAATGTACTTGATAAAAATACTTAATTTTGTAATTAGAGATTTACACCGAATTCCCCGTGTGTGTGGAAACCGGTACTTTTTGTTTGAGAAATTGTTTTGAGAGATTGAAAAAAAATTGAGAAGTGACGGCTTACAGTCGATGTATTCATAACATTGGTATCCAATGATAGTTTGAAAAAGAGTTGAGTTGATTTCTCAATAGTAAAAGAAAAATTTAGAAAAAATGGAAAAGTGATGGCATATAATCGAGGTATATTGGGAAGTTCATAATTTTATGCGACGTCTGGCGGAAATATAACGCACTGCTATAATTTCACAAACAAACGGCTTCCATTTTATGTGTGTGAATTTATTGAGTTCTTTGGTGTTGATTAAGGAAATCTCATCTGAAGTTGTGATTTTTTTGGAATAATAATAACAAACAATCATGGATGCAGATCGCTCAGTGAGCCGTATAAGGTGTTTGGTGCCAAGTTGCCGCAACTCTAGGAACCGAAATTCAAAGTTGTCTTTCCACACGTTTTCAAAGATAAATACATCTTTGGTGGAAAACATTACGGAAAGTGGATTGAAAGAGAAAATAGACAGGTACAAGGCTTGGAATATTGAACTGAAACTGCATAAATCACCACCTAGAGTGGCTTCAGTGTATTACTTGCATTTCAAGAGAGATGATTTCTTGTTACCTGGTGAGTCTGTTTATGAAAAATGTCCTGGAACAAATATCATTAGATTTTAAAACACAATGCATCTATGTTCCCCTCCAATGAATGGTATTTTGCGGATATTCAAAGCATCAATTAACACAGTTCTATTAACCTTCACGGGAAAAGTTTCGTACAATGAAAATATAGCAAAAAAACACCAAAATCTTGTCTAGCGGGGGCAACTGATGACTGGATTCCAGTTTGGCGCGTTATTTCACAAATGTAAACAAGGTAACTATTTCAAAATGGTGGATAAAGTTTAACCACCACCAGCGCCCTCATCGGCCGATATTCTTCCCTATACAATATTGGTTTCCAATGGATAGTGTAAAAAAGTTGGTCAGTAGTACGACAAATATTGGTGATAAGGGAAAAGTGATGGCATATAATCGATGTATCCATAAAAGATGAATCGTAGGCCCTCAACTAGGTCAGTTTCAAGGTCAGTCTTATTTATAAACCGATTTCATTTTTACTCCAAAATGTGCCTTAGAGACGCAGTAACCCAAATTGCCGAAGTTCACAATTCAAGGAGAAGTATCAATTATTTGTTTTTTGCTTAAAGCAGCCGCATAACTGGCAATCCATGCGCTCGCATCGAAACGCCGAATTTTCCGCCGAAAAAGTAAATCCGCTTACGTATACCGGCACCGGTGCAAAGCCAACTTATCGCATGGAGAAAAGTGGCCGCAAGGGTCAATGAGACGTAATCCTCGCGGCGAGGTGTGATGCACGACGGAAAATAAACCGCAGCGGCGCGTCAAAGCTGCTTTCCGAAAAAGAACGCTCCGTGTGCGGACCCGTGCCTGGGGGATAAGAAGTTTTGTAGGGGCCAGTGGCTCAGAAAATTTGTTTGAGGGGGGTTGAAGAATACTGAATATTCAAATCGATACTGTTTGAATGTCATTATTTTGAGGTGGTTGGATTTTTTTTCCGTAGTTTTTTTTTCGAGTTCTTAAAACCCACCACCATCTGAAGAAACAAGAATCAATATTGAAATCTATACAAGTATAGAAGGGCAGACTATCGATCTACTTCGATAAGTTGCTGCGTAAAACAGTACCTTGTGAATGTAACACGTTCAATGAGTCAGCAACTTCTCGTATATCTCACATTTTTCTATGAAGAAAATTCAAGAACTGATATTTATAACAACAGTTATCGTTGGAGAGGCTAATTTCATAAAGTCATATTGGGTGAAATGGATATGAAGAGACTTTTATGGAAAAAACAACGACTAAAATTGAAAATCATAACACACAAAACATACTATCTGCACAAACTACACATCATGTGAGAATCATTATACCTTATGTTCCTCTACTATATGAAAAAAAAAATCGGTAACAGGTCTAATGATAGAACAACATTCGAAACAACAAATACTTCACGTCCAATACTGACACACACTGAGCCAACTTACAGCTTATCAAACCCATCTTGATACAAACTCAGATACTTCTCTAGTTGCACACTGGTAGTGTTAGACCACGACGAAAGAAGAAACACCTTCTAAGAATGAATTTCAACACAGTGAACACATATAATAGGTATTTTTTTATCTTGGTTGTCTTCACAGAGATTGCTTGGCATATACGTTATTGGATGGATTGGATGAGCTGTACATAACATAGAACACAAAGAATTGTATCATCAAATCCCTTGTTAGTGCAGACAAAAATATATCTATGAAACATCTAGACCTCTCGAAGTGCGAAAGAGTGAACACAAGATGTACATCAAGAACAGACAGATTGGTCGTTCTGAATTATCAGAACACTTTCTCACTACCAATGGAGATAATACAGTAGAATGAAATGATTGTCAAATGATAGCAGGAGACGAATGTTGAAGGAGTCTGCTCTCATCATGCTGTCTGCGGATGCTTGCATCTCAAACACTTCAGCTGATATAGATCGCGCCTGGCTGCCACTCTTGAAAGACGTGTCAATTCACACATTTTTGATTAGTACAAAAAACGAACCTAGAAGAGAAACATTTTTGAAAACGGAAGCGAATTTGGTTTCCGAAAGATCAACGATAATTGTTTTGATGAATATTTGTTCTTGTATTTTTTTGGTAGGAAAATTTGACCTATACCAGAAGTTTCTGAGTAATAGAACGTGCTCCATTCAGAAGAAACTGCTTTTCAATGAACGCAGCAACTTATGAGGCGCCGTTTGGGTCAAAAGTGTTTTTGCAAATATACAGTACAATATTTGTACTGGAAATGTTGATTTTATTTGGATTCGACATTTCAGTGTCATCTTCCGTCACTGAATTGGATTTCCAATTGATTAAAAATCTGTCAGTGTTATGACAGTTTCAATGTACCCTTTCCGCCAATTGGATTTTCAAATAATTAAACATCTGTCATCGCAATGACATCTGTATCATAATGAAATCATTACGATACATATTTTCAATACGTTTTACAATGGACCCCATTATGAAGGTGATTATATGGTCATATAAATATATTATAATAATAAGGGTGTAGAAAAATGTATTTATTAACCACGATACATACAACAATACATTTGTAGCAAGTCAAGTTAGTGAATACAGTGATAAAAGATTATATAAGGGATGAAATACTTGAAAATTTATAAACACCACATGCTGATAAAAAGTATAAATAAAAAAAAACATTATCCATACGAATACATATTTACAGGAAAGAAATAATGAAAAAAAAAAAAAGTCAATTTGAAATGTGGCGTGCACATATTCCGAAATTCGTCCAATGGTCCACTTTTCAGGTGTTATATTGTTCCTGGGTTCGCGTTTGTAGTTTACTGAATTTGAATTTTTTCTGGAATTAATAGGGATTTTATCGATTCATTATACACTCAAGTCGTTCAAAATTTCTTGAATCATAGATGCAGAAGACATTTCAACCGATTAAACTTGGTACACTCAGGATACAACCGCCGAATATTTCAGCCCCTTCACTGTATTCCATTATCAAACGACGTCCACCACTGAAATAACAAGAATCCATTTGTACCACTCAATATGTATGAACAAAGGAATAACATAGTCGTATATCCTAATGGATTTATTCTACCTGGCCCGGATTAAAGCACTTATCTCCAAAAACCTTAGCAATTTCCCCCGATTGTTGTACCAGAGACAGACTCCATTCTTTTGTTTTCGACTGAAATCCTGTAACTTATGGCCCTTCGTCCTCTTCAGCCTATCGACATAAATAAAAGTAAGTCTGCCCCCATTTCGGAGCAGTGGCGGACAAAAAAAATACGATTGGTGCCCGGATTCTTGACAAAAACCCTCAGAAAGCAGACGTTCAGTAAAACGAATAGTTACAGACAGACTTCTATTCTATAAATTGATGGATCAAGGCGTTACTATAGTCTAGTTCTAGTTGCTTAATTGTAGATATTGACTCGTAAGTTTATATGAAGAAGGTCAAGAAATAGAACATAAATAGCTAGGTACTTAGGTTTCAAATCAAGTTTTACTCTGCCACTTTCTTTCAAATATCCTGGAAACCTGAAAATGTACGATGAGTTACTATCTGCAATTTTGGAACTTGATCTGGTAGATCATTAGAAAAATCAGAATTGAATCTTCAATGTTTATTTTCATTTTTCAACTTGTATTCTATTTCTACATGGGTAAAATAGAATTTGTTAATTGAATCGATGTATCATGAAACTGAAGATACAGTTCAAAAACAAGGAGTTTCTGTCTGTTGAGAGAAAATAATCCCTGAACTCTTAAAGTGATCGATATTTCGTGAATGGTAGGTGGACGGAAGAAATTCACTTTCATCATCATCACCAAAGTTATCATTGTATCTAGGATTTTACGTCTAATGGAGCAGACATAAAACTTCTCATTTTGTTAGCCTTTGCCAGGTGCACAAACTATTTTTCCGCACATCGTTAAGAATTTGATACCTAGATATTAATGAATTTTGGAAAAATCGCGAATAGCTCCATTCACAAATAAATGGTGCTATGAAATTCTCCAGGTTGACTGACAGTCATTTGATATCTGAAATTGAGCAGAGCAGAGCGCGAGTGGATGATGTCATGCAGGGAAAGATCACGTCGAAAGCCCATACAACTGCAGCAAAATAGCATGTCATAGCTCTCATGCAATATATCAATGAGCACAAGATGTATTGAGGATACGCTGTCCTTCGGAGGGGACGTAAAGCCTTCGGTCCCGAGTCCATTGATGTTGGGCTCGTAGAAGATCCCTACCTCTGTTTGAAATATCATTTCTTCGTAATAAGTAAATCTTGACTCGTTCTTCAAGATGTCTGGAATGTCAAAATTTCATTCATTCAATTCACTTTCATTTTATACATACACGAAGAGGGTCTGTCATAAAAACTTATGCTTGAAGTATGATACCTCAACACACATTTAATGGAAAGATAGCATCTGCTTCATAACACAAAGTCATTCTAAAAAACTCTGCATTTTTCACATCAGGAGTACAACTGATTATTCGAAAGAAAACGTTTTTGGGTTGATCAGATGATTCCTGAACTCATTTTGAGATTGTCCTTGTAATAATTTAAGAGCTAGTAGACGGCAGGCATGTCATATATGAGTAAACTCTGATTTTTCTCCAAAGACTCCCTTATATATTTACTGATTATGAAAAGAGGTCTAACTAACCCCGACCTCAATTAGTTACTGTCTAATTGGACTTGTTCCAGAAGGAACTGTTTTTCAATAGACGCAGCAACATTTTGGGGTAGATTGAAAATTTGTCTTTCTTCACTTGTATAGATTCCAATGATAATTCAATTTCTTCAGATTTTGGTAAACTTGAAACCCAGAAAACTACGGAACAATTATTTATCTACCACGAAATGATGACGTTCAAACTGTATTCATTTAATTTTTCCAAATGACAAATAGAAATGTGTATAGGATTAGTCACAATTATATAGGAATATATGTATGTACAATCATATAAAATACACAAGTTAACACTGAATATTAAATATTCAAAAAAAATTAAATAATCGTCCTCTTTCTGGTATTCAAATGCAAAAAAGTTTACTGTGGACAATAATTCATCCTCCTCTCATTTGCCATCTTCTAGGTGATGATTGAGTTTCGACCTCCGAACTCGACTAATTGATTCGAGTTCTGCTTCTCAATAATAGGGGTGTTCAATGATGGTATCTTTGACCTGGGCCCCTCCCCCTTTCTTCGTTGGTCCGACCTTGTTCCTCTGGTGTGATTGGCTTGTTTTTGTTTTGTGATAGGATGGATTTCCACGTTCTTGGTAATCTTTGGGCGTCATCTCTCTTATTCATACCACTCGGTCGTTTCTCAATTTCGATAGCCTCTCTGATTGTTCGTGAGTAGAAGTTTTCATCGCTCGCTAATGTTTTTGTGTTTTCGAAATTGATGTTATGTCTTGTCTCCAATACGTTTTGGAAGATGGAAGATGTGGTGACTTTTCCTTTCACTGATAGCTCATGTTCGTCCTTGCGTACGTTGATCCGTCTGTTGGTCTGGCCGATGTAGGACTTGTTGCAGTCTCGACATGGTACTTCGTAAACTCCCTGGGACTCCAGTGGTATCTGGTCCTTCGGATTACGGAGTATCGATCTTATGTATGTATGTATGGTATACATAAAAGGAACCACAGATAAAATCAGCAGAATTCTCCGCAAACACGACATAGCTACTTCGTTCGTACCAGAACGTACAATAAGATCGATACTCCGTAATCCGAAGGACCAGATACCACTGGAGTCCCAGGGAGTTTACGAAGTACCATGTCGAGACTGCAACAAGTCCTACATCGGCCAGACCAACAGACGGATCAACGTACGCAAGGACGAACATGAGCTATCAGTGAAAGGAAAAGTCACCACATCTTCCATCTTCCAAAACGTATTGGAGACAGGACATAACATCAATTTCGAAAACACAAAAACATTAGCGAGCGATGAAAACTTCTACTCTCGAACAATCAGAGAGGCTATCGAAATTGAGAAACGACCGAGTAGTATGAACAAGAGAGATGACGCCCAAAGATTACCAAGAACGTGGAAATCCATCCTATCACAAAACAAAAACAAGCCGATCACACCAGAGGAACAAGGTCGGACCTTATCAAGTAATTACCATACAGACATAATGAAAAATGCAGTCGGACCAACGAAGAAAGGGGGAGGGGCCCAGGTCAAAGATACCATCATTGAACACCCCTATATATTGAGAAGCAGAACTCGAATCAATTAGTCGAGTTCGGAGGTCGAAACTCAATCATCACCTAGAAGATGGCAAATAAGACTTTGCCGAAACGTTGTGACAATTATCCTTCAGAGGATCAAAAATACAGAACACGGAATGAAACCCGAAAACACAATTCATCATATATATATATATATATATATATATATATATATATATATATATATTCTACATTCTACACAAACTATTTTTTTCCATAATGCCGCTTGTAACTGACTGCCCCCCATGTCTGTACGCGCCACTGTGTCGACACGCAGTGAACGGAAGTCACCCATGCCCTACTAGATTCAAGGATTATATCCTGCCGCACATGCCCGCACATTCGAAGATTAGTTGAGGTCGTAGAGGTGTCAATCGGTGGCATTTGTTTACAACCTTCCACTACAAGCCTGCTGGATTTCTTATTCCGCACACTTGAGTTGGGCGAGGGTCGAAACTCTGAGCCCTTGACTGTTCGGTCGAAGTTTGCAAGGTCTTAGAAGGTGTTTGCTTGTGGCATGAAAGGATGAAACATGTTGGGTTATCATTCTGTAGCTGATTTTGAATTAGTATGAATTTGTTATGAGCTTCTCTCTCAGTCCAAAAACTATATATTTTCATTGTTGAAGTTACAATACCTACCTCTGATAGGTTATGATTCGAGAATCACGATTTAAATATCTAAATTTGAGCCAGCAATACCAGAAAAGGCATCTCTATTGCAATATTATACCAATATGCTAGCTAACTTTGTAATTTAATATTGTTGTATACTCCCTTGAACAATATTAAACAGATATTGAAATGTCCATATTGAAGATGGGATCAAAGAAAGAAATGCAAACAATATTGGAATCCCACTATTGTTAAACTGATATCATTAAATATAATATAGTGATATTGGTAACGACCTATTGAAAATCGAACCGATACATCACCAATATTGTACCTCACACTGGAGGACTTGAATGGATATATGTTCGATAAAGTAGATATAAAAGTGAAAAAACGGAAAACAGCTCCTTGGAAATCCAAAGGATGAATAAGAAAATACAGGAATAATATGGATATATTACGATGTATAAAAATCCGTTTCAAAGAGCATCATACTCACATCAGATAGGGTACAATTGAATTGATGAAAGAAATCTGAAACGAACTAAGGATGTGCATGACACAAGGTCGATGCATTCGAGAGTCTAGGAATAGCCAAACTCACGAATGGTGACAAAGGATCTATCCTTTCTAGTACGCTTCTCAGTTTATTGTTCAAAATGTATCACAATAAATAGTAGCAAGATGCATATATCCTTGGTGAAATGACTTCTATACCAGTACAATGTTAATTTTTTTGTCTAAAACGCTAGACCTACGTCTCACTTGATAATGACATCCAGGGAAATTAGAAATCATGAAATTTATTTACAGATGGCGTTAAATTGCTATAAGAGAATTCTCTAGACTCTAGAACAACTCTTGCAGAGAGAGAGTTGTGTGTCACTCTACCTAATAAAGGATAAAGATAGACGAGTTCTGTTGAAAAGTGCACGAGTTCCTACCAAAGAATTCGCTTTATTTTAGATTTTTGTCTGTTTCTGTTTGGACAGAATACAGATATGTATCTTGATACATATATTACAGATGGATGTATTTGCTTTATATTCTCGGAATATGTTATGAGAAATTACAATCAAAATTTATAGAAATTCTCACTATTCGGTGCTGAATGTTTTTAGATAATTTGATGAGATTCTTCGAAATATTGGTATCGACGTGAGAGGTAGTGGAGTTGGGCTACATGGAAAAAATAGTACGCCAATATATATTTCATTGAGTATTATATTCTTCAATTCGAAATGAATTGGACCCTCCATAATCCAGATCAACCTAGATAATTTCAATTTATTAGGAAGATTGCTATAGTGCAGGCTATTATGGCGCTGTACAAGAAGTCCGTATTTGAAAACACCCTCCCGGAAGAACTTTTATTCCATGATTTTAAGTTTATGTTATTGCATCCCTTCACAGGTCATGTAACAACCATTATCACTAATACTGGAACTTGAAATACATTTGTTAAGCTAAAAAATTCTGAAAAGCAATCAGCAAATAACAGAAATATAACTTCTACCAAATCAAAAACTGAGCAAGATGGACTTTGTTTTCATTAGCGTCAGAATAATCTCGCGTTATATATTGACCAGTTGAACTTGAGTACATGTGTTTTGTACTAACCATCGGGACTTGATAGAGATGAAGAGATGATTGATTATTTCGTCCACAAATAATACAACAGCTTTTGCTATCCATTATGGAACACTAAAACATCACTTGAATTAAATACTCAACAAACGGAAAACAACTAATAATTGAAAGCAACGGCAGATAAACAAAAAATAACTAAGAAACTATGGTACAGAATTTATCTGGAAACGACAAATAGCTGGTTGAATGGAACAGTAGAATTATGGAAAACTTATAGCAAAATTCGAATGAACTGAAATGCAAATGTTAAAAGATGACAGAATTCGATTCTTGCACCATCTACTGGAAATCGCAGTGGATTCCCTGAATATGATTGATCATGTCTAGAGTTTTCGACGAAACAATATCGAATCGGAGATCGCACCTGGAATATATGCATCTTGCTCAATAGTAGAGCTTATCTAATTCATCCTGGCACGAACTCAGCTACTTTTCCAGTTGCACACTTATAGTGCAGACCATGACGAAAAAAAACACCTTCCAGGAATGAATTTCAACACAGTGAACACATGTAACAGGTGTTTTTTCATCTTACTTCACTTCACAGAGATTGCTGGGCATATACGTTATTATATATGTGCAAAGATGGATTGGATAAGCTGTAACAGACAAAGTCCATATTGGACCAAAAAACTTAGTTTGTGTATTACTTCTATAGTATATAAATAGCTTACCTTAGTCTTCAGATTGAGTATCGATTTTCTCCTCCCGAACATGCTAACCTCAAATAATATCAGTTTGTTGTACTAGTATATAATCTTTATAAAAAGTTTCGAAGAAGAACGTCTTTACTTCCAATCTTCACAACGCCCCGTATTTCTTTCATTTCGGAAAACCTTCAGTGTGTTCCGATTTATTTTTTTCGCATCCCTCCCAATACCGCCCCCTTGCCAAATCACCCTCCTGCAAGGGCCATTCCGAATCGATGCCGTGAAACGTCCCAGTGCTGTAGGTGACAACTGAAATATTTACGGCCGCCCTAACTCTTTTCTAGTAGACTTCATTTCAAGTTGGCGAATAAGTTTTCGCCACAAAACAAAGTAATACATGATGTAGGGAGCCATATATTAGGTGTTGAACATACACGGGGATCTGTATGGGAGATTTATAGCCGCCCGTTTGAATGTGCGTAAGGGGTAGTGAAAAAAATGGGGTGCGAGAAAGAGCCACGACGGTGGCGGTCTAATGAAGGGGCTGTTAGTGAGCTTACGACTCCGTTTGGAATTCAATTGAAGGGATTTTTCACCACCAGTTTGCTACTTATTCTCATAATGAATTTTCATTAAATTATAAGTTTGAAAAAAACAGGTACAAGACCCACTTATAGGACAGGACAGCTTTGACAAAGTATGTATATAACTGAGAACAAGAACTGAAATTAAATGAAGTGTTTTGAAGAATATCACTCAATAAGTTGAAAAAAGTGTTAAATGTTAACAAGAGAAAAATTATAACGAGAAAACAATCAATGGAACGAAAACGTAATAACATATATGAATGAATAACATGTTTGTGTGAAGAGGAATATATTTTCACATTTTTTTCAAACATCACGAAGTGGAGAGAATATGTTTCATTTCCTTTTTAAAAACTTCAAAAGGTGTTGAAAATAGATCAGTTTTTTCACATATCAGATTGAGTTTTTTCATATCGAATGAATTGGGGATTTCAATAGTATTGTCGCAACTCGGTACTCGCTTGACTTATTACGAGAGGATTTTTCGCTGTTTCACCCAACTTTCATTCATCCAAATAATGAAAGAATTCATTTGAAAACTTTATTTAAATATTTATTATAAAGAATTGAGAAAATATGCTCGAAAATGAACTGATATTGAATAGCAAACGTGAAATACAAAAAAAAACAAAAACTCACAATACATTGCTAACCAGCAGGATTGTCGAGAAGGAGAGTGCTGCATTCTCAAAAATTTTCTTGAACCGTTTCTGAAGAGTGATCAATGAATACTGACTGATTCACTGAATACTGAATACCGAATCTTGACCTTCCTCAATATTTATAAAGATTCATTTGCTGAGGTTGCAAGTTTGCTCCGGTCACCGTACTAAAGTGAAATGCCTAGCACGCATCCGTGCAAGTTTGCGGATTTGGAGATTGTTTTATATTTCTATATCCTGCAATCGTATCAATTTGGTGTCTATGAACTTGGAGTATTGAAATATGGAATTGTTAATACTGAGTGTTTCTGTTTTGGAATATTGAAGTTGAGGTTGAAACATCTCTCAATTCATGTATTTGTTTGACTGGATTTCAATAAATTAATGACAACTTTCCATATTTGACAGTATATTCGTTTTTGGACAGAGTGAGCTTCTGCTGTTCAAACGGAGTACGTTGAAGTTCAGTTAAGGTAATAACTCTGGACAATCACTCAGGTAGTTCGTGAGTTTAGATGAAAATTCTTGAGTGGTAAACTCTACGATCCTCCAGGGATAACAGCGAAAATTTGTGTAGTAATTAGTTATTATCAATGCCTTGTACGGAATGAATTTCATCAATTCTATATACAATATGCTTCAAGAATTTTCGTAGTATTGACTCGAGCAGATGAACATGACTCAAGTAAGTAGGAGACCAAATCAGCGAACCATATTCTTAGCGCGTTCTCACATATGAGGTATGGAGAGCAATGAGGCTATCTTCATTTTTGAAGTCATAACAATTTCTGAGAATCAGAAACTGTAAAAACTTCATTTTAAAGGAAAATACACTCGTCGCGCATGTTTTTCTAGCAGAGTTAGCAACTTCATGGCTATGAAATCACTACATAGTATAAAATAGAGTTGCCTCCCACTGTTTGTCTGTCCCTGTGTATGCTCAGATCTTTGGATGTACGAAACGGGTTTCAATGCTTTCTTTTCAGTAGATAGAGTGATTCAAGAGGAGGGTTCGTTATGATTAAACCCTTTTTGGCGCTCACATTGCAAACACTGGCTGAAACCTACGAGATAGATCGAAATAATGCTATACAGTATTGTACACCTTCAAAAGGTCTACAAAAAAGCTCGCGATGGTATCTATCTCCTAGAGATAACCCACAATAACCATTTTTCATCCGTGCAGAGCCGAAATGGTTGTTTTTTTGATACTAAATCTGAAATACGAAGGTTGGATCATATGTCTAACTAGGTATCAATGTTCCCTGCCTATCCGACTTTATATAGCTCCTATTATGGCAATGATCTCTCCATACCAATTGATTTTTTGATGAGTATCAGATCCAATTGAACCCCGGATACTTTAGCAATAAATTTCAGCAATATTTTTATTAGGGACTCTGCCACCTTGAAATTTGGGAAATTCGTTCGTTATGGGAAATAAAACAATACTCCATTGACGATTCTTTTTCCGTGGGCTGGACCGCTCCGGGACGGACAAGCCTCCATTTTTTAGCCCCCCCTATTGCACTCTGGGAAAAACACCCTCTTTCCTGTCCTTTTTTTTTCCCCGTGGGGAAAGAAAAAACTTCCAAAGACTCCAAATCCCCCCCCCCCCCCCCCCCCCCTTTTCCTTTAAATTTTAAAAAAAAAAACCCCCCCCCCCCCCCCCCCCTTTCCTTTCCCCCCCCTTCTCTTCTCCCTTTTCCCCCGCTCCTTCTCCCCTCCCCCTTCCCCCCCCCCTTTCCCCCCCCTGGTTTAAACCCCCCCCCGAGCCTGCTCGATGAGCCAATATTTTTCATATTGAACAAAAATCGGTGTGAAACTTCAATTCAAGGATGCTAGTTTGATCATTCCCAATTAGCTTTCACTGATTCTATCATCGCTACTCAGAGCACTTTGGGCGACATTGAAATCAACTGTTCTTCTGCATCAAATGTAAGGGCAATACTTCTGGAATCGAGTTTTCATAGCTTGTCGACTTTGACCAATGTACTTTTCATTGCAGAAATGAAATCTCATTTCGTATATTCTTTCCTCTGTTTTTTAATTTATATTTAGAATTTTTTTGGAGATGTTGTAATTTCCACGAAGTTTGATATGCAAATTCCATATTCATTAAGAAAAATCTGGTTAAGTCCTCTTGCGTGAAGGGCTCTCCTGGAAATAAATAGAATCTCAATCTAGAGAAGAGGAACTTTCCATATTTGACAGTATATTCATTTTTGGACAGAGTGAGCTTCTGCTGTTCAAACGGATTATGTGAAAGTTCAGTTGAGGTAATAACTCTGGACAATCAGTCAGATAGTTCGTGAGTTTAGATAAAAATTCTTGAGTGGTAAACTCTAAGATCCTCCAGGGATAACAGCAAAAATTTGTGTAGTAATTAGTTATCATCAATGCCTTGTACGGAATGAATTTCATCAATTCCATATAAAATATGCTTCAAGAATTTTCGTAGTATTGACTCGAGCAGATGAACATGATTCAAGTAAGTAGGAGACCAAATCAGCGAACCATATTCTTAGCGCATTCTCACATATGAGGTATGGAGAGCAATGAGGCTATCTTCATTTTTGAAGTCTTCACAGTTTCTGAAAATCAGAAAACTTAATTTTGAATGAAAATGTACTTGTCGCACATGTTTTTCTAGCAGAGTTAGCAACTTCATGAGTATGAAATCACTACATAGTATAAAACAGAGGTGCCTCCCACTGTTTGTCCGTCCTGTGTATGCTCAGATCTTTGAATGCACGAATCGGATTTCAATGCGTTTTTTCAGTAGATAGAGTGATTCAAGAGGAAGGTTCGTTATGAATGAACCCTTTTTGGCGCTTACATTTCAAACGCTGGCTGAAACCTCTATACTAATTGATTTTTCAATGAGTATTAGATCCAATGGAGCCACTGTTTTTCATATTGACCAAAATCGGTGTGATACTTCTATTCAAGGATGCTTGTTTGATCACTCTCGATTAGCTTTCACTGATCCTATCATCGCTACTCGAATTTTCATAGCTTGTCGACTTTGACCAATGTACGTTTTATTGCAGAATTGAAATCTCATTTCGTACATTCACGATTCTTTCCTCAGTTTTTTAATTTATATTTAGAATTTCCTTGGATATGTTGTAATTTACAAGAAGTTTGATATGCAAATTTCATATTCATTTAACAAAAAATCCGGTTGAGTCCTCTTGCGTGAAGGGCTCTCCTGGAAATTATTAGAATCTCAATCCAGAGAAAAGGAACGGATTTTTTAAGAACTAGATATGAAACTCACATATTATCCATTTCATTGATCCCGCTAGAAAAACGTTTGTCGTGACTGAGTATCGAACCTGAGGAAATTGGGGGTGTGAAAAATGAATGAAATACACTGAAAGGAAAATTAAGTAAAAACAGAAACGTCGGGGTTTTGAAGAATCAGTCAGCATGATTGAAAAGGACAAGTACATTTGGCGAAGTAAATGGGATATCAAAACTCGGTTTAAGGAGCATTGTGCTCACATCCTATACAGAATGGCAAATAAATGCATTGTCTTATACTGAAAAATTCATCATAATCATTAAAAGACTAGATTCTTCATAAGAACCTAAAGTTTTTTTGAAAGGTCTCAATCTCATCTCCATCAATTTCTGAATGGAAGATAGTGCGTTTCGTTAACGAAACTTCCTGTATTGATGGTGACATTCCGTTAATTCACGAATTCAGGGAATATTAGACAACAACACCCACGTAAACCAAACCGAAATTTAATTGTTGCCTGGCACACTTCAATTCCATTCCCATCGAGCCACACTGCAATTGTTTATCTGCAATCAGAACGGGGTTATTGTTGCAGCCCTGCACAGGTGTATCTAAGCATTACCTTGGGATATTACGAGCCGATCCCAAAACTCGTTTACGTTTCCGTTGTTATGCAGTTGTGGAATTGCAAACTCCGAATGGTAGAGTGGCGAAAGCATTACCAGAGTTCTGTTTCATTCGGTTGTGTTTCATTCACTTATAATCCCAGATATGATAGATAGATGAATGGATATTTGATTTGATATTCACAATATTCAGTATTTTTGTGGAAGTTTACTGGAACCATTTTTTGGCTTTTTCTGCAACAAATTTTTCTTCCCAAAAGTCTTACTAGCACATCATATAATATAATATTCGCTACAAATTCAAGGATCCTGTAAGTATAGACAGTCTAGATATAGTTGAATAATAATATTGAATTGAAAATTCCATAAACATGTTGAACAGACAGACATTCATTTGAAATTGAACATTTTCTGTCTATTTTCAATTGAATTTGATTTAACGCCAGTCTTCAAGTATGCCCACTGACTATGTCAAATATTGTCAATTCATATATTCTTTTATGAAATAGAAAAATATCTCAGTATGAGCTATTCCATCTCCATTTTGTACGAATATTCATGCGGTTGGGACAGGTTATGATTGAATAATGCAAATGAGAGAAGTTTCACTGTGACATTTCCAACTCTAGGTTGGGCGAATTTATCTAGACTAATTGTGGAAACGAGTCACTTCTGTTTTTGGATATATCTGAAATTCTATCATGGGCATCATATGATTTTTTCTTTTATGAAGATTGAAAGACATCGCTTGTTGAATGGGGCTCCAGCAATTGTTTTGTGGGCTTCCCCCTGCATACAAGAAGCTTTGATTGCCAGTGAAGATTCACCATAGAGGAGTTTGCCATAAATCAAATGGCATGAAAAATTCGTAGATAATTCATGTGATTTTCCCTTCCGAAGCCACATTTGTTAAGCTGTTCGAGTATTTTCCTAATTCTTTTTCAAATTGTTGGATGCAAAACCGAATCCCACTTTTTTCTTCAACATCGTTTGTTGTCGCGTAGTCCATTGGTATCCGACCCCAACAAAAAATGTTGATATCATCTGCAAAACGAATGACTGTGCTAGGTAGAAGATGATGAACAATGTCATTCGAATAAAATGAGAAGTGATCCCATGAAACAGGTAGCTTGATCTTATGATTTGATTTCTATGCGCATTGCTTTTACCTTGACGGAATATGAAATTTGAAGAGCTGTCTCCCTTATCTCATAGAATTGAAGCATGTTCATGAGGATATAAATATGTTCAATACAGTTGAATTCTGCGCTCAGATTCATCAACATCAAGGTAGTATGCTCTCCATTTTCCAAACTGACCATTATATTTGCATGAGTTCAGCTATTCCATCAATTGTTGAACGTTTTTCACATCTCTATCAGTTTCATATTGTGATAATCAAAAACACTAAAAAGAGCACAGAAAGATTCAATGAAGGATCAAAGTCGACAGTTGCTCATGAAAACAAATGAAATTATGTGGTCATTGGAAATAAACATGAGATTTTTCCGCTAATCATCATCGTGGAAGCTCCGATCAAATTCCACAGGAAAATGAAGCATCTGTTACGTGATGTCGTTACATCTACGAAATATTCAAGACCCTTTGTGCGAACGCCGAACAACTGAGGCTCCAATATATTTTCCCGATCCTGCCAACCTCCGCAGAAAACGTAATTCATTTTCCCCCGTCACCAGAAATAATTCCTGGTAAGAACCATTCGTCTCGCGTCACAGCATGTTTCCCGATTCTGCCGGACCAACTACTAGTTTGTCACGCCACACGGTCCTAGCATAACTCTTCTAGCAGCTCCGAACTCCGAATTCTATAAACGGCTGTTTCCTGCGCCATCTACCGTTGCTTTACGTGCTATTAAATGAAATTTATATGTGCTCCTTTTATTAAAAGTCATATTTTACTGCCGGTTTTCACTCTCGACTTTCTTTTTACGACGCGTAAAATCTGATTCGTTATTATGTCAAACAGGAAAAGGTCGAAGTTACCGGATGTTTTCCGGAGGAACGTGTGTCGCGGAGTGTTCATTATCCCTTTGACGGAGCTATAGAGAGGAGCGGTTTCCATGGTGGGCAGAGTGGCAGGAGGTTGTGCGGTTCAGGAAATCATGTCAGAATTGATGAGCTTCTGAAGAAAGAATCACAGATCGTTTTTGATAATATTTCATTGTCGTTATTGATCATCTCTTTTTTTACATGCAGGTTCAGACGAAAGGGTAGCCCTGTAATGTTTGAAGAATACAGCGTGAATTAAGGGACAGGAGATACGAATTAACATTCACTTTGATTTATTTTTAGTTTGTAAGCCTCAGGAAAAACATCCCTCGGCAAGGAGTTCAGAGCTCAGCTGATCTATTGAAAAAAGATTCCTGTGCAAGAGAGGTTCGACAGGTCTCCAAAATCACAACAAAGGGGTGGGAATTCTGTACTCGTCGAGTCATCCGTGTAGATATTGCCAAGGGTGGAACGATTGATAACAATTCAGAAGATCACCGACCGTGAAAATATCTTTAGAAGAGAGACAAGTCCCCGACCCTTCTACGATCTTCCAATGAAGTGAGCGAGTCTGTGAGCGAAGAATCACCAATAAGACAGATTGCATTTTTCTGAATAGAATCAAGAAGCCTCAATGAAAGTTTTGGTGCCAAACTCCACACATGAGAACTGTATTCCATGACAGGTCGTATCTGAGCCTTGTAGATCATTAGAAGCTGACGATAAGTGAGGTATTTCTTCACACGAAATAGAAATCCAAATTTCTGTGAAGAATTTTTAGTGATCGATCTCACATGGTTTTCCCATGAGAAATTATCACTGATCGTGATTCCTAGCATCGAGATAATACTTATCGCTCTTATTGATGATGAGTATGAAAGTAAATATTGTCTGAATTATTTTTGAGAAGGTTGAAATGTTCTGGAATCAGTTCCTCGGTTTTTTCCACTCTCGAAATGAAAGAAAAATCGAAGTTACACAAATCGTTACTCGCTTTCCAATTGAAACCATCGAATCAGTGGGTGTCATCAACAGTCTCTTATAGAGCAAACATCGTATCATCAAACCCAAAGATTCGAGACATAGAAATAGTTATAACTATTGAAAATATACATAAAGAAAAAACATTCGTTTATGAAACTATCCAGAAGTTTCAAATGGATTCGTTCATAGCAGACACCAATATTCAAAAAATTCCTCAGAGAGAGATTCAAGATTCATGAGAAAAAACCGAATGTAGAGTTAGTAGATAGATTCAACATAAGAACGAAGAAGATCTCTATCAGCTCAAAACGAACCTCTAAGTACGCAACATATTTCAAAAAATTGTGATCACACCTAAACATAAGAACAACTTGTGAAAACGAGAAATGTACAGGGCGAAATTGGCTGAACACATAATTTCAATGAATGGTACACATATGGTCGAGTGGAATAACATCAATCTACTAATGACAGAATGGAACAAAAAAAATCAATGAGGCTTCATCATAAATTACAATTCCATTGATAATTTTCAAAACAGGCTTGAAGAAGGAGGCAGACCAGCTTCCGAAACGTCGCCAAGATAAAGTATACGCAATTTTTAATGAATTCATTAATTTGATCTCCAAATTCATGAAGAATACGACACGCTACTGACAGAACCCGATATCATAAGAACTTGAAGATTTTTCTTCTAATTTTCAGGGGAGAGTGAACACAAAAAATGGACTCAGGAAAATGGAAATGAATACATGGAATATATTAACATATGAAGATTGCTCATTGTTGAAAGGCAGAATTAGCGTGTACCCACGCATGAAAAGGGTAAAAATACCAGATCAGTCTAGGTGACTGGCAGGTAAAACTATGAGTTTTTTCGATTATTCTCCAGTTGATATTGAGGGAATCAAATAAATGCCTCCATGAGAGTATACCACTTGGATGTACATTCAAAGGAAATATAATTATGATAGTATCTTGAGCATTATCGGCAGTAATACTACAAAACCTCACAATGTTATCGATAAATTTTCATCCTTGAAACGAAAACTTTGTTGGGTAGCGATAACGTAAAAGCAACCACCATGATGAAACCTACAGTCCGTAGGATGAGTAGTTTTATCCATCGCTGGTTCGCTCGAAAAATATCACAACGAATACTTTGTAATAGTATGGTAATTGGGGAAAAGGCTTATACATTTTCAGATTATAATAATTCGATATGGATTTATGCAGCTACCTAGTCCGGGAGGTACCGTCAAATTTTCATGGGTGATTTGAGTATGATTAATTCTGATTTCAGGAGGTTTTTTTCTCAAAACAAATGATTACAGTAGTAGGTGTCAGCTGGCACGACTACGTGGAGTGCAGGCGTGGGAGGTTGCGAAAGTCGTTGAAAAAATTAACTTCTCGTATCATTTGAAAAGAGCTATACATTTGTGAAATCTTTGAATACAACATATACATCCAAAAAAATATGTCAGCTGCATGTGATCAGTGGATAACATCGTCAGCTGACCGTATCAAGATGTATAAAAAATGCAGAAGATCGGATCATTTGAGTATGGCACAAAATTTAATACGTGTTAGTTTTATATCTGAAAATTGTTCAAATTCATGTCAGCTGGCGATACAATGTGGATAAACGTGTTAGCTGAGCTTTCAAAGTGTACTGTAGCATTTAGGCGCGCGGCGCGATGATGATACGGCTAACGTATTTTGCCACATCTTATTGTCAGCTAACAATTAATTATTTCTTTTATTCAATATAAGTGTGCAAAACACTCTTCTTCATACTTCCATTTTTGAATTTTTTTTGGAATCTGATATTACTTATTTGGAGTCAAGGAGAGAATGGTATTACGTGTCATTACATGTTATAAATAAATAAGGAAAGATTCATTTCGAAATAATATAGATCTATCGAATAGTCGTAAATTCTACGTAAATTCCCAAAATATGTTGAATCGCTGATCAAGATTTCGAGCGAATCTCTTGAAAGCGTGCTTGAAGAAAATTTTTCAATTTTGGAGGAATTTGTCTGCCAAGTTTATGGTTTCAACCAAATCAATAATATTAATTTGGTGAGAGTTGAAACTTTCCTGAAGCCCTATAAAGTCAGTGACTAAGAAGATATTCTGAAAATCAATCAGAATTTGGAAGGTTCTCTGTTACCTCCTTGCAAGTCGGAACTACGACAGCACTTTTTGCGAACTTAGTATATATCGCAATGGTGGAGTCATGCCTATCTTCGTACGCCAACTATGTCGAAACCAACAGATTTCGGATGGAACGAACGAGATGGGAAATATATTTTCAAGTGGTTCGAAGGCGAACAGTTACCAAAACTAGATAGCATCACCAACGATGGCGAAGAAATTACAGCTATTCTATTCTTATATTTTATTCATTGAAATCAATTTAATCAACTCCTATGATCATCACACTTACAGATATTTTGGAACATATGCAACAAAATAATGCTGAAGAAGTTGCAGAGGAATCAGAACCTGACATTGATGATCATTCTCACAGCTGCTCTGACTCTGACGATGACTCTGATTAATTGTTTCGTACTAAAAGCTACGCCATATAGTTCAATGGAATGAGTTTTAAATTATTGAATATACTTTTTTGATGAACTTCTGAAATTTATTCTTCAAGTAGTACCTGAAATCATTTTCTTCCTAACATTTATATTATGAAATAAAAGAAATGATTGTCAGCTGTCAATAAGATGTGGCAAAATATGTTAGCCGTATCATCATCGCACCGCGCGACTAAATGCTACAGTACACTTTGAAAGCTCAGCTAATACGTTTATTCAGATTGTATCGCCAGCTGTCATGAATTTGAACAATTTTCAGATATAAAACTAACACGTATTAAATTTTGAGCCATACTCAAATGATCCGATCTTCTGCATTTTTTATACATCTTGATACGGTCAGCTGACGATGTTATCCACTGATCACATGCAGCTGACATATTTTTTTTAAATGTATATGTTGTATTCAAACATTTCACAAATGTATAGCTCTTTTCAAATAATACGAGAGGTTAATTTTTTCAACGACTTTCGCAACCTCCCACGCTTGCACTCCACGCAGTTAGACCAGCTGACAGTGGTTTTTGTAATATTCGCTGAACCTAATGTCTATATAAAAAAATGAACCGTTTTCAAATGCTCCGGTAAAATTTGACGGCAGCTCCCGGGGTAACCGGTTACCTCAAAAATCAATCAGGATATATTTCGAATATATTCGCAATTAAATTCGACACACTGAAATATAGAGCTCCATTCAGAACATAAATTGATTTATACCGTCAACAGCTTTGTGGATTCCTTTGACCAGATCCGGAGCATACGTTTGTGTCGCCAGTAAACAGATCATATGATGTAAATGATTTGTATTCATTGAATAATGGTTGCCAAACTATTTCATGGGATATCTCCGACTTGTATGGAAAATAGGTCTGTTTCGAATTCATTTGTTGAATGAATATTGACTATGAACAGGTAATTTTTCAATGCAGGGTGTTTATTCTCAAAAGCCTAATAATGTTGATGGAGGCTATTAACGAGTCCATATGAACATATGTCCTAACTGGCATAACTGTTGAACTACAGCGTGTTGAGATTTGGAAAAATGTTGTTTTTATTATCATTCCAATGTGACCCTAGATATTTTTATGAAACTCAGTAGGAACTTTTTGTGTCTACATTTAGTTGCATTTTTTTGTTGTACCCAATATTCCATTCTTGCCAGTGGCGTCCCTATTGTATTTTCACTGGATCATATCAAAGAGAAAAGTAATACGCCAAAACATTTTTTAGAAGAGAAAATTATTTTTGGAATCGCAGTTTTTTTTCCAGAAAAGGTAGTCTCTTGATCTTTCCTTTTGAGGTATGATTTCCGCATGGCAAACAGTCATTTATTTGCATCCTGACCACTAACGCGAGGAAACAGGTAATGTATTTCTAAAATATAAAATTGAATAACTTGCAATTGGAAATAATTGAAATGAATAGAAGATGCTCAACACAGGAACTGATTGAGTGACACCAAAATTATTAGAAAAAAAGTTATTTCTTGGATATTCAGCACCCTGCAATTGAGAAGATAGAACCTTGGATGAAATAAATTATTTCACTCAAAATTTGACCAACAATAACCTTTGTGAGCATAAGCAATTCATCAAGAAACACTCTGTTTTAGAGATGTCGAGGCTGAGCTGGAGCTCATTATCATTTTATCAAAAAATCTGAGTTGACCATTTTATCTTCGAACATATTCAGGAAACAAACTATTACTCAAACTTATAGTTTTTCATTCATATATGCTTCATTTCAATGTATTCTAGAAACTGTTTGCACTGTGTCATTTCAAATTCTGATGGAAAAAGTTCTGAAGATTGTTGTATTCCTTTGGCCACCCCAAAGTTGGATTCTCCACTACGGCTGTATATTTTTCATTTCATTTTCGGAATTTCTCGAGTCATATTCAATCAGGACATGAAATACATGTCCACAGTTCGTTTCGACAGCATAAAGTAGTACTGTTTGGAAGTCATTTGTTTGTGGTGGAGGAACGTTTTGTTCCTAGTTTTTTGGTTCAGTAATGTAACACAATCTGAAAAAAAAAATCAAGAGATAATATTGAATTCTATATAAGTGTATAAGGGTAAGTTTCTAGTCAACACCATTAAGTTGTTGCGCTAATGGAAACAGTTTTTTCTAAATGAAACACGTCCTATTAGCCACAACTTCTAAATTTTAGAAATATCCAATCGTTACTGAAGATTCTTTGATTCTCTCGTCACAAATGAAAATATCGATGACGTTTCTGAATATAACCTGAGAATCTGCCGAAAGTTTAGGTTCATATTGAAAAATGTTATTTGAAGTTGTCCTGAGTGAAACTTCGCCTTGTAACGAACTTTCTTGACCATATTTCAATGGCCAACTGAAAACTGCAATTGGAAAGTGGTGAAAGTCTCGAAATCTTACCAAATACACCAAAATCGATATTTTTGTCTTTCCTGTATATCTCAAAAAGTAATAGGGCGAGTTCCAATATATAAACATTATAGTGATACGCTTCATAAAACGCAGTTTCTTCTCTATTTAACATTCTTTGCAGCCCTTACCGTTTCAGAAAACTTTACACATCGACCCGAATTCCACTCACCTGGTATTCAATCATTATATGTGATAAGAAGGTATCTTTCAAAATTGATTCTTTATATTGTCTACTATCTCAAAGTCGGGCAATTTTTTTTCAATTTCCGTCCGTCCGTCCCTGTTGAGCGTACCACCCAGCTCAATGGATCGGAAAACATGCATCATGCGGTCAATTAGCCCATCAAAATATTACCGAGGTATTAAAATTGGAAGATTTCAGTTGATAATGCAAACGAATTTCACACGGCTCGCCTGTTTGCAGCAGCCTTGGAGGAACTGGTCGTAAACCCGTTCGCGAGATAATAATTTTTCGGTTCATAAAGATAATCAGGAGATAAAGGCTGTCGGCTCGTGAAAGAGGATATTATAATTTTCTGTTTCTGCGGGTTTATTGCCTGTGTTGTGTTCGGTTTGATTGCCGTTGGGGTAATGAATTGAAGGACATGCTACATAAATTCCATTAGGAAAATATTGCTGAACATGGACATTTCGGAAACTATTATTATCATCATCCTATAAAATGTATCCCTACATATTTATCAGTGGTTGGTAAAAGATAGAAACCTCGGTTAAACCCTGTTGGGAAATTCAAGCAATACACAATGAAATCATGAATATAGGCAAGACAAACATCAAACATTTGAAATCACAAAAATAATTTATTTGACTTGCAGATCATGTCCGATGTTTTATATAGGTCAAACAGAAAGATCTTTCAACAAACGTGTGAATGAACATAGGACTAGTTTTCAAAATGAAAAAACGAACTTAGTTCCTGCACTCTACATCATTGCAGAGGGTCACAAGTTAAACTATTATTTCGAAATGCGGCATTTTGGTAAAAAAATCCATTTCAACCTTTCTTGTCTTGATTAGCATCTTCATTAGAAAAATAATGAAAAGTATCGATATGGCGTTAAGTTAATTGATCTCTGCAAAAAATAGGATGAAACAAAAAAACTCAAACAGGCTACTTAGACGAAAATGAAGTGATTTCAACTTTTTCATTTTTCATTTCACTCAATTTTCCGAAATGAGATTATGTAAGCTAGTAGCCATATTTGCTGTCAATTTTTGTTGTCACAGGTATTGCATTGGTGATTCTGAAATGGATTCAAGCGACAAAGGAAGTGTTAATTGTACTCCACCAGAAATAAGTAAACCATCTGAGGATGCAAAATTGAGTTTATTGCCAAGTTGATTCAGGAAAATAAACGACAAAGTGTATGAAGAATTCGTGAGGTGGTGCAACGAGAATGATGTGGAAAATAAGAACTACACAGAGAGTGTATGTACTTCCTGCCTACTTTCTGGATGAATATGAATAATATCTCAAGCCCTCTTCCATGTGGTCAAATTATTCTATGCTGAAAGCTTCTTTAAATGTAAATGACAATAAAGATATTACTAGATACGCAAGATTGCTAGCTTTTTTGAAACGAAAATCTGATGGTTATGAATCAAATGAATCGAAGATTCTAAGCAGGGAAGAAATCGAGTTATTTTTCAGGGAAGCACCAGACGATTTGTATCTTATGATGAGAGTAAGTTCTAATTTTATGTTTCCTCAAGGTTCAGTATGTTGATCTGAGAATTTATTGAGGTTAGCATTGATTTTTTGGAATTTGTTGAGCATGTCGCCGCGAAGAATTGGCAAATATCACAGTGGACGACTTTCAAGTTTTAGGACTTTCTCACTCATAACTGTACGAGAAATCAAAAAGAAGATAGATCGAGTATTTCCTATAATCGATAGAGAACAGAAATCGCCAAGTTATTTGGATATTTATGGAAAATATTCTTCCTTGCGAGATCAGAAGGATCGAAAGCGGTTTTTCTATATTGTTAAAAGGCGAGTTTACGAGACGGGTTATCGGAAAAAATACAATCGGTCATATACCATTCAGAATAGCCACTTACCTAGGTCTTTCTAATACTGGTCACTGCTTCAGACGTTCCTCAGCAACTATATCAGCAGATGCAAGCGAAGATACAGTCGACATTAAAAGACATGCTGGGTGGAAGTCGACGACTGTCGCGAAAGGTTATATCGAAAATTCATTTGAATATAAGCTGAAGATTGCTAAGAGAATTGTAGAAATTGAAGAGCATTCTACTTGCCATTGCAGACAACCAGAAAATATTGCTCACTTCTCTGAACCACTAGCAAATAACATGCATTCTCCTCAGACTTCTAGTAATAAGGAAACAGTTGAAATCAGTAACTACCTGCTTCTACTACCAACAGAAAACAACAAATCCAAATATTTCCATCAAAAACTGTTCTAATTGTATTTAGTCCAGTAACTGAAGATCCGAAACTAGGGAAAGCTGTGAACAAGTCTATGCGTTCTGCACTTGTGGCTCAATTTGTAGGTCGTCACAGATGTTTTCAAAGGACCCAAAACTTAACACGATTGCGCTCATGAAAATGGCCGAAAATGGCCCCCCAAACCCAGAAAAATGGGTTTTCCGCCAATATCTGGCTGAATATACGAATTAGAGAATTTTCGTTCGAACAAAAACTGAAGATCGTCTCATCATCTGCAAAAATGACTTGTATTATTTTTTCCGAAAACTCAACAGTTTTCGAGATAACGGGACCCAAAACTCTCCTCATTTCTATGCATTCGTTTGGAGGCGGGCGGACGAATTGTTTCATAACTCAGGCAAAAGCTGACATTTTTTAATGATTCAAAGTTCAAGATAATGAGGAAATCCATAGGTATCATTCCATGTATATCGAAGTTCTTTCTTATTAGGCAAAAAGATTCAATAAGCTGTGAAATTTTTTTTCCGCACCATTTCGACACGGTTTCATCAATTTGTTTACATTTTTTTTCAAAAATAGCCTTTTATCGGAATTTTTTCTCTATAATGGGTTGTTGGGGGGTCTTGAATGATCTCTAAATTTTTTTTGTACTTTCCCCGCGTTCTAATTAATGATCCATTTGTTTATTTACATTTTTCATACGATTTCGGAGTTATGTAGATTCTGCGGAACAACCGCGAATTAAAAAATCATTAGACATTTCATCGGCTTGCCTTGCACATCGTTTTGAAGCCAAGATGCTCTAGTTTCCGGATACATATATATTTTTTATGGCTAGTAATTTTTTAATTCTCGGTTGTTCCGCAGATTCTTCACTCCGAAATCGCATGAAAAATGTAAATAAACAAATGGATCATTTATTAGAACGCGGGGAAAGTACAAAAAAATAATTCAGAGATCGTTCAAGACCCCCAAGGACCCATTATAAAGAAAAATTTCCGATAAAAGACTATTTTTTAAAAAATGTAAACAAATTAATGAAACAGTGTCGAAATGGTGCGGAAAAAAACTTTCACAGTTTATTAAATCTTTTTGCCAAATAAGAAAGAACTTCGAAACATGGAATGATAGGTACGGGTTTCCTCATTATCTTGAACTTTGAATCATTGCAAAATGTACGTTTTTGCCTGAGTTATGAAACAATTCGTCCGCCCGCCTCCAAGCGAATGCATAGACAACAGAATTCCTATAGAGAAAGCGGCAGCTGAAATGAGGAAGGAGAGTTTTGGGTCCCTTCATCTCGAAAACTGTTGAGTTTTCGGAAAAAATGATGAGGGTCATTTTTGTAGATAATAAGACGATCTTTAATTTTTGCCATTTCCATGAACGCAATCGTGTTAAGTTTTGAGTCCTTTGAAAACATCTGTGACGACCTACAAATTGAGCCACAAGTGAAGAACTCATAGACTTATTCACAGGTTCATCCCTTCATTTACTGGACTAATTGTCAATATGTAGTTAAAATCAGTAGATTTTCCTTTATTATGATATCTCAGTAACTTGTATCATGAGAATTTGAGGCTTTTTCTTTCTCAGGGGAGTGAAAACCAAAATTGGATTTCATGCATCCACAACCTCAAACAACATGCAAACATGGAAAGATGGTCAATACGTCTACCATTGTACTCCATTACGTAATTGGTACATTGCAATCACTTCATAATCCTCCGTAACTAAGCCAGTCAACCCTTTGATTCCGGAAACATAAAAGGAAACGCAGGCCTTAAAGCCACACACACAAAGCAAATTTATTCGGGATGATATATAATGGCGACGTTAATGGAAATTGCATACTCTTGAAAGGTCTCTTCGTTACATCGGGAGTGGATCCGCTTACCGTCGACACTTCAAAGTTCGCGCGGACCGAATTGATGCTGGAGAGTTGCAAAACTGTGTTGGCTCTGGAGTAGCACTCGTAGAAATTATACCTTCTAGTTGAGGAACTCTACATATCCTGTGCTTTGAGGCTGCATCGAAAGCTCGCAGAGCGGAAAAGTTTTTGAGTTTGTTGGAAGTGGTCAGTGAGACAGAAAATCAAATACTCGAGCAAATATTGTTGGTATCAACGTTTCGAGCTTTTATTCTTTCATCATCATGACGTCAAAGTTGATATGGAAAGAACAATATCGTTTTGAATTCATGGTTGAAAACATCGCCAATATGTCTGAAACACCATATTGAATTTGGAATATTGCAAGTGTTACAAAAATGTCATACTGACCACCTCCAACAAAGTTACAAACTGAAACTGAACTTTTCCGCTCTACGAGCTTTCGATGCAGCCTCAAAGTACAGGATACGTACTCCTAACTTGAATAATCTATTTCAGTTTGGGTAACTTGAGACTTTTTCCAGAGTTTATAACCATAACACCAAACTAATATTGTCTGAATTCGAAGCGTGTTTCGCCTACAAGGCTCAGCATCTTCAGGAAAGAGAACTGAATCTGAAGACTGGGATTGGTATTATTTATATATCTAGGGTAGGGCTAGCAACCACTTCTTCTTCTAGACATCCCGATACCACAAGCTTTGAAGTGTTTAAAGGATTTTCTGAAATCGAATAGATGGGCAAATGATATTATTTAACAAAAAGATTCAACTCACGAATCGTTTTATGGATCAATGGTATTTTGTTCAACGGACACAGAATCACAGCCATTTCCTACGAGTGAGAAGTTTGCAGTTTTAGGGGAATACCACAAATCATACGAATTGAAACTTCGATTTCCATGCGAGTTATACACTATACTTTTTCTACGGCTATAATAAAGATAATAGCAAGTAATAACATGAACTTCAAAATTCAGTGCCATTCGAACTTTCCATTTAGTTAAAATTGAATAGGAAATTAGAAGTTGCATTGGCTGAAATTGGACATTCCATGGAAAACCTATGTTATTGTGTGATGAAAACTACAACTGTAACACAATGAACTCATTTTGTTATCAGGTTAGGAAATGAAATTGAAGACAAACAATGTACCTCATTGTTCTATCATGAACAGTTAGTTGAGATAGAGAGAGCAGTTTTGTGTTATAGCCATATAAAAACTCGTTTACTGGTTTCTATGATTCTTGAAAAAAAAACGTGGTGACTTTCCTAGGGTCTGGTACAAGGAAGATAACAAATAATATACGATGTATGATTCATACCAGAACTCGTTCTGTTTGAAAGGTTCGAATTGCCAATAAATAGATAAATATACATGGAAACATAAGTCGCATATGTTGATGATATATCTGCAGTGGTGGATACAGGTATTAAGTACCGACAATATGACAATATACTGTAAGAGTATAATTCACAAACGAAGTAGAAAAGAAACAACATTTGCCATGTTTGCATGTTTTAGCGAATGGTCTGTGGCAGTTTGCATCTTAAAAATTTGGGTTGATATGGATCACGCGTGACTGCTACTCTTGAAATTTTTGAAATTCAGAAGAAAACCACTCTAAAAGAAAATATTTGTGAAAGATTTCCGAAAATCCAAAACGTATTTGGTTTCCGAAAGGTCAAAGATAAGTATTTTGGGAAATATGAGTAGTATTTTTTGATAGTCAAATTCGAGAAATACGGGAAATTGCTGACAGAACGTGTTACATTCAGAAGAAACTGTTTTTCAAGTGATGCAGCAACTTATCGGGGTAGATTGAAAATCTGTCCTTTCACACATGTATAGATCATCAATATTAATTCCTATTCTTTTTCAGATTGTGGTTTTTTAGAAACCCAAAAATCAATGGCATTCAAAGTGTATTATGTTGTGGTTACGATGAACAATCAGAATGGTATAGATTTGTTGTTTATAGGAAAGACAGAAAACACGTTTAGGTACATTCCCGACGACTCGAATTATTGTCCACCACATAAAAGGAGAACACTGCTGTTTCTCGTATGCATATTACTCTCTGCAAAAAATGAGAACAATCTGCAGATATAATATTCGGAAGGGTATAAAAGTCATTGATTGTACATGCATCATTAGCAGGAAGATTTACCGAAGAAAGACGTAATGATTATCGGTTATAATTGCACGAGTGCATAAAAATTACCTATAATTTTGCAAGAAAGCGTGATATCTAAAAATTTCAAGAGTTTATTTTCATATTTTGGCGAAAGTGCCCGAGTCCGAAGGACGAGGTCTCTTTTACAAAATATGAAAATAACCGAATGCAATTTGTATAAGATATCACGCTTGAATGCAAAATTATCTGGTCATTTTTATGCACGAATGTAATTCATTGGAATATTTCACGAATAAAGAAATTCTCAAGGAAATGTAATTTTTTGGTCATTTATACTTTCCTCTATAGATTGTATAGAATACTAACCAAAAAGCGAAATGTTTTTCTATTTTTGAAGTCTATCTGACATTTATTTGTGTTGTTTACTGACGTCTAGCGATACGATTTCAAAATTGTTTTTATGGTGACTTGATACAATGCAATTACCGCTGTAAGTTTTCGATAATTGCATTGCTCTTATGGGACATTTTATGTATGAGGGGAATATTCCATAGAATCCCATGTGATTTATGGACTAACGGGGTTTTATCTTTCATCGTGAGATTTCTAGATTGAAAATACCATCTATGAAATGGCACAGTTTCAAACTATCTATAGGGTGAACAGCCCATCGTAGAACCCCTGAATGCAACAAGGACAATTCAATCTCTCGTTCACATCATCGTAACACGTAACGCAAATGCGGATATCGAAGCGTCGGAGCATTTTGAGCTAGACATCGAACGCAAACATAAATCAACACGGGTAGTTAATAACAATGCAAATCAGGTGGCTTAAGAATGTTTCCCTTCGGGATCAAGTCGGCGCTGGACGGAATCTGCATCCGGTTAGATCGATCGCCAGAGGCGTAACCAGAGTGTTTTTTCAAGGGGTGGGGAAAATTTTCAAATTTTATTCTGGATCAGATCACTTGATATAAGCTAGAATTTGATTGAGAGTGGAAGATTATCTCAAAACTGTTTCAACTCTTTGTACGAATCAGAAAAGGGGTGTCTTTGGAGTTTTAATGGTATATTACCATTACCGGTTTGATCGGAAGTACATCCAATTTTCATATTTCAAAAAAAACTATTAGTTGAGGAGCGTCTCGTATGTAAACGGGTCTCCGTGGCAGTATTCTTGAAGATATTATGGGATATAATTTTTCTGGTCATTTTCATCCAATGAATGAATAATATTCATGGTGATACCCTCGGAAGTGTGGCATACGGTTTTGGTGACGTAATCAAAATGGCGAGAGATGACAGTAATAATCAGTAATATCTCTTTCATTTATACACGAATATCAATTTAAAAAACTCATTGAAATGTATCATGTCAGTTCTACACGAGAGGCAATATGAAAGGTTCTGATTGTTCCACTTTTTTTAAATAATATTTCAAATATGAATTTCAACGGAGCCGTTTCAGACAAGTCTCGACATGAAAATGTTATTTTCCGTTACCATACGATCGTATCGATTAGACGTGTCTCAGTATTCGAAAATATATTGAAGGGTGTGGATGTCTTTTGTTTTATTCATTTTCTTATCACCTTTTTCAGGATATACTTAAGGAAAAAGTTGCAGATAGTAACCAGGTACTAATTCATTTAATTCATTTTCACATATATTATGTTATGTTGATTGACTTATTATTGTACCTACAATGAAATTGAAATATTTTCAGATCATTGCTTTTCTTCAGCCAGACATTTATTTAGTTTCGAAATATCAATTACATTGGCGTACGATAAAATTTTTTCAAATGGCTCAAGGTTCTATCCTATATAGTATATTCTGTGAACTAGATTAGTATTCCTATTACAGGCTAAGTTATGGAGGCTGTTATTCAAATAGAACATTCCTCAGGATCAAAACTCAATCGCAGTAGTAATATAGACTTCAAGTTGTGTATATTATGCCAAACTTTGAAGAAAGAACCATTGGTTGAATTAAGTAAGAGTTTTCAGATATTGCTGAATGCACTGAAAATATGGCACCAATATGAAGACAAGGATTATTTGAACATTATAGAACACTTGGAAAGACCTAATATTGACAAAAATAAAAAAGGAGCGAAGTGGCATCTCTCCTGTTACAAAAACTATACGCACAAATATTGGCAATGTTACTATGAAGAAACTATTATCGCACTCAAGAAATAAAGATGAACTAACATCGTATCTAGCTAACAAAACTCTTCAGCATGCACAATCAAGAGGAATGAAGTTTGTTGTGGCATGGCGATTGGAAGTGGCATCAACACATTGCAATTTAGAATGTTTACGTAGTACACAAGAAGAAGCTGATACAAAAATTATTCTTCATGCTTTGAATGCTGCCGAAAGTGGGGCAAATAGACTCATGATATTCGCACAGGATACTGATGTTTTGGTTCTTGCTATTAGGAGGTACCCAAAACTCCCTCAAAACTCTTATTTTGTACCAAATTTGAAAAATATTATATCTATTGGTGATATTTTCTCATCGATAGGCCCTCAGATAGCGCTCTACCTGCTTTCCATGCTCTGTCAGGGTGTGACACCACAGGTGTTTTGTCGGGGAAAGGTAAAATTTCTTACTGGAAAGCATTCAATACCGCAAATGAAGAGACCCCCTAAGTATTGACATCCCTTGGAATGAGTGAAAATATTTCTGAGGAAGTATTAGACGTACTTGAGGCATTTTTTCGCAAAGTTTATCAGCCAGCAACAACTCTAAATGAGATTTACGATGGTTACTATTTTCAAAAAAAACAAATGAGCTGGGAGAAACTACCACCGATTTTCAACTCATGGTTTGGAACCAAGATGAAAAGGCACGACCAAATCTACCATCCCCCGTTGGAAATGGGTGGACTTTGGAAAATGAACATATAGTTCCTGTTCTGTGCACAATGCCATGTGCACCAGAATCATTTTTACAACTTGTGAGATGCTCATGTGTTAAAAACAGGTGCAGTCCGCCATGCAAATGTTTGGCTAATCAGCTTCATTACGAAAATGTGTGAGTGTGGCGGTAATTCTGATTTCTGCGACAACGAAATGATGATCGCTGAAGAAGCAGTGAACTCGGACAGTGAAGATGAACCAGATGAGCTGAGTTGAAATTCAGATTGTGCTATGTGGGAGAATATGAGTATATTTTTTCACTCATTATCTTTTCAAAGAATTCATAATAAAAGAATTTTCATTTTTTAAGGATTTTTTTTGATGTTTCATAATTTAATTGCTGTTCAATTTTGGGAATGGACTTTTATATCGGGAAATCAGTAATGACAATTCTTTAAACTGAATATCAGCTTCAAAAACAGAATTTGAAATCCGAAATTCATTCATAAATAACCAAGAAAATTGATATTTATTGATTTTGAACCTCCGCCATTTTGAAAACGTCACCAAAACTCTCTGACACACTTCTCGAGGTATCACCATGGAAATTATTCATCCTGAAGTAAAAACGAATATAAAAAAAAATGTCCCATAAAATCATCAGTAAAACCGCCACGAGATTACAGACGCGCCTCAACTATATACTTTTTTTTGGAAATTAGGATTCAGTGCAGAAGTAAATTTTCAATGATATATCATAATCATGCTTCCAATTCACAATCTGCAAGTATAATAAGATCTCAACTATATCAGCAGATTTTGAAATGAGAGTATGATTGTGATGTATCATTGAAAAGGTGATTCTATACTCATTCTTCATTCAAAAAAAAAATATATATGGATTCCATCAGAAATATCAGAATTGGATGCGCTTCCCATACACAACGATGATACAGGGTGGTAAAGTGGTTACGGGTCACCCGGTGCAAGCCGCTTGTTTAAGCTGATCCTACTAGTGCTATCTCGGAAACGGTAAGACCTACAAAGGATTGCTTTTTTGAACTATGAAACCATCTTTTCAAATCGAGCATAACATTGGTCGTTTTTTATATATTCCCCAAAAACTATAATTTTCGAATTTCTTTTGGCTTCACCGTCTTCATTTCAGCAAATATAATATGTACTGTTTCATATTTGATATAATCTGATATGATCTCATTTTCTAGTTTCGTTCATTAAATTTCATCGACAACTTGATTTTTCGAATTCGGCCTAGTTTTTTTTATAGATTCTTGTAGTCATTCACAACAAATTCAGCTTTATATAACACCTCATTTATTTCCAAACGTCTTTCCCATCATCACTGTATGTTCATAAGATTCCCGGTCAGAGCAACCTCAAAAAAATAGGGACCAATTATTTGCGGATCTAGAATTCAAATCTATTTGAAACTTCACATATTGAAATAAAATGTCTTATCGAAGAGAAAAAATATCAAAGTACCCTTCATCATCAAAAACATCTATTATAATACCTAGCGAAATTTAATATGACAGTGGCTACAAACATCGATGGAAGAAACCAGAAATCCGTAATGAAAAAGTAAATTTGATAAAATCTAATGAACGAGATGTCGCACTGAAAATTGGTTCATATCAGGTTATAATGAATATGAAACAGTATTGAGACTTTCTCTGACTTTTTTTATCATTCGAAATGGAGGTGATGGAGCCGAAGAACGAAATTCGACAAACATAGTTTCAGAATATTTGAGAGACAAATAACCACATCATTCTCAATCGAGAAGAGATGATTGTAGCTTCCCAGAATCAGGAAACTTCGTACATTCCAACCGGCCTTGTAAGTTCGTTTATACCATTTCCGAGATTGTAATAGAGAAATAGCTGAAAAAACGGCCTGTATAATATTGACTACTACCCAATGTTAATGATTTATGTTAAAAGGCATCATTTTCGTATCTCAAGGGATTGTACATAATGATTTTTCAGCAAACTTCAGTTGATTTTGTGATCTATTAGATCTCACGTAGAACTACCACAACCATATTTATTCAAATAATTCGAACTGTCAGATACCTCTGAGACTTCACAGAAAAAGAAATACAGTACTATTCAGCAGAAATTATTAAATCTGTATAGATGTTTGTGACCCATGTTTTATTTCAAGATCACTAAAAGCAATGAAATTCCGTGAATGTCGAAGTTTCGATCATTCATTTGGACATTCTGTGTACACTGAAATATATATGATCCATGATATTATGATCAGTCAGGTTCATTTCACTGAATTCTAGGATTATTTACCAGAGCATGCTGGGTGACACTGTTCTTTTCTACCCTCACATATGTTATATGTGCATAGTGTTCCTTGAATCGAGTTTTGATAGCACGTCCACTCTGGCCAATGTATTCATCATTTCAATCTTGACAACTGATGCTATTCATTCCTGACTTCTACTTATTTTCCAATTCATCTCGTAGATAACCCATGAGTTGATCATGAACATTATTTTCGCATGAACCCTTCATGAATGCGCTCCCATTGAGCACTAGTCGTTTCCAACTGAAACTATTCGAATGTACTTGCTTGTTGGGGCAAAGCTTATGGTATGCAATTACGTTGTCGGAATTAGGTTGCAGTTTGATGTGATGTTTATATGGCATTTTGATGATGATGGTCCACAAACACATAGTTGTGTCCCATATCAGAGAAATGCGCCGGAAGGGTTGTAATGACTTGACTGGATGCCAAGTAGCAGACAGACAGACAGATGACCATTATAGCCAGAGCATTTCCTATTATTTCTCACAGCTTCATTTGAAGTCTACGACACGAGAATATCTGAAAAAGTGTATAAGTTTGAATGACTCTATTCTTTAAAGCATTGTTCTCACCGTATGCTGTAGTAGTCAGTGAACGTCTAGAGAACAAGAAAAAGTGAATAATAACTGATTTTGTTTCAATCTGGTTGGGTGTTCTCCGTTAGATGATTGCGGAAAAAATTTCGTTTTAAAAAAAAATCAGAATCTTTCGAAGGGAAAATGTTCATTTATTTTAGTTGAATCTCCTTTTGGAAACTATTCTTGTTGTTAGGGGGCACACGCTGAAAGGTAAGACCTCGTTCATTCTTGTTGGAAAATCGATTTCAGACATTTTATGCTCTTTGAGGTTCCCGGCTATATTTTTTCAATCTGACCTATTAATTAGGTATTTTTTTCACTCATTGATACCATTTCAACGTCTTTCACAACTACTCTTTACTTTTTCCATATATTTCATCTCATCATATGCACAGACAATGTTATTTTCATCACTTTTGGACAGCTTATAGTACTGAAGAAAATAGTTTCCAGGACTTCGAGCTATCTCACTAGGGAGTAAGACAGTCAAGTAAAATGTAAAAAAATCTATGGAAACTTATGGCAAGTTTTTAGGAATCAGCAAAATATGATTTCTATAGAAAAGTATAAGTTATTCAGACCATGAGTTTCACACTCTTGATAAAATAATGAATTCTCTGAAGCCCTCAATTGATATGATAGAATTGAAAATTCTGCTAGTAATCTTGAAATATTTGTTTGTTGCTGCCAAGTTTTGATACAGGTATAGAATATCCTGAAAGAATCTTTTCAGAAACCTTCAAATCTGGAATTCGAAAGGTAGGTTCGGAATAATCGATCCAGAATATTGAGAAATTAAATGAAACATTTTTTGGGTTCTTCTCGATTCTCCAGATATATCAATACTTGAGAGTTCATGAAAAGATCTCGAATGATTTTTTTTTGACTTTCACTTTTTTCCATACTTCATGAGCTACAATATCCATCGACATCGTTCTTAATCAGATTTTAAACAACTTTTCATACTCTTGGACTTCTTCATAGCCTATTTTCATGAGAGCTTGGAAGATATAAGAGATGTTTTATTATAATTATATTATAATATATATGTTCATTTACGTATCAAATACATCAGTTACATGAAGAACAATTATTCAGAATGAAGTGAATAAATAGATAGAAAATCACGAAGCTTTAGTACCATGACTATTTCTTTTATGTGATGATGAATAACTTGACCTGGTATGAAAAAGTAATAGTCAAAACATAAAATTGAAGTTAACATATGTCTTGGTTCGAGTATGTTCATATTTAGGCATTTGCTTACATTCGGGTTGTCCACAAACTATTTGAATACTTGCATACACACAGTTACAAAAATTTGTACAACATATACGAAAAACAGAGATATGTGGGTGTTTGGTCACATTTGGGTAAGTGGAATATTTGGCTGATCAAAAATCAGTCCCATTTGAGTAGTTGTCTTGTTCAGAATACTTACTCGATACCAGGTTTAATTTTTATTTATTGATTCTATTTCGCATAATCGGTGAACAATTTGGTTTAGGAAATCATAAAATATTTTTCAGTGACAAGAATCAAAGTTTGCATTCTGTTTTTATACATAATTGAATTTTTTATTCTTTTTATGGAATCCGGCAACATGATATATATAGAGGCGAGGTCCCAGATAATTTGAGCATAGTTGCCCTACTCTTCTTTCAGACCTTCGTACTATATATTTTTTGTTCTGGTGTCATATATATGGTTAATGACTTCAGTGGGAATTTTAGTTTTCGTTATACTGACCGAGTTTTGGCAGTACAGTTGTCTCACATTACAAACGTCGGCTTCTTTGAATAGACTGTCACTTAGGTATGTTGGGATTTTACCTGATATCATTTTTGGATCACATTTGATTTTTCCAATAACAACCGTTAACACCTTCCTATCCTATAATGCCGTAAGACAAGTGAGACTGCACTATAGTATGGAATTTTAAGATGGTTGGAGTTTAAAAGTCTTTTAGGTATTTGAATTTGTATAACACATAACATAACATTTTATCTTTCTCTCTATAGATTTCGATATTTTTCCCAACTGTTTCACACTGTGGTAGGTTAAAAACTCAAAAAATACGAAGAAAATGCTTACTTGTGTCAATGGAAAACTAGTTCACCAAAATACGACACATATTCCGTTCGTTTTATCCGCTGTCAACCAAAAGGCGAAAACTCGAACAGATTCACCTTTTTCAAATCCGACATGAGCCAAGGACATAGTCGAAGGGAACCATTTCCCTGATGTATATTTATGTGACTATTAGGGCCGACCATAAATCAGAATATGTATATATGTAAAATAAGTTCTTGGATTTGTTCCTTTTTGTGATATACTGATATCAACAGACTTGTGGCCGTAATGCTGAGATATTATCATCCCTTGTTTTTTCTCTTCGAACATGGTGTGCTAGATTTTGAATTCATAATGTATTTGTTTTGTAATGGATTTGATATACCAGTCACGGAATAATAGCGGAGAGATAGCATCTAGTAACCTTCGGTGGGTTGGCGATACTGATTTTTTATTTTGTAACAAATTTACTTGGATACTATGAAGATAGGACTGGAATAAATTTTTCCACTGGTTGATGGATGTGGTAGTTAGGGTAAATGAGGCTATCTATGAAATATAAATTTCCCTTTGTCTTTTTGAATGGAATACATAAGTCACAGAGAGTGCTGATGGTGCGGTATGAATATTTATCATGAAATCATGGTCATTTCACAAGAATAATTCAGGAAGCTTATTTTTGGGGTTTCCACCCCCTCCCCTCAACAAAACTGAATTATTCTAAGAACAGCTGAACGTGAAAACGATCTGTAGTAGACCAGAAATTGATGATTCGAACTTAGCTGAACACATTTTCTCAACGAATGATACACACATGGTGAAAAGAATTTAGAATAATTTACTTATGACACAACAAAATGAATAAATTATGAAATTGGAACCTTTGATGTGAAAGTTGAAACTTTTTCTAGCGTTCGATTACCCTAACACCAAACTGATATTTTTGCACTCGACGAGCGTTTCGGTAACAAGGTAAGCACCTAGAGGAAAAGACAATTGATATCAAATCTGAAGACTGGGGTTAGTTGTTTATATAGCTGAAGTTTACTGGTCCGATATGGACTTTGCTTGTTACTGGTAATCATTGTAATTAATTTCTCGGTAATGAACTAGTGCAGTAACTATCTGCAAAGTTTGTTGGTCCGTCATCTGTTATTATTGATAATTCTGATTACTTTTACAACAATAGATCGAGAAGTGTGCTGAAAGGGATTTGTACCTTGTCACCATTCATGCTGTTTTTACATTTTGCTATTTTCAGACTCTCACATGCATCGAGTAGTCTTGTGTCATGCACATGCTTGATCAGATTGAGATTGCATTCACCAATTTTGTGGTCATTGTCTGGAGCGTGTTGGGAGACATTGAATTTTTCTACCCTTGTATTTTATGTATGCTAAATTCTCCTTGAAACGGGTTTCAAAAGCTCGTCGGCTCTGGCCGATGTATTTGTTGTTGAAATCTTGACAACTGATTCCATAAATTCCCGACTTCTCTGAGTTTTCTAATCTATCTTTTGGGTTACCAAGAAGCTGTTTTAATTCGGAAGATGTTCTATATGCATCTTTCATATTCACTTCATCGAATATCTGTTATAGTCCTTTAGTGTATTAAGGTTCATATGGGATTACTATAAACTTTTCATTTCTCTCATCTTTTCAAAAAGTCGAAGATTCACGAAGTGTTTTCCTAAATTAACATTTTCTTATGGTAACTGATCTGTGGAACAAAAAGGAAACTCATGGAGGCTAGACAGAACTCACAAAACTTGAATCTCTAAAAAAATTTCTCAAAGAGCCTGAAAAAGAAAGCAGAGTAGTTTCCGAAAAGACGCCCAGAAGTATAAAATATTTTTTATATATTTATTAAATCTTCAAAATTATAAGGATTACGATATGTAACCGACCAAATGGTTATTCAATCATGTCTTGCAATAACATTTCTATTGACTTTTTTTCATCTTGGATAGTATGTCACAAATGCATCTCAGACAAAGGATGTTTGCAATATATCTATCTTACTTTTTCATAGAAATAGGATGCAGCAAGCTCATTCTCTTCAATCTAACTGAACCCCCTGCCAAAACCCCCACAATCATGAAGGGGTATGCAAAATTTTGATTTTACATTGAAGGGTACAGTCTTTCAAAAAAATTGAGGACCCCTGGCCTACACTATTGACAGTTTTTCATCATTCACTAGGCACAAAATGTATTACTTCTCGTAAGAAAAAATGCCTGGTTGATGGTGATTTTTGTTGTTAGTAGTGGAAAAAATTAATCAGATATAGTAACTGTCTTTCTCGTCATAGTGTACTACGTTTGGATAATTTGAAAATATCGTTTAAATTCACGTTGCATCCTCAATTTTTTTGGCGAATATGTATAAGATTACTGAATCAAAGTGTAGGATGTCTTGTATGCAACTTTCATATTCACTTCATCGAATATCTGTTGAACTCCTTTAGTAAAAATGGGATTGATATAAACTTTTCAATTCTCCCATCTTCTTGAAAAGTCAAAGATTCATGAAGTGTTTCCCTAAATTAACATTTTCTTATGGTAAATGATCTATAACAAAATGGAACAAAAAGAAAACTCATGGAGGCTAGAAACAACTCACAAAACTGGAATCTATAAAAGAGTTTCTCGAAGAGCCTGGAAAAGAAAGCAGAGTAGTTTCCGAATCGTCGCCCAGAAGTATAACTACTTCTCATCGGGCTTGAAGGCCGTCGTTCTTTGGAATTTATTCCTGACGTTTCGCTAGCGCGAGTGGCCAGCTTCTTCAGAGGCTTATTCATCTCCGATGACTAAACAGTTCGATTTCTCAAGGCGTATTTATATTGATGCAGGTAGTCTGGAGTGTTAATTACTTCTGTCGGGTTCGGGGAATAATCATCATTATTAGTTGCCGCACTACCTGCTGTGATTTCATTAGTTATTCTTGATTTCTTCAGAATCGGATTCCAAATTCTGTTTAGAGTCAACGCTCCTTCCTTTCTGTTAAAATTGTCCGCATGTTTTTGGATCTCTATTGCCTCCCGTACCAGTCGGCTATGGTTGGGGGCAATCAGTGTTGCATTTTCGAACAGAATCTTGTGGTCGCCCTCACTCAATGCGTGTTCCGCCGATTTGTCGGTTTGCCCCAGCCTGCAGTTCCTTTGATGCTCTTTGAGCCTTGTACCCATGGATCTTTTCGTGGTACCAATGTAAACCTTCCCACAGGTGCACGGTATGCGATAAACCCCTGCCGCTGACAGTGGGTCTCTTTTGTCTTTAGCCGACCTGAGGCTTTGCTGGATCTTCTTGGTCGGCTTGAAAACTGTTTTAATGTTATATTTCCCCAAGAGTTTTCCAATTCTGTCAGTGACCCTCGGGATATATGGCAGATATGCATTCGCAACTACCTGAGAGTCCTCCCTGTTATGAACCGTGGGACTCTTCGGTTTCATGGCCCTGTTGATCTCAGATACACTGTACCCATTCGACCTCAAGGTCACTTGAAGATGTTCCAGTTCCTGCTCTAGATGTTCTGGTTCACAAATTCTTCGAGCACGTTCAGTTACGGTAGATATGACTCCTTTCTTTTGACTGGGATGGTGGTTTGATAGTGCGTGCAGGTACCTATCCGTGTGCGTGGGTTTTCAGTATACTTTGTGGGTTAGTCTAGCGCCACATCGTTCAATCAGAACATCTAAGAAGGCTATCTGCTGGTTCTGTTCGGTTTCCATGGTGAATTTGATGCTGGGGTGTTGAGCGTTTAGGTGGTCCAGAAAAAGGTTCGGAATTATAGAATATTTTTTATATTTTTAATAAATCCTCAAACTTATAGGGATTACGATACGAAACAAACAAAATGGTCAGTCAATCATGTCTTTCAATAATATTTCTATTGACTCCTCTTCATCTTGGATAGTATGTCACAAATACATTGTAGACAAACGATGTTTGCAATATTTTTTGTAAAAATAGGATGCAGCAAGCTCATTCTCTTCAATCTAACTGATCTCCCCACCCAAAATCCCCACAATCATGAAGGGGTATACAAAATTTTGATTTTGCATTGAAGGTTGAAGTCTTTCAAAAAGATTGAGTTTATGGTGATTTTTATTGTTAGTAGTGGAAAGAATTTATTGGACATAATAACTGTCTTTCTCGTCATAGTTTACAACGTTTGGATAATTCGAAAATATCGTTCGAATTACGTTGCATCAACAAAAAATCACCCTAGGAAACGACAGAGTTCTTCTCGTGAGTTTGCTTATCTGAAACTCTGGAACCATCCACAAGGGTTTCTCTCGATCGTCAAATGATAATTCCCCAGCCGCCTACCACCACTCAATTCCAGATAGCTTAGATAAATAAAAACGACGTCCAAATCGAATCAGCCGTTCCCTGAGGATTCCTCACTGTAAAATATTCACTATACAGGTGTCTATTCCTGTTATGCATGGCCGCCTCCGGTTGCGAGATGTGTGCAGAAAACTTTTTATTAGATTCTTGTGCGAACGATCTGGGCGCCACAAGAGATTTTCGCCCGTCAAAGGATTACGGAAATTGACATTTACACTTTATAGCATTAAACTTGTTCGGAGTTCAGCGTAGAGGGTGTGGAAGGGAAAGGGCTCGCCAGAACTTTGGAGAACTGTTCGACAAGGGAGAAGTGTGTGTGTAATGTTTGCTCCGTGAGGAGAGGGAATTGTCACCATTACTTTGTTTGAATGGCGTTTCCGCCTTCAACTGTTTTTTCAGTGTGTTACAGGAATGACTGTATCGGCTTTTGGTTCTCTGGATTCGGAAAATTCACGCAAATTCTGGACAGATGGGAATATGTATGATATTTTTGTTGTCTTCGTTAACATTGTTAGGACGTATAAAAATGTAAATAGGCTTGAGAATATTCAAAAAAAATTTCGAAGTGAATTTCAAAACATTGAATGAATTTTGGCTGTTGAACAATTGTTGACAATTGAATGTATTCATGAGATGAAATTTATCAGCTTGATTGTTGTTACATATCCCATCATTTCACGAAAAAACTTCCGGAATCGGCAGTCACTGATTAAGAATACACCTGTATTTTAAATGAGCCCAACAGCTGTCAAATACGTAACAAACGGTTCGAAACTTGGTAATAGAAGACTTTTTTTGTGTTTCAAGCGATGCTAAAGTACGAAAACAAAAGCCTAAGGTAATGTGAAGGGATAATGTACGTATCTCCAAAATCGTATTTATATTGCTTGCTAAGATCATTTCAATATTAGTGTGAATTAGTCAGAAGTAAGTTTCACATTAGCTAGTTGGCAGTGGAATAATTGGTTTCGAACTGCCTCAACCTAGTTCGGAATATAATTTTTTTTACGGATGCTATACAATATGCCACTTCTCTAATCGCCTTCATACGTCCAAAACGAAAGATTTCTCACGCAGTGAGAAATATCCGCCATTACAGTGAGAAATAATTTCTCACTGTTATCACGATAACCCAAGTCAATCTTGAATTGTTACTTGTCAGATTGATATGACACGTTCTCCATGTTGACAACGCTACGCCGACGATTCGCGTGCAATATCCAAGTAGCCCACTGTTGGCGTTTCCATAACGACAAAACCGAAACACTGCATAATTATTGCTGTCTCCTAAGATGCCTAGAAATCCTGGTGATTCAACTGATTAGATTTTGTTTAGATTTTTGTGGCGAAAAAAACAATCGACGCTTTTGAAGGTTTCCCCTATTTTTTCGGTAGAGGGCGTTATGTTCCCATTTTTCAAATTGGATGACAAGTGTCAAGTTAATTGTCATATTGTTATGTCACTCTGAAATTTTGATGTTCACGATGTTTTTATTGTGTTTATTTGTTGATTTCATTGCTTTTAAATATCGAAACGTTGTTACTGGTATCTCATTGTCCACCCATTATCCTTCAGATTGCGATCTCTTCTCACTAGCCAATCAAATAAAAGTGGAAAAACCCGACTGCACATTTTCACTTAGTGCAAATTAAGCTTCAGACAAGACTGACAAGAGCGTGTTGGCGACATCTGTACATATTGTACGGAAACCTCCAAAAGCTCAATTATCCATCAAAAATCAAGCAATCCAGATTTCGCCACTTTTATCCCAAACTTCTACTTACAGGTATAAGTAAATACACCAGGGTTTTCAGGCATCTCACTGTCAACTTACCCAACGAAAATAGTTTCATTGTTGATTGTTAAATGTCATGTTCCGATATTACTGAACAGTACTGTCCAGTTAATTCAGTCGTTCCGATTTAACTGACATTCACTGGCAATTATTTCGCGCCAATTTTCGAGGTACCCTGTTAGAGACTAAAAAGTTACTGGTGCTACTGCTGCAGAAGTGGTCCTGTAGTTCCTATGAGTTAGGTTAGGTTGTGTTCGAATAAACTTCAACGGATAACATTAAATTTGTTTTCAGATCATTGAAATTGCAAAATTATCAAAAACGTTTCGAGTTGTACTGGAAGATATTTGCGTAGAAGTTGATGCTGAATTGAAATGAATCCAGCAGATCAATACGATCTGCGGGAACCCCATTTTTCGAGATTGCACTCACTTACCTGAGATGTTGTTTGAGAAATCTCAGGGGTGTAAAAACCTACTACATTTTGAATGTACTTGTCTATTCTTGGTATTTTTTCTATGGGACCTCTAATTTTGTCGAGGACTATAATTTCAGTCATTTTATTCTCTAAAGACTCGTCAGAGCTTGAGCTCTCTGAATTTTCTATTTCCGTGTCGCTATGGCTTAATATTTCTTCCAATATTCATTTTGAGTTCATTTTGAAATAAGATAGGGTACGTCACACCTGTCACCGCTGACTGTTCCTTTGACGGATGTCCGATGGCGATTCGTTCCGATATCATTAGCAGTAGATTACTATCACTGCAAAAAGCGTTCCGAAAATGCTTACTGTGGCCAGTAATACGAGCAATATCGGAATATGACAATAGTATAAACAGTTAAGATTTTTTTAAATATTAAATATAATGTTCAGAAAGCAATAAATTTTTCCAATAATTTGCTACCAAGCACATGAAGAGAAAAATATGAAATCGCTTATAGAAACTTCATGGACTGGAAAATGAAAGCCAAGGTGAACTCTTGTATCGAAAATACCTTGTTACTTCATTTTCAAGAGTTGTCACGAGATTGAAATCATCAATTGAATTGAACTGGCCGATACTTGATGAAAATCCATATTAACAAAAATATATTACAGTTTCCTGTATGATTTTCACTTACAATGGGTTTACAAAACCGCGACACGTGTTTTGCTATTACAATAGCTTCTTCAAGCGAGATAAAAAAAAATGCTTTTTTTTATCTTGCTTGGAGCATATGTTTCTGATTTGCGTTTGCAAATGCACGTAATTTTACTTATTTTAATATATCAACACAGTTTAAATAATTGAGTACTGAGACCATGGTATTGATGATTTCAACAAAAATATATTCCAGCTCCTGTATGATTTTCACTTACAATGGGTTTACAAAACCGCGACACGTGTTTCGCTATTACAATAGCTTCTTCAAGCAAGATAAAAAAAAGCATTTTTTTGAGGCAGTTCTCAGCATCGAGTACTGAGACCATGGTATTGATGATTTCAACAAAAATATATTACAGTTACCTGTATGATTTTCACTTAAAATGGGTTTACAAAACCGCGACACGTGTTTCGCTATTTTAAAAGCTTTTGTAATAGCGAAACACGTGTCGCGGTTTTGTAATCCCATTGTAAGTGAAAATCATACAGGAAATTGTAATATATTTTTGTTGAAATCATCAATACCATGGTCTCAGTACTCGATGCTGAGAACTACCTCAATTATTTAAACTGTGTTGATATATCAAAATAAGTAAAACTATGTGCATTTGCAAACGCAAATCTGAAGCATATGCTCCAAAACAGTCAAAAACATTAACTTCAGAATAAATTCAACAATTTTTAAAATATGCACCTGATGAAAAGTATTTGCTGATAAAGGTATGGATTGAAAATGTTTGAATTATTAACGGAAAATGAATGTTTGGTTTTGATTTCAGGCTGCTTTAGCTAGTGGCCTTACAGGGGCATGCCGTTGTGATGAACTTCAGAAATTAAAAATTGATGACATGGAAGATCTTGATTCGGCCCTTTCAATACAATTACCCGATACTAAAATCAAGGTTCCTAGAAATTTCACAGTCACAGGAGAATTCTACCAAATTTACAAAAAATATGTGAAACTTCGACCAAGCACGAATGAAACACGTTTTTTTTTAAACTACAAAAATAGCAAATGTACGAAATAGCCTGTGGGGATGAATAAATTTGGCACCATAACGAAAGAAATAGCTAATTTTTTGCAATTACCGATCCTGAATTATATACTGGCCACTGTTTCCGAAGGTCATCTGCGACTATTTCAGTTAATGCAGGGGCAGATCTTTTAACTTTAATACGCCATGGGGGTTGGAAATCCAGCAATGTTGCTGAATCTTATATCGAGAACTCCATAGCTAACAAAACGAAAATTCCAAAAAGTATAGTAGAATCCATTCAGCCTCCAGCGCCATCAGAACCCGAACACAACAACGCTGTGGAAGCTCAGTATGTTTCCCCATCAACTTCAACTTCGACCGCAGCTAATATTTCAATTACCGAAAACATGTTGAAACAAAACAATCTACCAGGAATTACTTTACAAAATTGTTCAAATATAACTGTTTAATACTATTTCAAATATAGTATGAAAATGAGTTGAAGACATACAAGTATTATTACATATGTTTCTTAATTTTCATTACTTGAAAAGAAAGAAACCTTAGAAAAAGTTTAGTGTAAATTGTTCAAATATAACTGTTAATTACTATTTTATTTGAAATATAAAAATGAAATGATGACATACAAGTATTATTATATATGTATTTTAATTTCCAATACTTGAAAACAACGCAATCGTAAAGAAGTACAGGGTACAATGCGTGAGAAAATGACATATTTATCACTTCTTGTAAAAATATACTATTTTTAGTCACGAGTTTCCCGACTGAAATCAATTCATATTCTTTGTATATCATACTATCATATTCTACGTGCACACATATACCAGTTCACCTTATTCACTCGCAAAAAATATCCCAGTTGTGTCGGAATGCTTCGAATCGAATGAAACAATGGACGACACAGGGTCTGGGAAATAGCCATTTGTGCGCTTCGTGATCATTTTCCAATGTGGCGACCAAATTAACGCTAATTGAATAGACATCAGACGGATTCACAAAGGGACTAATTTCAATCGGGATCGACGTTTTTCTGAAATGCGGCGAAGTAGTCCTCTGCCGGCGCTGTAATTAAACGTTGACATGTGCCAGGAGTGCCAGAGCTGGGACATGGTGGAAACAGTGCTTGTAACATGTAGAAATCGTAGGACTTCTTGTAATGAATGAAAATGGGGAATATCAGTGTCAAGCATCTGGATGTATTCATTCTATAGGTACCTGTAGTAAAATGGTGAAAATAATCATAATATCCATAGCATTAGTATTGCTTGAATCGGATTGACATGCTGCTACTGTGAGATTTTGAAACTTGTCACTTATAAGAATAGTATTGGAGCGCCGTGAGATTTATACTTCAGAATCCAGGGCAAGTTGATGGATCTTTATAAAACCTGTAGAATTGCATTGTATGAAGCTCAAAAATAAATGTTTGAAAACAAAAAATGTGGCATCTCGATTAATATTTAACAGCAATTTAGTGAAAAATGAGGACAAGGGAAATAAAGGTTTGTGGCAGATATTTTTACCTGATTATTTTTTTCACCTGTCAAAATGTGACGTTTTGGGCATTTCAACCTATAGTAGCGGGTTCTTCTATGGTTATTCCTGCCAATCATTGGGTATTATACTGATAAAACTGCCTATTCCTTGACCCTTGATGAAACGTTGTTTACCTTCGAACTGTCAAAACTATACGGTTTTCCGCGTCGATTCTATTGAACTGGCTCATATTTATATAAAAATAATCATGAATGAAGAGTTACCTTATTATTAATAGTCATTCACTTCATTTTTTCAGCATAATAACAACATAAGCAACACATTTCAATGAACACTCGAACACGTAATATAGCTCATAACCCCAGCTTTATGACAGATATAGCGAACGACCTATTCAAATATTTAAGGTTTCCTGAACTCAAATGAAGATGGCGTACAATTAGTTTTCATTGAATACAATTCATTTTTTGTGGTATGAGAAGAAACCGTTGTATGAAGATTTTGATACAACGACATAACGAATGATTTTATGTTCCTTCTGGCGCGATTTTCATTTCATAAGAAATTTTCAATTATCAACCTTGTACAATGAGAGGTGTGACGCCTTCTCTTGGTATCGTCGGCAAGCATTATCATATTCAATGCGTTAGCATCATATCTCTTCTGGGCATACATCGTTGTTTGACATTTCAAATTTGTAAAATTTTCACCAATTAGAGGTGTGACGCCTTCTCTTGGTATCGTCGGCAAGCATTATCATATTCAATGCGTTAGCATCATATCTCTTCTGGGCATACATCGTTGTTTGACATTTCAAATTTGTAAAATTTTCACCAATTCTCCTTTCCTTCTTATGTAAATGAAAAACTGATCGATTAAATTGTTCTTCCTTCTATTTGTTCAAAAAATAATCTCTTCAAATACAACTCGTTCTTCAAATTTAATGAGATGAATTGTCATTTTCGAAACACTCAAACTTTTTTATTTTGAGGCGAAAGCATTCGAACAATCCGAATTAATCAATCGGTTTGTTTTCATACTTTTGCCAAATGAAAAAGTTTTTGTGGAAAATGAAAATTTATCGATTAAATTTGAAGGACTCGTGGTAATACCTTTGATAAATAATAATTGCATTATAAATTCACTGTTGATACATTCATATGTCCCAAAGAAAGGAGCTACAGTAAAAACAAACTATTATGAACTATATGCAGTTGCTTTCTTCCATGTACTCCCCCTTTTTATTCTTTGAACGGTTCAACTCAAAAAATTGAGAGTTGGAATAATGAAATTGCATGAATACTATATTTTGGAGTCAAATTGACAGATGAAAATTCCAAGATAGCGACTGTGCGTCATCTGGGAGAGATGAATTAAATGGAAAGGGAAGGTCTTGTGACGAATACTATACAACCCTGAAATATTAAGTCAATATCTTCACCCACTACAAAATGGCAGAATATTAAACAATTTCCTATTACCCCAATTTTTTACAGCAGCTACTGAATTTAATTTCCATGACGACGCTCCCAATCAGTTGAGCTACTGGAAGCAAATGCCTATAAAGTTCATTTCTACACCGTCATCAAGAGCCCTTACTCACTGTAGTGGAAATTCGGGTAGTTGTTCCTCAGTACCGCGAGATAAACCATCAAACACTACAATAACTAGTTGGTATATGAGGCACGCTTATGCAATTAGAAGCGACATGGCAGCAAATTATCAATGATTGTGTAATGTCAGGGGCGTGCTGATGGCAAGCCTTTGGGGGGATTCAGACTCTAGTAGATACCTTCATTCAGTGAAGGGCCTCTCATAAACAATTCTGTTGATCACAATCTTTTCAACTCTCTGTCGAATAACTTTAAAGAGCCTAGTATCACCAAATCCAAAAGAGATATTAAATCAAGAAAATGCTACTCAACCAATGTTTCCACTCTGACTCGGAATACTACGATCATTTTAGGACAGTTATTGTTCACGTCAGCTATGTCTACTCGAGATGAAAAAAAACTCACCGGAATCTACTGTACTGTTATAGTTTGAAAATACCACCTATTACCATAGGTGAATATTCATTCCTTTGAATATGTACAGCTTATCCAATCCATCTTGGCACAAACTCAGATACTCTTCCAGTTGTTGACTGGTAGTGTAGAACATGACGAAAGAAAAAACACCTTCTAGGGATGAATTCCAAGACAGTGAACAGATATAACAGCTGTTTTTTAATCCTAGTATAGGACAGTGAACAGATATAACAGGTGTTTTTTAATCCTAGTATACTCCACAGAGATTGCTGGGTATATACGTTATGATGGATTGGACAAGCTGTACATAGACACCCCCTACGTTGCTTGATCTTTCACCTGTCTTACTACAAACATGGAGTTGTAACTATTTTATTCTACACTATGATATTCTTGTAGCTGATGGAGAAATGACATCAAATTGAAATGAAATGTATGTAATTTCATATTAGGTGAAATCGAGTAAGTGTGAACGCTTATCATGAGTGAAATATTTCTTTTTGTCATTTCTTGCTGTTTCAAAATGAAGTAATCGTCACATGCCATTGTCTGCTTGGAAAGTATCATATCATTATTGTGATGTGAAAACTATCATTCAGCACAAATTTGTTTTTGAAAATCAGAACCTTGGATAAAACTTTCCCATAGTTTTGGGGCAAGAGAATATACAACCACCTTCCAATGTGCTATAGGGCAATAACAAATTTAAAAAAATTCAGAAAATCAGTTAAAGAAGTACTTCTGCAAAAAGCCTATTATGATATAAGGGAATATTACCATGATACATTTTAACTTAGTATTTTCGATGCTCACTTATCTGTGATTGTTTATTCATTTAGTGATTATCTACAATGGTTCAAATATTTGTCTTATTTATGTGTATTCGTCTATGTACATATGTTTTCAACTATATAGTGATGGTTCATTTTATTTCATGATTTTAATATTATATTTTAACACTTAGACTTTATAAAGTTGCTGTAGCTTTGTCAATAAGGATTCCTTAGACAATAAAGCATATTTGATTGATTGATTGATTGAAGTGTGAATGCGGTACTTCTCCGTAAGGTATTTACTTTCACCAAGAAAATGGCGCAAGTGTGAAAAATATGTATATATAGCTACAACATTTTCTCGACTAAGGGAAAGAAATTCAAATATCTTCATTATTAAAGAAACATCAACTCTAGAAAGGTCAAAAATGAATATCAACCAAAATGTCCTGAAAATTGAAATGTTCTCTTTCGTTTATACTTAAAACTTGAACGATGTCTTCATCCACTAAAACAACTGAATCTTCGAGTTTTGGCCTTGAGAATGTATTTTTCCCGAATTTCAGAATTAGTCTACTCATCTTTTGCTCGGTAAATGATCATCGTACCTCTTTTTATTTCTGCTACTGAATTTTCGGGGACTGTTTGGGAATACATTCCAGCCCCTTTATGTTTTTCAGGAATAACTTCGAACATTTCTGCATCTAGAACCATAAAATATTTTAAGTGTGAACTTATACCCGATAACGAGTTCGCACTTACCCCAAACCAAGCGGTCACACTAACCCTAGAATACATTTTAATCGGGGTAAGGGTTATCCATGCCATAAAATTGTTTTGGATGATGTGATCAATGATCATAGAATATAAAGAATCCAAACTGGACTAGAATCCAAATGATACATATTGACTTATAGACATCAAAACTCACCATCAATTCAACACAGATTTTGATATTTAAAAAAAAATACTAGTTCACTCAGAACGAAGGCAACTTTCTTGAATGAACTTGCTGAATTCAAGTATGTAGATTGGTCAAAAAATAATCGATGTTACTTTTTCCATGGAAATTGTATTATTTTTACATTGACCTCAAGAAGAAAGAGCCAAAATCACTGCATCATCTCACGAGTCATCTCATATACTTTCTTGTCGAAGAGTAAAATCGATCTCCTCTGACTCTATTTCACCTGTCATTTTGTATTCCAGAGCGGTGCTTTGGAACCCCCTGAGTCTCATTTTCCCAGTGGAAACTCCCTAATATAGCTAAGTTTCTCAAAGTAACCGTCTCGACAACTCACAGTTCATAATAATATATCAAACAGTATACCTGACTTCCGCTCTATTGTGCAACATCAAGCAGCCTGCGAACAACACCGACAACTCGCAGCTCATATTTCCAGTTTTGAGTGCAGACAAAGCGGAAAAATATGGCCGTTACCTCTGACGGAGATAATTTCATAATTTCCCAGCCTCATGTGCCGTTCGTTGTTCGTGGTGCGACTTCAACGGAGTTTTTGCGAGCTGCAGTATTCGTCTCAATTAGGGCTCTATAGCAGACACGGATAGCACTTCTAAATAAGGAATTGAGTAATTTGCCACAGAGAAAAGGACTTGCCGGTAAATGAGAATTGAGTTTTTCTTCGGGGGAGAGTATATTTTATTCGTGACTCCTTGCTAGTGAGGCAACGGGGTGGATTTGGGGATAGTGGATTTTTTCCTGTTGTTGTGACGTAATGGAGAAACTCTGATTCACATTGACGGGTTCTGATTGGGTGGAATTTGATCATTAGGAGAAGGGCATCATGTAGTTAACAATATAAAGGTAGCAAATGTGGAATAACCAGAAAAGGTCTAACTGGTGAAACTATGCACATCCTCACTGATCCTTACTGCTATCCAGGATGCATAGAAACTGTGGGGCGTGGACTGATATGCTTTTGTTCAATCAATCTCTCTCTATCTGAGAAATCAAAGCGAAAGCTTAGATTTTCTGACGGTAGGTGATGATACAAATGTGAGTTTTCAAAGCTGTAATTCCAATCAAGAGAAAGCTCACTAATGAATTTTGATGCAGACAGGTTTGATAGTTTCACACTTCGATTTGAAATTTGAATGTATTGAGAAGTTCGATTCACTTTACATTGTATTTCCCACGTTTTGATCGTTACTATTGTTACTGTTGAGTGGATTTTTCACCTCTATTCACTTTCATAATGAAGCTTTTTTCATCGTTTGTGGTGTAGATAGTGCTGAATCTAATATCGATCTCCACAATATATTGAGTAGCTATCGTGGGTACATTATTCCTTAGTGTTAGAAAATTTGGGAAGCTTTCAACAGATTCAGAGATCAGAAGATAGTTTTGAAAATACCAGTCAATTGATAAAAGATCACGAGATTATTCTGACGATGATGAAAACCAAATTGAGAAATATAACCGTAACATCATTGTTCAACTGGCGACTACCTTTTTTTTGGACATTTATTACTCACCAAACTTACAATGACACAGTATATGGAAGACGATTCGATGTTCGAAAAAATGATTTTTCGATTACTTTTTTAATCCTCATTTCCATAAAAGAGAGGTATTTGCGATGACTTTCGAAAAGAAAAACAGATTTGTTTTCCGAAACGTGAACAAATCTGAGTATTTTGTGATAAGCAAATTTACTTCATACACGAGGTTGTTGAATAACATGACGTGTTTCATTTCTGAAGCACTGTTTTCAATCAATCAAGCAATTTTTCGGGATAGATCTGCCCTTCTACTCCTACACTGTAGTAGGTAACTATCCCAAAAAAAAAACTGAAAGAAGAACCTTCTGAAAAAATTCTTAAAAAATAAATGATGATATTTGATTCGAGTTCATATCTGATATCATGAGCTTCCAACTGGAAAAAAATCGTTATTCAGAAGATCAATATGCTAAATATGCTAATATAAGCAAATCCAGTGGTTCGATTTAATTATTTCATTATATAAAAAAAATGAATATATTTCCAACAGGGGTACCCAGTTACAGGAAATGCTATTAATACAAAGTATATATAAAAAGTTTTGAAGATAGATTCAAGGTTCAAGATTCAATTTATTGATCCATTTTAACGAGCTCAAAAGAGCAATTGAACAAGTCAGTACATATCAAATACAGTTATAAAATACAACTATATAATATACACAGTCATAGTTAACAGGAGGTATAAAACATTACAGTGGTTGAACAAGGCAGCTATGATAAAAAAAAATGATACAAACCATTTTTTACTTATGTAGGTAGGAAAAAAACTCATCGATTTTATAGGGGCAAACGAACAAGAAAAAACCAGAACTATGAAAAAAAATTCGACTCATTTTTTTGCCTTTGCTACATCATCAGAATATCATTCATAGATTCTTGTATTATGTATAATACAAGAAAAAAAATTTCCACTCAAGTATCCTGATATATGAAATAATTGTGCTGCCACGAAATGATGAATTGGCAATCGAAAAAAATGAGAAATGAAAGGCATTTCAGTAGAAAATAAAGATCATCGTGGATATTAATAGCTACATCCTTATGAGTACCTGAATTTCCATATTTCTTTTCAATCATTTGGTTTCCATTTCATTGTCTATATTTCTCAATTATATTTAACTCAATTTGGGTTTTCTATCACTTCTAGGAACAGATTTTCTTTTATTCCCAAATAATTCTTCTCCTTGTCAAACACTCTTATGAGTACGCCCAGGTGCGGGCAAGGTCCGACAAAAAACATCACTCATTTTGAAAAATAACAAAAATCGATAGAGCTAAGACTACATAAAGACATAACGACAATCGAATTGTTCAAAGTTTTTGTTTGACCATAATCATTAAAGAATGGAATGTCAGTTCCACTCGAGGCTAGAAAAAGGCTCTTTGCGTCGAAGCTGCGGTTTGTGACATCACCTCCTTCATTGGTGCTCATCTGTCATTGTGTTAACAATGTTTACAGAGACCATTGAAACACCTACAGGTATGAGGTTATGTAAATTGGCTTTTTCAAAACGTTCTTCCATTTTGAAACTATTGAATGCAGCATTAGGAATACTTTGGCATCAATTTATTCGATTTTTACATTAACAAAGTACCTAATACCTACTCAAACTATCAACTTGAATATGTAACATGAAAATAAAGATGACAGCAGCGCCCAAAGCGGGTACAGAAGCTGTGGAATGCCATTCAGTAAGGGTACTGACGTCATAAAGCTTTCTTGGATTCAAACTAATGCTAGTACTTCTAATTAGGTTTTTATTGGGATTTTTTCAATTCAGTATTTCTTTGGACATTCACAAATAGGATCATTTTATATCGATTCAAGTACACATATTTGAAACATGATCTCAATTTTTGTGAACATGCCTATTGTCGTGGGTACCAAAGCACTCTGAGGCGTCTTACTGATTTTGACGGTAGCGCATTTGCCACGCAATACAATAATGAACTGTATTTTGTTAATGGAATACAGATAGTACTTCATCTCCATCAATGCCAACACTTGTGTTGTCGATGATAACACACTAGACCGACTTGTTGGGGAACCGAAGTGTGTTTACAATTGATACTCCGAATATGAAGTTTCAATAAATTTCGATACATCACCAGGAGAGTTTGGTTACTGACTGATTAAATGAAGCACACACTGTGCAATGTTTGACGTTGTGTGAATATTCAACCAGTATCAGAATCGCTTGTCAAAGCTCTTCTGACGAACTTCGAATATTCATCATCGTATTTATATGGGCACAATGGATATCCATTAGCTTTGATGTCCTAATTGGATCGTGTATCGAATTAATTATGTAGGGAGTGGGGCGAGCTGTTTCATATTTGAAATGACGGAAAATCAAATTTGTTTTGCATTTAGTCACGAAACGAGTACATTCCATATTTAACTAATTCACAGACGGAGGTGGAATTTTCAAATTATTGTGGTTGGAGGTACCAGTTGTTCCACTTTGGAGTTTTTTTTCACATCCTTGATCAGTTCATTAAGTAACTTCTCCTTTGACTCAAATTTGAATATCAAAAATACAAGAACATACTCATTTAATACAACTTTTTATTCACTTTTCATTGTTTTGAGATTGATCAGGTAGGTTGCTGAAGTGAACGGTTTGAACCCAAAGATCCTCAGTTTATAAGATAATGAGAGTATAGAAATTTAGAGAAACACTTCTTCAAATTACTGATGAAATGGGAGCAGTAAAAAGTTATAGTCATCTCTATGAACTTCACTCAATAAGAGAACTGGAACAGATTTTCGATGAAGTAAATAAGAGTTTAAATAGTATTTGGTTAATTGTTGTGAAATTAAATCGATTTATCAGTAGTTCTCAAATGAAGACCAAGAAATAACTTTGCCTGTAGTTTATGGATCTTGGATCGAAAGATGGGATTGTAACCCTTGTTGTGAAAGTTCAACCTTCTTGTTTAGATTAAAGACCCTAAAACAAAACATTATACTATTAGCGCGTTTTGATTTTTATATAATCTTTAGGAGAAGGGATCATTCTCACATTGATCTGGTTGTCAGGCAGGAATTAATTAATGCCCTGAGTGAGGAAATTTATCCTCTCCTTCCATTGGGATCTCAGTTTTTTACTCTTGCGCACCAGATAATTCAATAAATGTCACATTCAAAAACGGAGAAGGTATCGATACTAAAAGTTTCCCCCACACGGAGTTTACGTCACATAATCATGTACACGTGAACCCAATTTTTCCAACATAAATTCGTTGTGCAACTATAGCAGAACAATTTCTATTACACGTCTTTTGGATTGTCGCTGACAGACAGCCCTGAGGGCAAAGGTTTCAACTACGTTATCATCGCACAGAAGACACATTCGCCAGGCGTTGAACTGTCACCGTGAAGTAATTAATGTTGGTGAAAGTTTATAATACAACCACATCAAACTGTTGATGCGTTTTGGGATGAGAGGCAGGTATCTGTCGTGGAAAGGAGCGTCACGTTGAAATGAATGTCATGGGGATGTGTAATGAATACAATTTAAAAAATTTTGCACGTCATCGATGACTACATGAAATTAACGCAATGGTACCAATCCATTGTTGGAAATGCATTGGAACGTTTATGTTGAATTTAAAATTTGGCGCCTGTTATTCTTTGGCATTTGATTCGCAACACTCTCGATGTTGCCGCAATTCGTTTGAAGTCTGTTATTTATCAATTGACAATTGTCATTCGATAGTAACAGTTCTGTGTTTAGGTCTGTTTGGTACATCAAATTAAACAATAGTGATCAAAACCTGTTTTTCGATGCTTCTATAGAAAATATCGGTCTCAAATCCTTCGGAAAAAATGCCAAATGAGTTAAAAAAAAACATCGCTACCAAGAGTTAGTGACATCTGTTAGAGAGCTGAGTTGAATACATTGTAGTGAATTATATTTTCAATCTTCAGTCAGATATTCATGTTTATCTTGTTACAGCGGATTTGAAGTCAACTATGTCTCAGTGCGATTTATCGAAAGATTAAAGATAACAACTAACAGATGGAAATGATTACACATTGAGAAACACTTTTTAATGAATATATAAACACTAAATCGATATGCTCTTGGTTAGTACCTAGTCTACGGGCAGATGGCGCATCAACGGCTATTGAGCTTGTTGTTTGTATCAGCCTAGGTCTAGGGAAGATACTCTACTCGAGTATGATTTTTAATTATGGGAAGTCATCAACTTATGTTGATGATGGCACTGCCTTGCACTGACGAGAGGCCAAATAGCCCGAAACCGGTCTGCAAGTGTGTCCCGTCCCAATAATTGAAGATCAATTCTGGTGGTGTATCGCCAAGAGCATATGTGGAATTTCTTCTGTGAAGAATCCCACACTAACACCTGTTGGATGTAATACAATGCCCTTCGTGGTATTAGCCAGGGGAGTAGTTGTTTTCTAATAGGTGTTAGTCCGTCAACCTACAGTGTAGGTGAGTTGAGGCTGGCCTGAACAAATTGTTCATTTTTTGAATATTTGATTTAAAGCCAGTCTTCAAGCATTCCCAAGAATATTTATTTCATACTATTTTCCAATGTCTATGCCATCTTTAACCATTTTTTCTTGTGCTCCTGTAGCTAACTTCACTATATAGTGTCTTTTTGAAACTCAATTAACCCTTTCCCTTTGGTAACAAGCGAATAACCGTACAAATATGCCTCGATACTTCCAGTTGTTCTTCACCCTGTAGGCATTCCCCCAACAGTGGCCACAAGAGAAACCTTTCCGGATTAACATATAGATTGTGTGTAATACCGCCGGCATGGAAAGATGAAAATGGAGGACAAGTTGGATGCTTTGTTGTGAAGCGATTGTGATGTGTTCACAGCAATCTCTCTGATGTATTGTGAGTTCACGGACGAAAGTTATTAGAACGCTTGGAATTTGTGCTACAATAAAACCTTAGAAGCTTTTTTATATTCGTGTTCCAGCAAAGGCCAGGAATAACAGTGCCCCATTCTTAGTGTTTCACCAACAATTGAGAGCTGGAAAAAGTAAATTCTGTTGATTTCAAATGAAACAATTGAATTGGGAGCGGCTTTCGGGTATGTTAGCCGTGGTCTGCAGATTTTTTTTAGTCGATTTGTCGTCTAGATAATGGAAGAAGTTACCTTCTTTGTTGCGTAGCTCTCAGTGAATGTGTTACATTGGAAAAAGTATTTGACAAAAATAAGCTTGATTGTTGTTGGATGTGTTACATTGGGAAAAGTATTTAACAAAAATATGCTTGATTGTTGAACCCTTCTCCATGTCAGAAATGACCTGTCTGATGAAGAAGACACCGAAACATGCGTAAATGATGAATAAGAGATATTGGGAATGAAAAATGTTGATAGGTTCATATGCTGATCCTCAAATTATTGCTTCCCCACGTGTAATTGATATTCAGCGGTAGCAAAATATATTGCTAAATTACTATCCATCGAAACCAAAATTAACAGGCTCCTATCTTCAATATACTGGGATTATTATTATTTCTTGTTATTGGATGAAACACATTATTGTTTCTTGATAAAATGGGTGAATTCAAATTATACCTCTTATAAAACTCCAGCAAGTGAGCCCTTGATGTGAATTTTTGAAATAATGAGAAATCAGTATTTTTACCTCGAAATTTTATGATATTCGAACATACAACCCAAGTAGCACGTCATATTGGCTGAACCCAGAATTCAGAATGGCCCAATATGGATACATCATAAATTAAAAAATTTATGTTGAACTAATATGAATCGAAATTGAGAGCACGATTTGTCAGTATGAATATTGGTTCAATATTGACAATTATAGAGTGATTTACTGATAATTTCAGAGACTTCTAACGTGATGTCGTAAATGAACACATTTTTTGGCGCTTACATTGCAAACGCTAGCTGAACCCTACGAGATAGATCAAAAAAATGTACCACTGTATTGTACACCCTGAAAAATTCTTCAAGAAGTTCGCGATTGTATATCTCCATCTCTTAGGGATAACCCACAATAACCATTTTCTATCCTACGAAGTCGGGGCAAGTCACTAGTACTCGTATATCCATAAACTATTTCCTAAGTAGTTTAGTTATTCCAGTTTGGGGTTCAGATTGAACGGCAGGCAACTAAATGGAAACGTTTTTCGGGTCAGGATCAATTGGAGGGCAAACAGGGAACACGCAGATGCGAATATTCTATACATACAGAGTGAGAAGATTTACAATCTCATTCAGAAAATACTTTCCTGTTTTTTTTCTATTGAAAAGTTCATGAAATTACGATATGTATTTTACCATACCTACAATATTTTTCTTAGCAATCAAAACAATCTCAACAGTCTATTTTCTCTCACGCTGTGTAGGCAACGTTCTCCTTATTCGAATGCAAATCCAATCGAATAATTTCAATTTCGTGTTCTTCGTATTCCAATTGAGTGAAAAGCTAAAGTGTTTTCTTTTCTTTTCTTGTGTGAAAAACAACCGATCGTGACTAATATTAAAGTATTGCCAGAACAAATTCATTTAATATTTTTTGTTCATATTGTTATACAACATAACGGGGGTATACAGAAAGCAGAACCTTGAACCTTAGCGATTTTGAATACTCGCTATAACAGCAGCATCGTGAGTGTCTTTGAGTGGATATGATGTCACAGTAATGTTGATAATTACCATACCTATGAAACTGATCATTTGAGGAGTCAAAAAGCATATTCATGTAGGTGGGAGCTTTCTTCAGTCCAAATGGCATTCGAAACTTCAAGAAAATACTTAAAAAAAACACTGTTTTTCGAAATACCCAGAATCCTTGAAGATTAGTTTATTCGAACCTATAAAAACAATTTGAATTTGAGAATATAGACAATTTATTAAGTCACTGAATACATCTCCGATGTTCGGTAGCAATAGTGATCTACAGTACCTACTCTTGTATACTTTTTGAAGTCAACTACAATTATATTCGTTTTATTTTCCACTGTCTACATTTCATACAGTACTTTCCATCCAGATGGGAATATAGTAGAAATCATAACTCACAGCAAATGATTGAAATTATCGACAAAATATGCTTCATATATGATTATTCTGTACAATTTTGTAAATACAGAGTATTCATCTTATTGCCTATCTATACAAAATTTTCTCGGGTATGGGCAGTTTTGTGAACCTATTTCGAATTGAAATTCCAACGGTTTTTTATAATGTTACCTGATGAAAAACCATCACAAATAACGATATTGAAATGAAGTTCATAGGACGTTACAGAGTAGTTTTGATAAAAAAAATACGTATTTGAAAATTTCACGATCTGTGGTGTAAGGTCCACTTTTTTGAGAACGACTTTGTCAGAATTATCAACCAACAAACTTCCACTTCCACGGACAGCTAAACTTCACTAAGGGCAGTGAAAAATCCCAGATTGATATCTAGACTGATATGGGAATGCCACAAGGTACTGAAACATCCGGTAGATCATAACAGACTGATTCTACAATGAGTCCCAGGTCACTCAGGTATCGCAGGCAATGAAAAAGCCGATGAGCTTGGAAGACAAGAACCCGAGCCAGCAGTAGGGGTACCCAATGCAACGGTATGGAATCACATGAGGAATTGGATGAGATTGAGGAATTAGGATTACCAAGAAAATCTACCCACTAGCGCTCACGGGAAAACTTCCATAAAAGGACCGTTGAGAAAAAAGACTGAAGACCTGCTTCAGTGTAACTGGAATCAGATAAGGGTTATAACAGGGCTGTTGACTGAACACTGTCCACTCATAAGACACCTGGATAAGATTGGGTTGTACAACGGTGACCTTAGCTGCAGACAATGTAACAGAGAGATAAAGACAGTTTGACACATACTCTGCGAATGTGAGACTTTGGATCATAAAAGGCAACAAATATATGGAAAACCTATCTTGGATTCAGCAGAATATAAGAAACACCCAGCAATCAACCTGTACAAACTTGTGTAGGGGACATGGTTGTTGGAATGGTTGTCATAAAGTATATGAAAGCAAAGTACACTGAGCCCTAGAGGCTGAAGTACTTTCTGGAGACCTGGCAGTGAAACAAAGGTCAGGCGGCTTCTGCAAGAAAAAAAAACAAACCCCCACTGAACTTAAGTGAATATCAACAGTTGCTGCGAACCGTGAGATGAGATCTCTTCAATCCTCAAATAAGTGTTTTTTACGCACACTGAAATATCGATAGTAGTTTTTTTATGGAAATAAAACCCGAAGAAACTATTCTTGATGTACTCATTTCGTTTCTCACGGACCATAAAAAAATCAATTCAGGTAATTGATCGATTCTGCAAGGAACATTGGCTGCAAAGTAGCCAGAGAATGAAAAAGTTCCGACCGAACAAGCGAAACTAATTATTCTAATGAACTTTCCCGTACCTGTAATCACGCGTAGTAAAAATATCGAACTCGAAAAACTGTGGCAAGTTTTCCGTCGATTCTCATTCGAATTCGTTCGCTCATTTGTCTCGAATCGACAGTTCTTTCGGAATGGAAATTGCAATTTGCAGAGAATACTGAATTTTCAATTAACATATTGCCGATTGTAGTGCGCATCTACGATTGGGGAGACGCATCGCCAAAAGCCGTGAAATGGAATTGTTGCCGGGCCTAATTGAACTAATTTCGTGATGGAGGTGCGAATCGGATTTGTACTTCTGTCGAGCGTGACGGAACAGTTCGATTTCTGGCAGACAGCAGAGGATCGAACTTCCGGGGAAGTATTCGTCAACGTTTCGTTTCGGTGGCAGATTGAAACAGTTCAATTCATGCGAATACTTGGAATACCAACTAGCAGTAGACTACTCGGTTCATTCACTTCCGCAACTGCTTCATATCTATGATTTGCTCGAGAAAACATCTCGTTCAGTGAATAGTTTTGCGGACGACAACACTCTTTATACTAGTTTTCCTTCCAGAGTCCCCATACCAGCTCGATTGACAAAAATTCTAAGAAACATTAACGTCAATAAAATTTACGAGGACGAAAGCCGATCTATCATCATTTATTATTCAGATGTCAGAAGTAACTATTCCTACAAAGTCAAGTATCTCGATGCTAAGATTCTCTCATCGTAAAACCATGTGAGATCGATAGCTGAAGGTGCTTCCCAGAAACTTGGATTTCTATTTCGTGCGAAGACATACTTTATTTTTTGTTAGCTTCTGTTGATCTACAAGGCTCAGATAAGACCTGTTTTGGAATATAGTTCTCATGTATGGAGTTCGGCACCAAAACATTCATTGAATCTTCTCGACTCTATTCAGAGAAGACAATCCGTCTTTTTGGGGATTCTTCGCTCACAGACTCGCTCACTTCATTGGAACATCGTAGAAGGGTCGGAGACTTGTCTCTCTGCTATAGATATTTTCGCGGTTGGTGCTCTTCTCAATTATCAATCATTCCACACTTGGCAATATCTACACGGATGACTCGACTTGTACAGAATTCCCACCCTTTGGTTGTGACCTTGAAGACCTGTCGAACCTCTCTTGCTATGGGATATTTTTCCAATAGAACAGCTGAGCTTTGGAACTCTTTGCCGAAAGAGATCTATCCTGAGGCTTATAAACTTCAGACATTCAAAGTGAATGTTGATTTGTATGTCCTGTACCTCGATTCAAGCGGTGTTCTATGAATATTACAGGGCTACCCTTTTGCGTTAATCCGTTCATATATATAAATAAATATATATATATATATATATATATATATATATATATATATAAAGCTAGAGATTTGAATCGACTGAACAGATTATGAAATGAGAGATTGTGTCGGGTTTCGCAGTCTGAGGAATAAAGTGTACTCTTTATTTCAGTTCAAGCTTTCGAGTCTATTTGGCTCTTCTTCAGGAACGCTATACAATCAGAAATCAATTCTTAAATATCTAAAATACAGTATAAGGGAATTAACTTACGAAATGTGAGATTAAAATAAGAAGCTGCAAATTCTATATTTATCCATCACACTTGTATATCTTGTAATATTGTATAAAACTACTAAAAAATATATATATATATATATAAAATTGGGTAGAAGGGGTTTAGAGTTCTCAATCGTTAAAATATACTGATATAAGTGACATTGGCAATGATTGATATGTATCGGGACACTGACATAAAACTACTGGTTTTTGAATAATCTATATGAAAACGAAGTTGAAAATAGTATATGAACCTTGCTGAATTTTATGAAAATGAAATTTGATGTTTCTCAAATTGAATTTGTACGAATTGCCAATGTCACTTATATCAGTATATTTTAACGATTGAGAACTCTAAACCCCTTCTACCCAATTTTATATATATATTTTACTAGTTTTATACAATATTACAATATATACAAGTGTGATGGATGAATATAGAATTTGCAGCTTCTTATTTCAATCTCACATTTCGTAAGTTAATTCCCTTATACTGTATTTTAGATATTTAAGAATTGATTTTTGATTGTATAGCGTTCCTGAAGAAGAGCCAAATAGACTCGAAAGCTTGAACTGAAATAAAGAGTACACTTTATTCCTCAGACTGCGAAACCCGACACAATCTCTCATTTTATATATATATATATATATATATATATATATATATATATATATATATATATATATATATATACACATATATATATGAAGAAGACAATTTCAAACCAGTTCCTAGAAGTCACTCAACCGTTTAATGGTAGTGGAGTGAAACTATCACAGTACAACTGTCTTACTGCTTTGAGCTTGATCTTGATTGCGATGATTGTTTATAAAGGAATAGGAAAGCCAGTCAATATCTGTGTGGAAAGCGTTCGAAGCGTTTTTGTAAAAAATGGTTTCCTTCAAGCAGAGTAGTTGCATATTTCTGTCTGTCAATTTGACGGAAATGTCGACAAAAAGTTATTAAAGCTTGAGAAAAGATTAGGAACTTTCTTTTTTTGATATTGTGGAAAGAATGAAATTTGATGAATTATGTTTTGACTTTTTTCTTCTTCGAATCAAGCAATAGAAATCGCAACTTCTATGAAAGGAGTAAATATAATATAAAAAATAGAAGAAAAAGTAACATATTTCATTCTATAGAATACAGCGCCATTTTGATAATTTGAATCATTATTTGAACTGAGAATCGAGAATAATCCAATAGATAAGTATTCTTTGAAATTATATAATGTTCACAAAGCGAAAGTCGAAACCAGATATCGCTATCTTTTTTTTTTGCTGTATATTCGTGATTACTATTCAAGGTATACATGAACGTCTATAACAATATTGTAGATAGAGGATTTTTTCACAACTACCACGTTTATTTTTCACTAATGATAATGGTCAAACATCCGAACACAATAATCACAATATAATTTTTTCAATTTTAGCCAATGTAACTCAGTTTTGAACAATGAGATATAAACGTTCGTTGTGAAGATAGATACTTTCTCCATAGATTAATTACCCTGACATAAAACTGATATAACATGTACTCGAAGCACGTTTCGTTAGCTAGGTGAGCATATTCAGATCTGAGATTACTTCCTAAAAAAAAAAATGTTGTTCTAAAATTGTTCGTTTTCGTTAACCAGCTGACGAACGTCAACCCTCAGAAGTCGAAACTTGTGCGAGCAATGAATCAATAAATCATCTCAGTTATTATTTCAACATCAAACCAAATAGTGGACTGAATGTGATTGGCCCTTCGCTTGCCTGCACTATTTCGGATCGTAATATATTGATAATACCACAACTAGTTGTTATATTCCGTTTGAATTTTCTTGTCCTGAAGATGCCATCTTAATCAGCGAAACACGCGACGAGTGCGAATGTACATATCAGTTTGATATTAGGGCATTCGATCTCAAGAAAATGTCCAAATTCGTTTCATCAAGGAGAATATTCATTTTTCAATCACTTCTCAATTCCTTGAAACTATGGAACTATTGCTATAAAAATACTTCATGAACACCTCCGGAATATCCTAGAAACTGAAGAATCGAGTATATACCGATTCCAATGTGAAAATTGCGACAAAAAGTACATTGGTCAAAGTGCCCGACCTACGAAAACTCGGTTCAAGGAACACCATACTCACATTTCATACGGAAGAACGACAAAGCATAATGTTGTCCACCATGCTCTGGATGGAGATCATTCTGTTGAAGCAATTTAAGACTTATGAAATATATACATAACGATTGGCTCCTCGATGCAATCGAAAATCCTGAAATTACTGAACGCAGGAGTACTATGAATAGAACATTGCCAACCACATCGAATACCCCCCGATTTTTATTTCCCTTCCTTCTACGAATTGCCGTGAATAAAAAAGGATTCCCGCTCCATCTTGATTAAAACAATGGGTTTATACGTCTCAATCAATTGTTATTCCGCAACGGCGAGAAGAAGAAGAAGAAGGATAAACTGCGAGGCGTGCATCAATCTGCGAGCGGAGGAATTTGAATCGGGTTTACGTAAGAGGCCCTAGAAAGTAATTTTCGTGAAAGGTTCGCGGCCCACCCGCTAGTTATAGGGCGACAGGCTGTCAGATGGATTTTCGGCTGTCACTAGGATAACGCCGATAAAGCATAAAACCGGAGGACTTCGTTGGCATTATCTGTTTTCTGCAAAGTGCGAGTGTCGAGTGTTTTGTGTCGACGATGTCCTGATATCGTTTATGGTGGTGTTGTAGATCGCACGGAAAATGTGAGGGGGTAGCAATAGGGTCACGTAGGTGGCTCTTCTCGAAATATTCAACATAGGTCAAACGGTGCTGTCCAGCTACAAAATTCGAGATGGATAACTTGTGTGATATTATTCCTAATTACATACTGAGTAATTATGTTAGTGATACCATTATCTATACAGAAGATTCAAATACGTGAATCGGAGGTACTGGCTGTGTATTTAACATTCCAGACACCGATTTACAAAATTATGCCCCATCATTACAGAAGCTGAAGCCATAGAGACAGCTTTGCAGTGGGCTTCTGATGGAGGCATTGGAAATATTGTATTGAAAATGAACACTAACAATGCACTGATAAATACACATGGGCTATTTTCACGGGGCGTTATCACCTATGTCCGCTCTTGATGTCAAGCCATTGACAAATGTGAATGGCAATGGTTCGGACTTCCATTGTCTATATTTTCAACTCTATTGAAACCCGTTGCTAGGAACGGAAAGATTAAAATACAAATCAAGTGAGAACAAATCAAATCAAAATCAAATTTTTGGTCAATGATGATATTAGGGATCGATTGATCAAAGAAAATACTGTTGTTACAAAAAATCGAGATTTCGAATATGAAATATAAGTCAAAAAATTATTTAAATAACGAAATGAATGAAATAATATTGTGACAAGAAAATTGAGGTATCGATTGTGAGATACTAGTCACAAAATGTAAATAAAGAAATTGAATGGAATATTTTTAAAAATTGTTGAAACCAAGTTTCAAGTTGAGTTTACTCACGACGTTTCGATTGCTGGTATCCGCAATCGTCTTCGGGTGATTACTGACAATATTTCGAGGTGTGGTCGGTTATAAAGCCCTCCGATTTCCCTATGGTGGGGGAAAGGGTGCTACTACCAAGGAGGCGAGCGGGTGCTTCTACTAGAATTGTGCCGATCGATCTTCAGCGGGAAATGGATGTATTGACGCGAGATTCTCTCTCATCGAGCCGCAGCCGGTCCATGCCTTGGATAAGCGGCCTCCACACATTCCGGATCTCCACGCTGGCATGACTGAATGCATCGTTGTTGAGGATGTAGGCGGCTTCCTTGAATTTCCTCTTGAACCAGTGCTCCTCCTTGTGTATGACCTCGGTTTCAGACCATTTGATGCTGTGATAGTTTGTCCAAACATGCTCCGCTATTTCTGATTTCGTTGTTTCTCCTCGTTGAGTATTTTTCTTGTGTTCGCTTATTCTTACTTCTAATGGTCTTTTGGTTTCTCCGATGTAGGATTTGCCGCACTCGCATGGTATCCGGTAAACGCAGTTGTTGGTGTCGCTGTTTTTATTCGGTGGTCGAATTTTTTGAGCTGGCTGCGTATTGTATTCCCTGATCGAAAACAGACTCTGACGTTGTATTTCCCTCATATCCTCTTGATACCTCAATTTTCTTGTTTCAATATTATTTCATTCATTTCGTTATTTGAATAATTTTTTGACATATATTTCATATTCGAAATCTCGATTTTTTTGTAACAACAGTATTTTCTTTGATCAATCAATCCCTAGTATCATCATTGACCAAAAATTTGATTTTGATTTGATTTTTTCTCACTTGATTTGTATTTTAATCTTTCCGTTCCTAGCAACAGGTTTCAATAGAGTTGAAAATATAGACAATGGAAGTCCGAAGCATTGCCATTCAGCAAGGAACATTGTCAACCACTTTCACGCAAACTTTGACAAATGTGATTAAATTATTTCGCTAATTATCATCAATGTCCTTAAGAATCATATACAAAAGAAGCACCAGTTACACGTCAAGTGTAATAAAACTCTTGGACAACATGGTTTCTATTCTTTGGGGCACTCATTATATAATATGATAATATTTATGAAGAAAACTCTTCACCTCACGAACGCTTGATTTTTCATAAAACAAAATTTTTTCGTGAGTCAGTAATGCAGCATAACATCTTGAATAATAATTCCCCCAGAGATTAGATTATTTTCCACTTCGAGTTACGATATTTGTTACAATGTTTGTAGAAGAATCCCACTCACCAGGATAATATTCATATGAGCCATGACACGATTGTGAGTCATTATATAATTCAGAAAGAATCCCATTTCTGTAACATTTCGATATAACAACACCCAAATTACATCATTCACGAAAATGTTTGAGGAGATCAATTAACCTATCACCAAACTTCAGTGGAAAAAATTATTACTAGTTCAGCACAATACAGTATGAATTTTCTTCTGAAGATGCTAACCTTGTTAGCGAAACCGTCGTCTAGTGCAAATAATACCAGTTTGATGTTAGGGTAATTGATCCCTTCAGAAAGATTCAATTTCCACACCGAAGTTTTCAATTCCATCGTTTATACATCATGCATAGTAATGAAAATCGTAGAAACACAACCTGACGAGGGATACTGGCAATCAAATGTCGTGCACTCAATTCGAAACGTCTTCTCGATAGTTCATTTGTTTTTTTTCTAATTTTTTGAGTTTCGTATCATTTCATTGCATCTTAATTTGGGTTTGTTGTGGAATTCTGATTATTTCAAATTCCTTGTGAGAATTTACTGGTTTTTGAATTTACTGCCAATATATTCACTTCGAATATAGCTGTTCATGTCATCTAGTGTATACTGAGGTTCATATGCCATTACTGTAAACTTTTTACTGTTCTCATCTTTTCGAAAAGTCGAAGAATTATGAGTGTTGCCCTGATGTACATTCTTCTAACTATCTCTTTTACTATATCCAGGTTAAGACCGTTAACTTCATCTACACCAGAGGTTCCCAAACTTTGTTTTCTCGTGGACCACTTTCAAAGTTTCATTATTTTTAGTAGACCCCCTGCTGCTACATTTCTACTATATACCCAAACTCCTGAAAAATATGACACTAAATTGGGGTTGTTGAGAAAGAAAAAAAGTAGCACACTTTCTTGGGTCCTCTTTATTCAAATAAAACTTGTGGTTTTACAAAATTATAAACATTTATTATTACAATCATCAATTGACAAAAAATCAACAATGAATTCTGAAAAGTACATCAACAATAAAAGATGTACTTGATGAATCGATTGCAAATTATCAATATTTGGCTTCAGTTTTGTAAGGAGTAATCTCAAATCTCCCCTTCTGTGATGTTCTATTCAGTTTACAAATGTTTCTTGAAAGATTCAAAAGTAGTAAATAATATGAATAGTTTACAGTTTCGTATATTTTAACATTTGTTGTTTTGGATTACGTCATTCGTTTCTACTCATTCAATATTGAACCATTGAAAACTGAAGTTACATGGTCCTCATGCTTCGACCATAAAAAACACTCGTGAAGAAACCACACTCCAACTTAATTTCAATTTTCCTCTGCCTTTATGATGAATCATCTGCACATCCCAAGCATCATAATCATCACCCTCATCCGCTCTCCATAACCACATTTCCACTCCATCTCATGAAATGACAATAAAAACGGAATCCTCCCGTTATTTCCATTATTTCCCTTCACTACATCTCTACGGCACGTCTTATTAACTGCCGAACGTAACAAACTTTCGCCATTTCTTCTCGCTAAGCCATAAAACATGTTTTGCAAACGAGAAACCTTGTTCGAGTTCTCCAAGGAATGTTTCGTCTCAATTTCTAATGCCAACACGGCTCCTGAAAGCTACGATTGTAGAGTTTTGGGCTCCTTGGAGATTTCGGTGCTTAACTGTTCTGCGTCGTACTTATATTTTACTGCATTTTGACGTGTTCGGGAGATTGCATAGGTAATTGGGTTCGGTTCTTAGGCGTTATGTCTCCTGATATGATATATATCAGCGATATATTATATCGGTTGGATGATATATGGTGGAAATTGTGTATGGGAGTATACACATAAAAAGATATTATTTGAGTCTAAATGTAAAATTGGAACTTTTGTTCGTGCTTGTTGTTGTGTTTGTTGAAAAATGCCACCGATGATAACGGTTTTCAGAGCATTGACGTATGAAAAAGAAATTACCTCTGGAAATGGAATGAACCACTGTGATTTGTAAAAGTTGTGATTTCCATCGTTCGTGACGAAACTATCTGAAAGAAACGTTTGATGAGTTGAGGAACAGAAAGAATATTTTTGTGGTGTCAACTGATTGGAGACTGCTATGAGAGAAATTTCCAATGATTTTTCAGAAAATCATGAAAACATTCAAATATATAGATTCACATGAAAGGGAAGACCTGTAACGTCAAAGAACACCGCAACAATTAACTTTGAACTATTGAAGTTTCTAAGCCTCAAGAAAAACCTTTCTCGATGAGGACTTCCAAAATATTGCTGTTCTTTCGAAAAAAGATTCTTGAGCAAGAGAGGTTCTAAATATATCCAACCTCACAACAATCATATTGATACTGCCAAGGATGGAACTATTGATGACAATTCAGAGGAGCACCGACCGTGGAAATGCCTGTATAAGAAAGACAAGTCACCGACCCTTCTACCATGTTACAACGAAGTTTCAATTGATGTTTATCTACAACTTTCGAGTAATGATTATGATTTGAAAATTTTTTGAATGTCATAATGACGTTTATCACTGCACTAGTGCGGTAATGAGATAGGAAATAGATTTCAACCGAAATAAATCGAATTCAACGAAACGTTATTTTTCTCTCAAGAAGTACATGAAAACTCTCTTGATTCATAAACAATAAGAAAACAAATTGAGCAAAATTGTAATTATTCATCACAAATCACGCGAATATTTCCCTTAAATGTCCCATAGTGCTCCATATAATCTATAGAAGAAAGTATAAATGATCAAAAAATAAAAATTCCTTGAGAATTTCTTCATTCGTGAAATATTCCAGTGAATTACATTCGTGCATAAAAATGACCAGATAATTTTGCATTCAAGCGTGATATCTTATACAAATTGCATTCGGTTATTTTCATATTTTGTAAAAGAGCCCTCGTCCTTCGGATTCGGCCACTTTCGCCAAAATATGGAAATAAACTTACAATTTTTAGATATTACGCTTTCTTGCAAAACGGTAATTTTTATGCACTCGTGCAATTATAACCGACAACTTATTTCTTATATGTTTGTGAAGTGCAGTTAACACTTGTATTTTCAATATCGGATGGTAGATCATCTTCACTTGAAGATATTTTCACTCAAGAAACTCAATGATGGTTCTGGATTTCGATCTGTCAATTTAATTTGACATCAATAAACGCCTTCGTTCATACCTACCGTTGCTACGGTTACAAAAATGATCACAGGCAACTTGTGTTTTCAATTATCAGAACACTGTCATGAGTAGGTACGTCAAAAATTCAAGAAATTTTTTATCGAACTTCATGAAGTTTATAAAATGCCCTAGACATATTTTCAATACGACGCTTCATTTGCTCAGGGCCATCCTCAGCTATTCTTATACAATACAAATTCTGATGATTCTTTTTATTTTGCATTTATCAATTTATTGCACTTAATTTTTCTCACGAAGATATCATTATTTGTAGAGAATATTAATCAAATTATCATATTATCATTATACTGGCCACATTTCTATGGATTTCAAAGATTCTGGCTGAGTCCAATAAAAAAAAATTAAATTTCACGAAAATGTAGCCAGCATACTGATACAATAATAATCTGATTCACCTTCTTTGCAAGAAGGGATATTTATTGGTTGAAAAACGCCGAGAAAAATGTGAAATGCTATGAATTGGTGAATGAAGAATCGAAAAAAAGCATCAGAATCAGAGTTCAATACAGGTTTGAAAATTAAAGCGGAGGATAGATTGTGTAAAGTTGAGAATGAACAATGACATTGGAACCTGTGGTGTGAATCTTCAGGAGAAGAGAGTTGATCATAAAAATTCAAGGCTACCCAAACAAAGACTGGGTAAATAACAAAACTATTTTCTATATTCATCATTAACTTTTTCCAACATGTTACCCTACCAGTTTCAGACTTTTGACATGGGTATGAACACTTTCAAAGTAAAACTCAAGAATATTCATTTTAAAAATGGCTCATACACGAATAATTCAACTATTTCGGCTCTGACTAATTTTTTGCCAGTTCTGTTACAATTGTGTATTTGATTGTCCATGTAGTAACTATTGTATTGTGAAGTTAGCAATATAATGTATACTGCCATGTTTTAAATTTGACGTTTGCAAACATCATTTATGTATGTACTGCACGCAGTGGCGGATCCAGGATCAGGTCAAGGGGAGGTTCAATAACTCAAGATTTATATATATATATATATATATATATATATATATATATATATATATATATATATATATAAAAGAAAATTATGAGCTACCGTATAGCAACAACTAGTCAAGATCCAAGAAAAAAGGTGAAAGAGATTGACATGAGCAAAATTTGAAGGTGTTGACAGAAAGTAAAGTAGGTTCGAAACTTTACTTTCTTTAAATCGAATCGAGTTGATTTAACCTGATCAACAGCATATTCCACTCATACCCAGTCTATTCAAATCGTTACCGGCATACACAATACTCATCACAAATGTTACAAGTCTAATTTTTCAAATACTGCGCCAAAACGGATCCAATGGAAGCACTGTCAAAAATTTCTCGAACTTTTCCTCGATAAGCCTGACAAGTGTCAATTTTCTTTGAAGTGTCATCGTGAAAAATTGCAATTTGATAGTAGTTAAAAAAAAAACATTTTATTTTGAACCTACAACATGAAGAGGACTTTATTTTCATGTTTTACTCGGCTTGATCCAGCGTCTGAACCGACTGGACCAGAAAAAAAAAGAAAGAACAATCGGTGAGTCCGAAAATTTCAAGTGAAATTTGTTTGTTTGTTTGTTTGGGTAACATTCAATCCAGTAGAATTTTTCAAAAAACCTCGAAAATTTACTAATGTTTAAATGGAGCCTGCTCTTCAGTTTTCAATGGAATGTAATAATTATTATTGAAGTTCTTCAATTTTAAAGCAAAAAAATGTATTCTATTTTAGTTTTTTGTCTTGCTCATGTGACATTTTTTCGTTCCCTAACAAAATTGGGAAATTAGGAACCGATAAAAATTGAAAAAAAAAATCTTTTATTTTCCCAATGGGGGGGTGGTTCTGGACCCGAAAACCCCCCCGTGGATCCGCCACTGACTGCACGAATTAATTCTATTGTATTCTTATATGCTGATAGTGATCTCACAAGAAAATGATTATGTATACCCCAACATGGTTCGAGGTAAAGGAAAAACAGCGGTTCCGTTGGAAACCGCTATTTCTCTCCCGACCAAGGCAGTACCCAGGGGGGGGGGTCAGAGGGGTTGAAACCCCCTCCAAAATTTTCCAAAAAATAAGATTTTCCAAACGCATTACTCAAGTTATAATTTTTTATTTTCTTCTTCAAACGTGATTGAGGAAGAGTTCAAACCAATTTCTAGTTAGAAATGTACGTGAATAATTTGTCGAATTTATCATAATTTCACTAACCCGTTCACCAACGTGGAATTCGTGGATGGACGTGATCCGCCGCTAACGGCGTAGACCAAAGCGTTTCATTACGTCAGTTGCCGTGAAGCATATAGTTAGGCGCTATTACGATAGGTAGCAGCACGAAAAAAAAACCGCCATTCGCTTTCGCAAGTCTCTGACTCTGACTACTTTCAGAAAAATATTCGTTTTTATATGTTGGCAGTACAGTACTCTGAAACTAAACGAACGAGATAATAGAATCTTTGAAACTTTATGAAAACCTCCTGAGAATATTTGCTCCTTTGCCAGTGACCACTGCAACTGCTGAGAGGACCTTCTCCACTCTCAAGCGATTGAAGACGTACTTGAAAAATTCGAGTGGACAAGACAGACTAAGCGGACTGGCTCTCATGTCGGTTCATAAAATTCATAAAATTTCAACAGACAAAGTGATCGATGGATTCTTAAGAAAAAAGAACAGAAAAATGGATTTTGTTTTGTAATGTAACTTTTATTGTCTACAGACGTAATTTTGTACTATATTGTACTAAACAGTGTTGAGTCTATTTGCATTGTCAATCTATTAATTTTCCTAGACACCAAATTAACAGGGAAAATAATTTTGTTAATATTTATATATTTATTATTATTTAGTGTCGTCCTAACTTTTATTAATGAAGCTTAAAATCAATTTTAACGTTCTTTTGGGAAGGCCTCAGGCCCCTACTGGTGTCGCAACCCCTCTCGAAAATTTTTTCTGGGTACGGCCTTGCTCCCGACCACTCAAATATCTCACTTCACACCAATAACCATCATCGTTTATCATAATTTCCCACTCAGTACATGAGTAGCTGCGAAATCAGTCCCTCTGCCTGGTACCCTAAGTCAATCATGAACAACTGCCACAAGGCCCATCCACCAAATTCAATTCCCTTCCCTCTCCGATATATTCCCGCCGCCGAGTTAAATAGTAACAATAACAGTAAATTCAACGTCTTTGGCGGCGTCGTAACTCTACACGTTACGTCGAAAGTTAATCCACTTTCGGTTAATCGCCGCCCCGGCAGAGTCACACCGAACGCGGACGTGGCGCCCTCTCGTGGCAGGTGCGTTTCGATTCCTAGATGTACGCAGAGAGATAGCTTCCTGTGACACCTAATTACACGGCGCTATGTAAATAGCACGGAGGACTAGATATATCGACAGAGCGAGTTGGGTTTATCTTGCGTAGCCCGAATATCTTATCTCGGAGGCGATTATCCTAGGTGCTTTAACTAACTATGCTGGATTCTGCATTGGCGTTTGTGGGGTTATATATCCACTGAAGGCAATTTTGGTTCACACTTGTATGGATTTCAAGAAAATTGCAATAGGATTTACCCTTTCAGTCCTGATTTTTTTTTTAATCTGGAGGAAAAATATGTCTTTTGGTACATCATATCTTCATTTTTTTAACGATTTTTGATTCCTGTAAATAAATTCTATCTTCACCCAATTCTGAGATTTGATATGTACACTGCAGTGTACACTGGGACTCAACGGAAGCATAACCACCAGAGCAAAATGAAATTAATATTCATGATTTCATAAAATTTTCTCATGAAAAAATTGTATCTACTTGTCGAGTTTCTTTTTTCTAGTATGATATAACAAAAAAACAACATCCTGCTCAGGTTCCAAATCAGTGGTTTCGAGCTCATCCATTATCAACTGCGCACCTAATAATTCAAGTAAATCTCATTAGCTGATAGCCTAAGAGCCAGCGATCGCCAGACTTACGTTATTTTATAAAAGCTAAAAGTTCATCTGCGCGTGTCCCCAACAAAGGTGAAAACAATCAGCGACTGTGGAGTTTAGATCTTGGTTGCTTGGCCAGGAAACAGACAGCAAAGATTTTTATCCAAGTCATGTGTTTTCTTATATATTTCTTACGAATGTCGTAGCTTCAAGCGCACATTTTCTTGATGACTTATACATAACGTCAAAAGATGGCAAGAAATTCAGCAACAGATGTGAAATAATTTCATCATTATCTTAGATCATTCATATTTTTATAGGTACTTTCAGGATTGAACTATTATTTTCCGTATAAACTCCTATTGTTAACACTCCTGTGAAGCTTCATCATCTTTCTGCCAATATTTCAGTCAAACCATTTTATCAAACTGACAAATAGATATCTGCACCTATACTTTACCCTTCAGAAAAGATAAATTTCTCTTACATTGACAATACAGAAATATCGACATTATAGGCAAGATGGCGTCACAAAAACCCTTCAAATACGGTCAAACGTAAGTATAATTATGATTTAATGAAGTTGAGGGGTGTCTGGCAGGGGGTTGGAACCAGAGTAAGTGTCTAGCAATGGATGATGTGATTTCTAATATCATTCCGAAGAAGATATGAAAAAGCTGAGCTTTATACTTTGACGAAAGTGAGGTACTATATTATACGCCTTTGCTACCTGGTATCTGAAGAAGTAACTATCATCCAAACTTCATAGTCGCTGATCGTTCCCACCTGTGTTAGGGGAATACGCAGAGAAACTCTCAGCTTTTATAAAATAACGAAGGTCTGGCGGACGCGGGCTCTTGCTCTATAACACGCAACTTGGAAATCATCAATTTCAAACAAACCTTCTGGCATATAAGAATCAATTTCCAGCCCGTCATCCATCTTTGCTCAAAATTCCAATGTCTGAGTCATCATTTTCCAAATAGTAAACGAGCCCTTCGTATGAAAGCAAACTTCCACTCATTTTGAAAGAAGAAGTGCTGGAAGAATACCATTTTTAAAAACCCTCAAAAAAAGTCTAGGTATATTTACCTACTCCACTGAGACCCAATGTACACGATAGTGTACATGTCTATATCTGACGAAAACTCAAAAACGAAGTCACAAAAGCACTAATAAATATTCCAGACAGTCAGTTTGACTATTGTTCATAACTGATTATTTTTTTCACTTGTCAAAATGTGACGTTTTTGGCATTTCAACCAATAGTAGCGGGTTATTCTATGGTTATTCTAGCCAATCATTGGGTATTATACCGATAAAACTGCCTGGTCCTTTCGATTGTTTCGATAAAACGTTTTTTACCTTTGAACTGTCAAAATTATAAGGTTTACCGCGTCGATTCTATTGAACTGGCTCATATTTATATAAATTATCATGAGTGAAGAGTTACCTTATTATTAATAGTCATTCACTTTTCACTTTTTCACCATAATAATAACATAACATATTTCAATGAACACTCAAACTCGTAAATAGCTCATAACCCCAACTTCATGACAGATATAGCGAACGCTCGATTCAAATATTCAAGGTTTCCTGAACTCAAATGAAGATGGCGTACAATTAGTTTTTATTAAATACAATTCATTTTTTGTTTTATGAGAAGAAACCGTTGTATGAAGATTTTGATACAACGACATTACGAATGATTTTATGTTCCTTCTGGCGCGATTTTCATTTCATAAGAAATTTTCAATTGGGAAGAATTTCTACCGATGAAGGCGCTGATGTCTGTTCAAAAATGTCGGCAACAAACCGTAATCAGCTGATCGTAATCTGTCAAAAACATATGTTTACTATTGTTTACGTTGTATTTTGTATTGTACCTTGTGTTTTTCGAATTTTGGCAAAGTTTTGTGTAAAACAAATGTGTAAGACTAATCAGTATGTGAATGTGATAGAAAAATGTACCATAATTTCACATTCAGAAGTTTGTTTTCGTTTTAAGTAATGGAATAGTTCAAATATTTTTCGTTCTTCCTTCTATTTTTTCAAAAAATAATCTCTCCAAATATAGGTCGTTCTTCAAATTTAATAAGATAAATATTCATTCTCGAAACACTCAAACTTTTTTATTTCGAGGCAAAAGCATTCAAACAAACCGAATTAGATAAAATCACTCGTCCTACGGACTCGTGATTTTATCAATCGGTTTGTTTTCATATTTTTGTCAAATAAAAATTTTTTGTGGAAAATGAAAATTTATCGATTAAATTTGAAGGACTCGTGGTATTACCTTTGAAAAAATTCACAACCCTGATAATCCAAGCTAACACAAAAAAGAACGGTACTTGTCAAATCACTTCTTGTCGATACCAGTCGAAACAGGATCGCTGTAACAGTAACATATGATTTTTTCATTTCCGTACCCATAGATGGCACCACACGTCTTATAACGTTATTATGATATACACTGAAGTGTATGCTGGGACGCAATGGTCAAAATCGAAATAGATTTTGTATTAGAGTAGATTCGAATTGGCGTACACTACAGTGTACCACACAAGAAAAAACACTCAGAGCCTCTTCAGAAACAATGTAATTTGGGAAACGTGTGTACACAAATAGAACGAAATTACCAATTGTTTGTTTTCCGTGTGCAGATTTTCCACGGTTATTGACATAAACGTGCGACGCTTGAAAGCTATATTCCTCGTCTGCATCGTGCTTTTCCTCGTTCAACCCAATATGTCAAAATAACAAAGTTGATTGCACATAAACACGTTCAATTTTCAGGTGATTCGGCAATGTGCACGCTGAAGTGTTATTAGGTAGTGTAGCTGACGGAGCGAACACAGAGACCGTCTCTGAATATGTAGCGTGTTATTATTCCGCAGCTTGGAGGATAAATATGCTTGTTAGTTGATGTGTGCTAATATGGAGTGCTGGTATATTAATTACTAAGAAATGATTACACATTAATTATGTAGCGTTTTCTCAGAAGAATATATGTTCCATTCATTTACGAGTATTTGAATGAAGATGATTTTCTTTTTCACTGACTCCGAGTTAAAACTCTATTTCTTCCAAAAACTACTATTACTACTATTACTAGATTACATTCTAACAGAAAAAAGTGTTGTTCTTTATTCATTTGTGGTAACTGATGTGGAATGGCAGCAAATCATTACGTTTGGAATAGTACAAGATCCCAGAGCAATCAGACATAACTTATTTTCACACGGATGAAACCTGAAGTTTTCAGTAGCGTCTCGTGTGCCTTGAATACCTACGCGCTTTGTGGAACTTGCCGAGTGACACCTGGGCAGGTACCAGGTGAGAAAGGTAACCAAAAATAAGAATTATTCAACTTAAATTCACATGACTGATTTTTATCTTTGTCATGTAGAAAATTATTTCAAAGCAATATCATAAGTGTCAGACACTTTTGATGGACCAGAGCTTTTGTCAGACGCTTTTAAGCTACCCAAAAAATAAATGAACTTTACTTATTTTTACATGTCTGATTTTTCAATATGTTATTGAAGTATTTATTCAAGAGTAATATTCAATCAGTCAGACAAATTAGAGTGACCAAACATCCCCTGAGACAGAAATTATTCAGTCAGTTTCCCTTTTTAAACTCACCATCTGTGTCGATCTACTGTGTATGTGCTGTTTGCATGAAATATAACTTATACTATACAGTATAATCAGTGTTGTTTTTTAGGGCATAATTGTGCCAAAAGAAGCACTTTTTCAGTGTGTGGGCACTATGACACGCACTTTGAGAAATTGATCGAAAACGGTTAAATTTCATTTTGACCCATGGCATTTTATGATTCCGTATTTTCGTGGTTCCGTGGTCATTTTCACTTGTCGAAATTCTCAATTCTCATTTCATTTTCCTCGACAATCCTGTTCCCTCTGTTAGTAGGAAATTAAAAAATTATGATTTCTATGCTATTCATGGTTTCTCAACGTTCAGATTGGTAAACATTAAAATGAAGCTTAATGTAGTATTTGTAATGCAATTGATGGAATTCCGCAGGTTTCTTGGGCCAAAAATGTAATTTCATTGCCTCCTTTGGGGCTTTGGACAAACCGTCTACTTTTTGCGAGGACAAACGGTAACTCGAATGTGAATCAAGTGGCAATTTTTCATATTTATAATATATTATTGAATATATTTATATTTTGTTTGTAATTCAATTTGAAATTTTGCGCCTAGAGTAATGATCTAGAAAGTGAAAACTCTGAGAACTAACTCAAATCCACTTCGCCATCTTCCTCATAAAGTTGTAGACAAATTTAGAATGTATGCGCATGCGCAAATCTGATGTATGTATAAATGAGAAGAAGAAATTGACAGAGAGCACCATTGGGCACTATTTGTCTCCTATATCTGACGACGATGAAGATGATGACTTTGATGGACAGTACCGTGATTGGATGAAGATGCAAAAATCTCAAATTGAAAACAGTAAGTATTCTTAGTACATTTGAATTTTTTACTTTGAGGCGCATGCGCATAGTGCTCTCGCCCTCATACCTCTGGCTGAATAATTTTTGTCTTAGGGGATGTTTGGTCACTCTAATTTGTCTGACTCATTGAATATAACTTTCGAATAAATACTTCAATAACATATTAAAAAATGAGACATGTACAAATAAGTCAAGTTCATTTATTTTTTGGGTAGCTTAAAAGCGTCTGACAAAAGCTCTGGTCCATCAAAAGTGTCTGACACTTATGATATTACTTCAAAATAATATTCTACATGACGGATATAAAAACCAGCCATGTGAATTTGAGTTGAATAATTCTCATTTTTAGTTACCTTTCTCACCTGGTACCTGCCCAGGTGTCACTCGGCAAGTTCCACAAAGCACGTAGGTATTCAAGGCACACGAGACGCTACTGAAAACTTCAGGTTTCATCCGCGTGAAAATAAGTTATGTCTGATTGCTCTGGGATCTTACTCTAAAACAGTATATTTCACACCAAGGTGGGACGTGAATCATTCCTGTCGTGAGATCAGTTAGTTGACCAAAACGCAAAGCGTCGAGGTAAGGCTATGATCTTGAGACAGAAATGAAACTGCCTACCGAGGTTTGTATACTATTTCATTCACAACCATCATATTTCGATTGAAATTATTAAATCTCTGTTTCGTTCTGGACATATCTGAAATATTATATTTAACGACAAATTACCAAGAACGCGGTTTTCTCAGAATAATCGAGTAGATATATTGTTACCGTGACTACGGGGTATACAATTATCGCCAATATAAGTAAATGTAAGATGAAATCAATAAATGACAGATAAAGTCTAGAATAGATGAAATGAGGGCGGGAAGTAGAGGTGTGTAATGTGACACTTCCCAACCTCCAATGACGTTAGTAATGACGGCATTACATATTATATGGTTGTCAATAAATCAAGTTCCAATTATTTCACTCATTTTCTTCTTTGAATCCTATTCAACAAATCATCACAGCTGTTCGTAAATCAACCGAAGTATTGAGTCTCATTTGAAATTCCGTTAATATCAAAAGGGGATCTTTAGAAAAAGTTATTTCCAATAAATTTTAAAGAACCAGCTTTCTTGATTACCTACTGTATCTGTTCTTAGGAGAGAGCTTTAAATTCTTATACTTAATATCTGTTTTCAGTGGATTTCAGAAATGATAACTCTGTTTTCAAACTATTGATATTAGTGTATTAGTAGTGAAGAGGTTAGCAGATTCGCCTTTCAAGCAGAAGACCTTGGTTCGATTCCTCGCCGGGCCACCGTGCTGGGCAATCGTACGTTAAAAGGTAAGGCCTCGTTGATCCATTGCTCGCACAAGTTTCGACTTCTGAGGGTTGAAGTTCATCACCTGGTTAACAGAAACGGAAAATATTAGAACAACGTTTTACTGTACCCAAAAATATAAGAAAGTTATTCACATGCCGAAATTGATATTCGAGTTGAACAAAAATACGCATACAATATTGAAATCTACATTGTTGAACTGAAAGTATTGAATAGAGCCTATCAAAGTACTTCTGATAATTGTACCTACAATATACAGTTAGAATTTATCATCAATAGTGAACCAATACTCATATTGAATATCGGTTTTTCAATATCAATCCTCCTCCAATTTTCCACTAACGATATAACAATATCTATATTGGACTTATCTGAATAGGGGTTTGGCCAATAATGGCAGGTACAAACAGATCAGTGAGAAAGAAGTAGAAACGAATTCTGCCTTGTCCATCATTTCCAACTCGAAATTTGATAAATTCCATAAAATAACCAATTTTGGATGACTAGGTTGTCCTTAGATCCTGAAAACCTGTTTTCTTCAAAGGATCGGTGACTCTCTTCCATTTAGCAACCAGAAACTCTGGTTCAGAAAGTAGTTTCTGTTCATTCAACGCCATTTTCTATATTTTATGATGGTGTCGCACCAAGAAAGCGATTCAATAAGGACTAGTTGTTATTTCAAGATCAACAGGCAATAACTGAGAACGAATAAGTCTGATTTGACGTAGATGGTGCAGAAATAGTAAATCTATCGAAAATATCTTCTATCCCACAGTTGATAGAAAGCAGTAATCATAACAAAATCTGTTATTTTACGAAGTCTGCAACAGGAACTGATTATGTTGTTGTAAATCGACTGATGCAGTATATTGTACTACTATATTGTCAAACTGAAGCTATATCATATTCACTTGAGTACAAAAGCAGCAAACAATAGTCACACGTTTTGAAAGTCATTATTTTGTAATGAATGGATTCCTCATAGTTTCATCAAGCTCTCAACCATTGAGCAGATTTTCAATCTACCCCGAGTTGCTGTGTTACTCATAAAATATGTCCTTTTGAATATATTTGTCAGCAACTCCAAAAAAATACAAGAACTGAGATTTTTCAAAATACTTTTCGTTGACGTTTCGGAAACAAAATTCACTTCCGTTACACCCATCATTTTCGTAATAAAAATTCAGAACGATTTTCGAAAAATCATCTCTCGAGATTTCTTTTCCATTTCAGTAATAAGCACAGTTAACGATTGTGAAGCCTTATAATAACACCCTTATTCAAACTGTCATTTTCATGATTTTCATATGCCAATTCATGTCACATTCATTTTTGTATAATCCTCATCCCAGTCATAGTGGTTTCATAGAAACTCAACTGGATGTGTGTATCTTTGTAATATTTATCGATTCGCTACCAACATTGTGTCAACTACCTTTGACGTAACTGGATAGATGAATAAAGATCTCCGCTGACATTCGTCAAGCTGATGATTATTCTACGTCTCAATATACTCTCTGTGGATTGATATATCAAGTTTCCTGACAATAAAACAACTGCCGTCCACACAGTGTATTGGTATACGGTGACAGCATGCCTTTCTGCTTCTGATTATCGAGTCCGTCAAAATATCATGGCCAATTAATCACACGTTTCTCCTTTTGTTTCAACCGGACACTGTCACGTTAAAGTATATATGTTAATCGATCTTTGTCTTCGAGCTGGACCTGATGATATGGCACAAAAAAACAAAAGACTAATTAATTCAAGAGTGAACAATTATCGAGTGACTTTTGATGAAGAGATGGTGATCTGAGATAATTGATTGCCATTATAGAATGATGTAGTCGAAATATGCAACTGTTCAGCATTATTCATCTTAGAAGTCGTACAGAGTTTGCAGAACAAACAATCGAATATTCGATAAAGAAGCCTAGTATAAGAGTTTTCCAAAAATAATTGCTACAAGCAGTAACACATTCTTGTAGCCGGAAATTATGGACTTGAACATCGATAAAAGGATAACATCATAAGTTTCCCAAAATAGTGGTTATCCATCTCCAACGATTTTCTTCAACTGAAAGGATAAGTTAGACAAATTTTTACGTAGATTTTCTTTTGGAAGGCCCTAGATATGAGTAATTTTTGCGGCAGCGAATATATGGCCCCTAATATTCATAAACTATATGCTGTCTCAAGCGGCCACTACACAGCTTACTGTCGTCACAATCACGAGAAACTCTGCTTTGAATACATCAATTCCAGCCAATCACCATATCTTCCTAATCCTTATTGAGTGAGAAGGCAAACGTGAAGACACTTAGTTCCTTTTTTATACTATTTTAATTTATGATTTTATATTCAGTTAGAGTTTGGTACTCAGATTAGATTAGCGTATGCAATAGATATGATACGAACTTCTAGAGAGAACTCAAATAGTATGTTAGTATAATAATTGTAATAATACATATCAGATACAGTCCAATACCTAATTATTTTCTCTAAATGATCAATATTAGGAAACATATACTGCTTCACATTTCCTTTAGCTTTACAGATTTTCGACCTATCGAACACATGAAAGTCATGAACGTTTGTATTATTATATGAACCTCAGTGCACTAGGATATTTGACATGATTTCCAGAAAAGTCAATATGAAAGTTGCACACTGAGCTCCTCATGAATCACAACCAATCCTAGGTAATTCAGAACATAAATTGAAAAAAAAACGGGAAAGTAGTGGATATACGAGATCTGTTGTCGATACTGCAACAAAAAGAACATTGGTCAAAGTGTTAGAGCTATGGAAATTCGTTTCAAGGAGAATTATACTCACATTCGATATGGAATGACAAGGAAACAGACGATTACTGATAGCAATTAGGAAAAGTCTGGAATTAGCTGGATGTAGTTATACTATGAATGTTGACCGTTGCCCTATCCCGTTGACCCTGTCATTTAAATCAGATACTAGCTATTTCTGCACCAATATAGCTGAGTATCTTTTCCAATAAGGAATATTAAACGACGAGGTCCTTCATAGGAACGATACATTTCGAAAACCCTGCATTCTCGAATATACATGCCCCACTCTGGTCTCTAGATTTTGTATCAATTTTTTCTCCTGAAGATAGTTTCTATGTTCACGAAACGCGAGACGAGTGCGATTGATATCAGGTAGGGTGTTGAGGCAATCGACGTCATACTTTCAGAATTCAGGAACATTTTTTTTGGATACCGGGCCGAAGTGATAGATTGATTGTACCATTTTTAAATATGCTCTGCGAAGTACTTTTCAACTCAATAGACGCGTTCCATATGTTGCATAGGTTCAACAATTATTATTCTTTGAAAAAGAATATCTACAGACTCTCTTGCATATGTTACACATAGAAACTCTGTCTGAATTAGAAAACTCATGAAGGCATATTCTTTCGAATAATACGAGGTGGCTCACAACTAGCAAGAATGTGTTGGAGAAAAATGTAACAGAAATCACCTTTTTATTGTATTCCCATAACTCATGATAGTTCTATTGTAAGAATGGAAAGAATTCTTGGACGTACGGTGTGAAGTACACCGCCGATCGCATTTTTTGCAGAAATCGATTAGTTTCTGTTTCATTCATTTTCCCTTCCAAAGACAGGCTTGTCCAAAGATTCTGTCACTGGTGCATGTGTTTTTCAGGGCTTGATAGAGACATTATTTTTTAACAGTCAATAAGATTGTACTTTCACGTCGGGCCGAATATACCATACAATAAAAGAAGCTTTATTTTTTCCAAAAAAACATTCACAAAACATTTATTAGTCCCCAACATAATTTTTGCGTACACCCTCCACACCTCGCAACGCCATTTTTCACACCATTTCCGATACCTCTGTTATCAATTCAGTACACACACTCTCCCTGAACAAACTGCTCGGCTGTTAGAATAAATATCAGTTGACACCTTCCATCAACCCCTAAGCCGCACCATCAACCCTACGGAGCTCGTTATGCGTAGTTGTTAGTTCGCATATGCCAAAACGAACGAATTCCACTCCCGTCGTTTTTGACTCACGTGTGCTCTAACTACGCCAACTCCCTTTGCATGCTTAACAGCTATTTGGGCGAGTATGAGCAACAAAACGCCACCCTTTCACGTTATTGCGCGGGTTTTATGGCCGGATTTCGATTATAGGCAAGGAGAAATGCCTCGAAATAGATCGAGTTAGGGAAACGGTTGTGTACCTATCACCGAACAGTGTGTATTGTCAAATGTGGAGAGTTGTCATTAATTTATGCAAATCCATTCAAACAAATATATAAATTGAGAGATGTTTCAACCTCAACTTCAGTATTCTAAAACAGATACACTCAGTATTTACAATTCCATATTTTAATACTCCAAGTTCATGGACATCAAATTGATACGATAGCAGGATAGGAATATAAAACAATCTCCAAATTCACAAACTTGCATAGATGCGTGCTAAGCATTTCACGTGACCGGAGCAAACTTGCAACCTCAGTATGTGGTTCATCAATATTGAGAGAGGTCAAGATTCGGTATTCGGTTAATCAATCAGTATTCATTGATCACTCTTCAGAAACGGTTCCAGAACATTTTTGAGAATGCAGCACATCTCCTTCTCGACACACCTGCTGGTTAGCAAATATATTGTGTTTGGTATTCATTTTGTATTTCTCATGAACTATTCAATGTCAAGTTTTCAAATGGGTTCTTTCATCATTTGGATTAATGGAAGTTGGGTGAAACAGCGAAAAATCCTCTCGTTATAAGCCAAGGGAGTACCGAGTTGCGACAGTATTTTGAGAAAATAGAGACCTGTTTGGAAGATGAATCCATACTCTCTCAGTATTTTTTTTTACATAAAAAAGTTATCATTGAGCTTTTTGCATTCAAAGTCCTAGGATCAATTATTGCAGTTCTGGTTTCCACTTTGTTTCTGCTTCATATCAGAAAAACTTATATTCTCTAGGAGTATTTGAAATTTTTCAATATGCAATTGATTCAATAACAGAATAATCAATATCAAGTAGTATTTGTTCAAAGTATTGGTTCTGTTGTAATACTTTTGCAAAAATATCAAAACACTCCACAACCAGTTTTAGTTGGTGTCAATTTAATTTTTCCACAGACAGCGTGTGCCATTCTGTATATTTAACTTCACAATTCGGATCGAATAACTCACAGCGAAGTAGACTTTCGTTCTGAGTTTTTTCCAGCTCGATTGATGCAGTGGGATCATTCGAAACTCTCTGAATAAAAATACCGGAATGTTATTCTTCTGAAAGAAATAATGAAAATCATTTGCGAATTCCTCGAATCCTCTGGCGCAAAAAATACTTTGAGTTCTGCTATATATAATTGCCAACCATTTTTCCATTTGATGTTTCAGTAACGAGAAAGTATATAATTATCTCTCTAGTAGATAATATCCAGTTTACCTATTGTTAATGTGTGAGAGTTGTCTATATTCGGGGATAATTCGTAACCATTTTTTTGAGGTGTTCAGAAATACTGATATTTCTGACATTATTTTCAAGAGAGGAGCACAACTTATATATTGCGATTCCTACTACTAATAGAAGTGTCATTTCACTCCCCAATAGGAAAAATGAATCGATCATTGTATTTGTTAGAGAGGAGGAGTTAGAATCGAATACTGTACAGGCAAATTTTCCAGGCAGAAGACAGTGAAATCCAATTTCTTCGGTTTAATTCATACAAACTTGTTATACAATAGCACGAAATGATTCATGAAAACAATTACAAAAAATTATTTCTGTGAGGATTGCTTTTGCTTTATGAAAGGAAGTCTGCCAGAAACTATTTTTGGGTCAAATCATTCAGAATTTTTTTTTGCTTTGTCCTCTTCGAGTAAAACAATAGAAATTACATTTTCTATGATCGAAGGAAAACGGATATCCAGAGAATTTTATACAGAATACATTACAAAAATTACATTACATAGAAAAAAAAGTCCATCTGAAACACCTACTCTGTCTATATGACTACGACCGGCACTGGGTTACATAGAAAAAACTTTCCCTTACTCGATTTGTATAAAGGGCATATGAAACGAGTAGATAGCAAACATGGGAATATCTACACAAAGCGGAGTAGAGAGCTATTCAAAGTTTCTATTGGAATCAAGAAGGATTTGTTCCAGCTAGCCGGAAGTAATGTATCATTTAACTCTTCGAAATTACGTTTGCTAAACGAATTATCTTTCTCCAATAATTTTCATGAATTTATCACCGCGGTCAGACAGACATGTCTTAAAAACTCCAAACACACATTTCATGTCATCAAAATTAATTGATAGTTTTGTTATGAAAATGAAAACATTCAGAATAGATCAACATTCGATCTATGGCAGATGCCAAACTGAAATCATCCGCATTTGATGCGTGTTGCGCTAAATTAATTAGCATCTTCAGGAGGAGAAATCGGTACTTATTGATGTTGGGAAACGACAGCACCAAGCTGATAGTACTTTTGACTTCAGTACATCAGTAAATATTATCAAAACCCAACCGCGATTCAATGTGTTTTGATGCGTTGGTCTCGTAAAGTTCACCCCATAGAGATAGACTCCCCTCGACCACCGAGCAGGCCTTGAAACAATTCCAAACAATTGACTGCGTGCCATCGAATCGTCCGTAAACTCGACATTTCGGCCGAAAGAAAAAGGGTGAAAAGGGCAGACAGCGAACGGAGAGAGTCGTGGGGGGGGGGGGCATGGGGACCCTAGTCCCCCGCGTAAACTCCCAGAACGGAAACGGGCCGCAGGGATGATCGTTCATCGAATAGCTTTAGAACGCGATTTCCAAACCATTGTGCATGTTCTTTATCGGTGCGGTCGTCTTCCACTCGAGTTTATATCGTTGGATTCGAATTATTGCCGCCGTTTATATAGACTCCGAGGAGATATACTGAAAAAGGGGTGGGGGGAGAAGAAAGGGGTGGGGAATAGAATCTGTTTTCGGACGGCGCGGCGGGTTTATGTTCATTCTATTCATGTATTCTATAAGTCATCTGATTGGGGTGAAATGGGAATAATGGGGAAATGAATTGGATTGTTATTTGTGTTTCTATGGGTGATATATGGTTTCCCTATCACATATTCACATATTCAAATGGAAAGGGGAATCCTAGACAATTCCATATCGTGAACATATTCATATTCACTTTCGAATACGGGGGGTTTTATCTCAGTGAAATGGAACATGAATTTGTTCAGGTTTATACTTCGGAACCACCCCAGTGAACACGTAACATGTTCTGAACATTTCGAATGAATCACGTAAAGAAATATTTGAAGCATAGGAAAACAAGTTCCCGAAATGTGCTAGAAGCGTTCCATAACCAAAGCAATGTCGCTGATAGATTTCAAAAATAAGTAATGTAATATGTGCTGGAGTGGAACATGCCAAAAATATTCAAGTAATGAATCGAACATAACTCGAAGATATATATTTATATATATATATATATATATATATATATATATATATATATATATATATATATATATATATATATATATATATATATATTTATATATGATGCGTTGTTTTTTCGGGTTTCATTCCGTGTTCTGTGGTTTTGATCCTCTGAAGGATAATTCTCACAACGTTTCGGCAAAGTCTCATTTGCCATATTCTAGGTGATGTCTTGAGTTTCGATCTCCGAACTCGACTAATTAATTCGAGTTCTACTTCTCAATATATAGGGGTGTTCATTGATGGTATCTTTGATTTGGGCCCCTCCCACTTTCTTCGTTGGTCCGCCTGCATTTGTCATCGTGTCTGGGTAATTACGTGGTAAGGTCCGATATTGTTCCTCTGGTGTAATCGGCTTGTCTTTGTTTAGTGATATAATGGGTTTCCACGTTCTTGGTAATCTTTGGGCGTCGTCTCTCTTGTTCATGCTACTCGGTCGTTTCTCAATTTCGATAGCCTCTCTGATTGTTCGAGAGTAGAAGTTTTCATCGCTTGCTAATGTTTTTGTGTTTTTGAAATTGATGGTATGTCCTGTCTCCAATACGTGATTGAAGATGGAAGATGTGGTAACTTTTCCTTTCACTGAGAGCTCATGTTCATCCTTGCGTACGTTGATCCGTCTGTTGGTCTGGCCGATGTAGGACTTGTTGCAGTCTCGACATGGTACTTCGTAAACTCCCTGGGACTCCAGTGGTATCTGGTCCTTCGGATTACGGAGTATCGATCTTATTGTACGTTCTGGTACGAACGAAGCAGCTATGTCGTGTTTGCGGAGAATTCTGCTGATTTTATCTGTGGTTCCTTTTATGTATGGTAGTCTGGTTGTTATGACCGGTGTTTCGGGGGTTTTTTGCTGTTTCGGTTCGTTCTTGGAAGCCGTTTTTATAATTCTCTCCGAGTAGTTATTCATTCGAAGAGTTTCCTCGATCGTGTTCCGCTCTTGTTTTTGATGTTCGTTGTCTGCCAATCTGATTGAACGTGTAATTAGTGTTTTTGCCACAGCGTGAATCTGTTTTGGGTGGTGATGTGAATTTGCGTTCAGGTATCTGTTGGTATGTGTTGCTTTGCGATATACCGTGTGGCCTAGCGTACCGTCGGGCCTTTTCATGATAAGAACATCGAGAAAAGCGAGCTTGTTGTCTTCTTCAATTTCTTTGGTGAACTTGATCCGTGGGTGGAGTTCATTCAAGTGATTGAAAAACCTTTCGAGTTCCTGATGTCCGTGTGACCAAATCACGAAAATGTCATCAACATATCTCAGCCAGAGTTTTGGTTTCACGTCTGACTTTGTTATTGCTTCGGTTTCGATCTCTTCCATGAAGAGATTAGCAATGTATAGTTATGTTCGAGAGTCATCATTTGGTATTGGATGAATGTTTTTTTCGTTGTCTCCTTGAGTTAGCAACCTACCACAATCTGTTGTTTCTTTGGGTTAGTATCCTGACAAAATCTGGGATGTATCGAGAATTGATCCATACAAGTGCAGAAGGGGAGATTTCTAATCTAGCCCCAAAACTTGCTGGTTTACAGGTCTAGCCGTAAAACGCCGTTAATGAACGATCCGTTATCAAAAGTCGTTAGATAACTGAACCAATTCCATTACCGTTAACAAACGTTATATTATGTCGTTCACCACCGACTTGCAACGGATTTATATTTTTACGGAATAAGATTCGAGACAAATATCCTTAATTTAACGATAGTAGTTGGATAACGACATCGCTATGAGTTACGGAATAGACCTATTAATCAAAAGCAGTTTTTTCTGAAAGAAACAAGTCCTATTGTTAAAACTTTGTACAGAACAAAACAGATTTTCAATCCAAAAATGACTTTCATCAACAAAAATCGGGGATGGCTATGATAGGTTTACGGTTCATAATTGATATGAAGCAGGTCAAGAAATAGAACATAAATTAACTAGGTACTCAGATTTCAAATCAAGTTTTACTTTGCTACATTCTTACAACCTCTCCGCTCTTTCAAAACCCTAAAAACCTGAAAATGTATGAGTCACTATCTACAATTCAGGAACTAGACTATATATGAAGTTATGTTCCAATGGATCTTGACTTTTTTTTAAACACATCAACTAACAAGAACCAACAATGAAAGTTCACGTTGAATGTACAAAATAACGATGAACCTCTTCTAGATGTTATCGAAGAGGAACCAACACTCCATATAGATACAAGTGCATATCGAAAGAAAACACATACCAACAGATGTTTACACTTTAACTCGAACCACCAAACGAGTGTCAAGAAAGCAACAGTAAAATATATTTATGACAGAACAACAAATATATGCAATTCGTAAGAAAAATCGTTGAAGAGATCAACTTTAATTGTTCGTTTCCGTTAACCAGCTGACGAACGTCAACCCTCAGAAGTCGAGACTTGTGCGAGCAATGGATCAACGAGGCCTTACCCTTTAACGTGCGATTACCCAGCACGGTGGCCCGGCGAGGATTCGAACCCCGGCCTTCTGCTTGACAGGCAGATATGCTAACCACTACACTATTTTCTCCTATTATTAATCAATAATAGTAGAAAATGCATATCCCGATACTTTTATAGGAGAAACATTGATGGAAATTGAAAATCGTAACATACCCCACAATGGAGACATACAACATACACAAACTACACTTCCTGTGAAAAACATTATACCTAAGGTCCTTCGCTTGTCTGAGGAGATAAAACTGGTCAGCAGCAGAACTAAGGTTAGAACAACATCCAAAACAATAAACACTTGACTTTTAATACTGACACATACTTAACTAACAGACATAAGAGAAACCACATAGAAATGTGGTTTCCTGTTCGTGTGGTCAAGAATATATTGCTGAAATGTCTTAAGTACGAAAGAGTGAACTGTCGATGGAGATCAGACAGTAGAATGGAATGACACTTGTATGAGAGCAAGAGAGAGCAATGGCAGAGAACTTAAAGTAATTATCATGATGTCTGTGGATAATTGCATCTAGATGAGTTCATTTGATGTGAACCACACCTGGCTACCCCTATTTAATGACAGAATGCTGTGTCAACTCTCAGATCTTCGACAGATTTTTTAAGGAGTAGGTATTTATGATGAGTTTCGAAAACGAAAGCAGTTTTCTCTGCTACAGGGTTAACAAACTGGAAACACGTATTCCGCTTGGGACAGCTATATCACTTCATGATTCCAAAAGATTAAGTAGGTTGTTATTATAATTATTATCATCATTGCATAGCGACACACATTTCTTGGTTTTGTTAACCCTTCGTTAGTGAACATCGTATGGGATATTTTTTGTTGATCACATAAATATTCCTTGATGGCTTACACCTAAATGTGAAATCAATTCTTTCGACTAGTGGTCAATTCCAACGTATTTTCTGCGGCTTCTCCACCTGCTTCCAGAATGTACAGGATTCAACTGAGCCGTCCTCGGAAATAGTCCCCAGCGGCTCCTATTTCAATAGATTGCGGCTAGTGTCATTCCACAAGCAAGTCACGTTTCTTTTTCCACTGTTTCTGAAATGACTAACTCCAGTGTGAAACACGGAAAAATTGTCGTGAAGCGTGGAGCACATCACACAGATCTGCATAAACAACTAAATGAACTCTGAGAGAGATTTTAGAAAACTCTATTTTTGAGTGGATGAAACGTTGATAAACGATATTACATAATCAACAAAGTGATTTCTTAGTCTTTGATAATACTTGTTTTGTGATTCTTCATAGTGAATGGAAGAAGAGAATGCCCCGAAATTTCATTCATTCATAAAACTTTTTTTTTATTGATGTGTAACGACAACAATCATATCATCCGAATAGTAGGTATATGAAGGATATGAGTTCATCCGAGGGGTTGACCACATGGGAATTCCGGTGTACAATTGATAGGAGTCCCGAGGGAATTCCGAGGGAATTCCGGGGAATTCCGAGGGAAATCCTGGGGAATTCCGAAAAATTCATAAAGCAACTGTAGGGGTTATTAGTAGGTAACTTCAATTCATTCGCGCAATAATAAAAAAGCATACAGTAAAATTTCACTATTTATATAAAATCATAATTCAAAAACGAAACACCGTTGTGGGGTAATCCACTTCCACTGGACGAAGATAGTTAGGAGCTTTATTTTGAAAGAGTTTGTGGCGAATTTCCAATTTGAAATACATTTTGTTAGCGAAAAATAAGCCTGATGACAACAATCTTCACGATATGATAGACAATCTGATATGTCCCTGGAGGGGTGTGTTGGGGAAGTTTTTGCAAATGAGTCAATAACTTCTTTCAGTGAAATAGTACCTCATTCTGATTCGAATATATAAATAAGGCATGTGAAACAACCCAAAAAACTTTGTTTTATAGTTTGTGCGGCCTCGAGAGGGGTGTGGTTGGGGGTAGTTTTTTCAAATAATCCGATAACTTCTTTCAATGGAATAGAACCTCATTCTGATTCGAATACATGTGGAACAGCCCAAAAAAACTCTGTGACCATAAAATACCGTATTTTTTTCAATGACAAATTGTATTTTTTCGATACTTATTTATTCTAACGGATTCAGAACTCGATTCTATAAGGAAAAATCTCAGGAAAAATGATGCTAATAAAAGAAACCTGAGTGGAATCAGACGATCCGTTCCCTTTATTTTACGATTGTGACTTGCATTATATAGATGATTTATTTTGTTTCCGATATAATAAATACCAGCCTCAATGAAAATGTGAAACGTTTTGATATGTAAAATCCGATATTATTCAGATTGGGTCATAATCATGACATAGTCTATACTTAGAAGTCTAAAGTTTATGTTCCACACAGAAATCTCAAAAAAACTTTTGTGCGAAATTTACGAAATATACCTTTCATATTTTATCGGGTTTCCTCGGAATTCCCCCGGAATTCCCCGGAATTCCCAGTATTTCCGTCATTTAGTTTTGAAATTTTATCGATATTTCTTCAAATTGACATTTTTTTTTTGTAGGAATTCCGGGAAATTCCGAGGAATTCCGGGGTATTCCGGGGAATTTCGAGGAATTCCGAGGGAATTCTGGGGAATTCCGGGGAATTCCAGTTTACGGGAATTCCAGTGTACACAGTTTTCCTCAGTGGTCAACCCCTCGAGTTCATCTCACCATTCCTCTCAATGAAGGACAGTGCTAGAAGAAGGAATTAATATTATCGAAAAGGTGAAAATTCAGATTCATTTCAGTTGAATTCATTTTCTGAAGGAAATGAATCTACTCACCTATTCTGATGTAAATACTCGCTCAACGTGACTCAGAGAGCTGAGTTCGAGTCTTCCAGGGCTATAACACAAAAGTGATAATTCTGACGATACTTATTTTTCTACCTGAAGATTGATAATATCATTATGTATTGGATATTACTAAAAAAAATACTGGTCGATAACTTATTCACTTTTGTCAAGTGTGCCCATTTGTCATGGTTGCTGGAATCAATTTCAATTATAGAAAATCAATGACTTTCAAATTGTTAGATGGAACCTACTTTGCACTTATCAGAGGCCAATGAGCCCAAAACCGCTCTGCAAGTGTGCTCATAACAACAGTTGAAAGTGAATTACGGCATTTGTATCACCAATAACATATTGAGTGCAAAATCCCGCACTGAAACCAGTCAGACATAATTCAATGTTCTTATTGGTACCAGCCAGGATAGTAGATATTTTCTGACGAGTGTTACTTTACTGTAAAGTTTATATGAAAGTGGTTTGAAACCAACTGTACGAGGTTAATGATGAACGTATTCACGATACGTTCATTACCATCAAATGAGAGTTGCATACGCCATTTTTTCTACACCCATAGATAATGAAGAACTATGAATATTAGATTCATATTTGTATTGAACACAATAAGAGTATTTTTCCGAAAAATTCTACAATAATGTTATTCATGGTATAACTTCTACACTCTGTTGAAAGGAATCAGGTTGTCATTGTTCATATAATGCTACCTGAGTAACATATTTGAGATTGAAGGGAAGACTGAAACAGATTTAGTTTATTAAATTCCCCTTCAATTGAAATGGGGACTGAGATTATGACAGAGATGTTTTAATTGGCACTATAATGTATGTCTCTAAGACTGACGATTTCGAATTTTTCCGAGTACCCAACCAGCGTTATGAGTTCGCCTTTCTCAGTACTTACTTTCTGTGAATTTGTAATGATTATACAACTTACCCCAGATGTCTTTTAATACCCTACCCAACTTCAAAATGCTTTATTAGTTCATAATTATTACAAACACAAGTCGTTTTTTGTGAGTCGGTCTCTGAGACCAATGTGTCTCCAAATTTTTCAATTCATACCTTCATCAGCAAATACTTTCCATCAGGTGCATCTTCACGTATTATACGTATTTTGATATTATATCAACAGAGTTTTTCATAACTGAGGTACTCCTCAGCATCGAGTACTGAGACCGTAATGTTGATGATTTCAATCTTCTTGACAACTCTTCAAAATAAACTATCAAGGAATTTTCGGAACAAGAATTCACCTTGGCTTTCATTTTCTAGTCCATAAAGTTTCTGTGAACGATTTCACATTTTTCTCTTGATGTGCTTGGTATCAAAGTATTTCAAACATATATTACTATCTGAACAATTTCGGGAGGTGTATTTTTCAACTCTAAATCTTCGTATTCCATTATATTCATTAATTAATAAATCTGACCTGATCATACTATAACAATCACCAATAAAACTATTCTCGTTGGGTGAGTTGACTGCAATAACTATGCAGTGCTTCGATTTTGTTGTCATGGAAACGCCAACAATGGGCTACTTGGATATTGCACGCGAATCGTCGGCGTAGCGTTGTCAACATGGAAAACGTGTCATATCAATCTGACATATAACAATTCATGACTGACTTGAGTAATCGTGATAACAATAAGAAAGAGAAGTTCTCACTGTAATGGCGGATATTTCTCACTGCGTGAGAAATCTTACGTTTTGAACGTATGAAAGCGATGAGAGAAATGGCACATTGTATAGTATCCGTAGAATAAAATATCATTCTCATAGCAAGTATTCATCGAGAAGAAAGATATTCTACGGAGGCTGTTTCCACGGATTTCCAATGTGAGTACGGTCCTGAAACCGTTCCGGTGCGTACACCTTCACCCTGCCATTTTTCAGCTGAAACTGCCAGGCGGCCTGAATCGAAGCTTTCGCGATAATAACCATACCATTGAACTCCTAGTGCTCCATCTACGTTCCCATACACATCGGGGGAAACCCTTTCCGCGCGTGTAATCATCTATCATGGGGCCTAATTGATCCGCCGATTTGGCAAAGTTGAACATGCAGCTAATCTTACGTGGATTAGAGCCCGGAGTGGGTTGGATTTCGATTATTGAAATCGTTTTGTGTGATGTAGTTGTGAATTATGATGAACCGTTCTGACATAGAGGTTATTCCCCTCCGAAAGATTGAACCTAGATCGAGGGGTGTTTCAATGTGAAACATCTGAGAGAAATCTGGGGAATCCATGTTTGAATCCAGAAATACCAGGAGTTATTTCTCCAGCCGAATATTATTCACGTTAATGCGTGTGAGCGAATAGGAGTGAGAATTGTGATCAAATTTTATGAATATTTGAAGTGAGAAAATGCCATTTCTTCTGGTGAGTAAAATCATTATTATTTTCCATAATCTTCTAGGTTGAACTGAAAATATCTAAAACATATATCGCACTGCATTTATGGAATATTCAGAACGCGTGCACACACTCTAGACTCTAGATTGTTGTTGCCAGCAAACTTCTCTTGTGTTTTTTTTATGATCACTACGAAATTTTTGAATGGTTATTGAAAATTCTAGAGCGTGATATTATTATTGCAGATGAAGATTGTTTTTATCAGCCTCAGAATAATCTCGCGTTCTATTTTCTGTTCTAACCAAAAGTGATCTGTATTGGCAACAGCGTGTTCCATGGATAGAGTAATCTCGAAAATTTTTAGGAATTTCAACCACAAGCGCACCCTTGAGGCGTAATTTCGAACGACTGAACCCTGTCTACATGTTTGTCTGAACCAATATCGTAACACTGGAAGCACCAATATAGCCATCTTATTTGGTTCCTATGGAAATATATATGTGATAGTGATTATAGTTTGACAACTAATAAAATTTCAGTCAGTTTTGTGGAAAAATGTCGGTATATCTATATTATGGACAGTATAGTAACGACTCAGAAGTACTCACCCCTCCAGAAATGAGGGATGTGGCAAAAAATATTGAAATAAAATTATTGCAAGAGAAATCTCGATTGAGAATAATCATTTTGGTGCCTAGGCAGGAAAGTCCTTACTTTGCTGTCTAGGCGAGAGAAGTAATACTTTGCTGATTGATGTGATATATTTCCGCACGAAATACAAAAATGTTCTTCCTAAAAGTCAAAAAATTCTCAACATCACGTCCTGCACTGTAATGGCATTCGGTTCCAACAGCGTGCTCTCCCGCCGTAACCACTTTTTCCGTATTCATTACGATTTAATCAGCACGGAATTCCGCCCCTTGGCAAATATCCCTAATAAATCTCACGAGTGAGCTCGCGTCATAATTCTGCGGCATGCCTCCTTTTGCATAACTGCGCCGGATTTGATTAAAACAACTGAATAACTAACGGAGCATACCCCGCTTCGACCCCACCGTTCTATTAGTCACCCCATTAATTTTAATTAGTTTACCGAAGCAAAGAAAGCGCAATAATTATGGGCCGATCCGTTTTGTGTGGTTTTACGTTTCGGGGAACTACATAATAAATTCTTTAATTGGCCGAACGGCGATGGGTAAATGGCTAGCTGGCCACTGTGGCGGTTGTATCGAGGCCAATGAGGAAATTTAGAGGCCCAACTATAAACTAGCCAGTTTAGAGTGGTTTGGAAGAGTTTATTGGGCTGGAAGCTCGAAGGGGATGGTTTTGTGGCTTTCAGAGCATACGGATGAAAAAAGAAAAAATGTAATTCCTACTTATATCGGAATACCACCTCTACTTTTCAAACTTTCCCGAGTAGCACACATGTATATGATCAGTATTGGTTCAATATTTGAAAAGATTTTGAGGACAGTAAACTCTTTCTTATGAATTGTTAGGTATTTCTGGGTTTCTGAGCCATGGTGTGCAGGTTTCTAGTCCTGATGTTTCGTCTGTATCTGCCACATACATTCTCAAGGCGATTCGGCAATGGTCGGAGTATCGTTCTCTGCTGCTAGGCTTTCATTAGATGTGGTTCAATGAGTCTTCATTCATAATACCTAGAATTGAACCATGAAGTATCCCCAATTGATCTCTTTGACCGTTTTCTTTTTCATTTGGAGAGTCCGTATATCTTGAAACGACCATGTTCTGTGGATGTTGAGACTCTCTTATTTGCACTACTTTCGTAGTGGAAAATTACTATTTATATTCGAATTCAGTACAAGTTCAAAAATGACTACTCTTGTCTGATCTGTTATCAAAAGGTGCCTTTAATTTTCATGGAAACCATACAGAGTCTTTCAAATAAGTAAGAAACTGTAATATACAGTACGATTCAACATAACAATAAAGTAATTGAACGAATCCAATAAAAAAAATTGGTGCGGAGGCAACGCCTTCTGCTGGGAGACGACCAAAGTCTCAAACTCCTACTGCCCATGACAGAGAAGACCTCTTACAGCGGGCCATCGTGCGGCGAAGCCGCAAACGAATAGCCCGCCGCTATCGAGAATCGCGGCTATTCGTTGTGGCTTCGCCGTACGGTGGCTCTCTGTAAGAGGTCTCTTCTGTAATGGGAAGTAGAATATTGAGACTTTGGTCGTCACCCAGCAGATGGCGTTGCCTCTTAGAGGCTTATACCACCTGCACCACTTCCAGATTTACTTCGTAAGGAGTAGAAATGTTTGCGTTCACAGTCCAGCCAAGTGTCACTGATGAGACCTGGTGGGTCGAAACAGCTGTCTGGCATTGAATTTGTGAATACAATTATTCCGAACATAAAAATTCTGAAATCCAATAAAATATATAACATTGGTCCTTCGAGCCGGATCTTGGTGTTTTGGACAATAGTAAAATAAAAATGGGTGATTGTAAACAGCTCTTGAGTTTGAGAATAACAGTGTTGAAGTTAACACGATATATTTTTTACCATAAAGTTATGAGAGTCGTGGATCAAGTTCCCATGTAGCATAAAAAAAGTGAATGGAGCAACACCGTTTTAATCTCCCCACGGTCATGGGGGCTCTGGACTGCAATGAGTGTGGTTTTCTTGGAGAAAGTCCCTAAGATCATCAGCTGGATAAACAAATGGAGTATAATCTTTTTCATGTGAGTACATTCTACATTCTAGCTATAGCTATATGATTTTTTTGAATCTAAATCTCTATCGCTATCTCATCTGATGATGAATTTCAAAATAATATTCCTAGGTTTTGTTAAACCGGTCACCGCTAAGACTTCCTTTGACATATGTCCGATGGCATGGCGATCCGTTCCAATATAATGGGTAATTTGAGCTTACTATCACTGTAAAAGCATTCTGAATCCGTTACATGGTTTTCAAGATCTAAGCATACATATGGACAGACAGGTAGCGAGAAGCGACTTTCATCTCCCTACTCTAATAGTACACATATATGCCCACAACCCGTTTCATTATGAAATGAATGAATTTTTCATTTGACAAATGCATGATTTATTTTTGAATTTTTTTGGTCAAATTTTCCGAGCTCTCCGTAGGCGAGCGGACTTAGGCGCTAGTATTATATAAGTTAATTGGAGTAGTTGGAAGAGACATGGGTTCGATTTCGGCCTCAAGTAATATCTTTTCTAATTTTTGATCTCCTTTTCCTTTCTCATCGTTTTATTTCTCGAAGTGATATCATTAATTACAATTCTGTAGAATTTTTCAAAAAAAATCGTTCAATTAGTATTATTGTGTGCAATACAAATATAAATAGAATATTTGTAGTTCTTCACTATTTATCGGGTATAGATAAAATAGCGTATGCAATTCTCATGTAATGATTATTAATACACTCGCTTCAATCATACGGAACTAACCTTCGGCTCGTTTCATATCCCGGTTAATACTCGTGTATTAATAACCATCATTACATGATCGTTTCATGATATACTATTTAATACTAGGTAGTACATAACCTACAATTTTGATCGATTATTTCTAGTACATATTTTCCTCTTTTTCAATACACTAGGGGTCTGTTTCATGATATCGAATATCCTGTACCTACGGGTGGAAAACAAATATTCAATATCGTGTTTCTACTGTAATGAAACAGGTTCCAGAGCATAAATAGCCAACCAGCTATTTCATCCAGACTGGAATGCCAGTCTGCTAACAAGCTAGTGAAATTTTCACTGGACCCCAGGGATACTCCTGCAAGAATGTTAATAAACAGTTCAATTTGCGCTTGGCTTTGTAGCTATACAAGTTGCATTTCACACTTGGGAAACGTTACTGACAAAGGCACGATTGCCACCAGTTGCGAAGTAAACGGAAAACCCTGCTCACCACCATTCACATCAGGAATATTGATTATGCAGGATTGTCGAGGGAATAAAAATAGTATATCAAGATATATATCGACAGGAAATAAGTTGAAATAAGTTGGCATCTCCAGGAGAAAAAAATTGATACTGAATCTAAGGACTAGGATTACTTACTGCATATATGTTAATCTAGGGTGATTCATAGAAACATTACATATATAGAAGTTTCAATTATTTTGATTGGTAATAACTATTGAAGTTTCATCTGTTTTGAAAATCTGATTAAAAAATAATCACTAGTGGATTATTTTTTCGCTAGCAGTAGATCATCTGTTGAGATCACTATTTGACATGGTATTTGAGGTACGGAAACGAGTATATATCATTGACAAGTAGATTGATGTCTTGTGGTTCTTTTCAGAATATAATTATACTTCACGTTCTAAAGCACAAATATTGCTCTCTGAATACTTGAAAAATATTCGACTGTGTCACAAAATGAAATGAGAAGTAGTTGAATATCCATTTATTTCAAAACGTTGGAATATATTTTCAACGGTCTTCTGATGTTTTTGAATATATTGCAGTAGATTTCGAAAATAATTTCGATACGAAATTATCATTTTTGCACGGTTTATTTCAGCTTGACCTGTTTATTGCCCCCTTCATTTATCAATTTGGGCCAAATTTATTAATTGAAATATGACACTTTTCTTATCGACAGATTGAACTGGAATATAAAACAAACATTCAGTATCATTCTGAAGCTCTGTAAATTCAAGATAGGCAAGGCTACAATATGGCAGATTACATATTTTTTCAACAATCACTTCGATGTGGGTATCAAATGAAAGTGCTTAACCAGTAAAATAGTGAAAAAATGTAACTTCGTGAATCCAAGATGGCCCCTGCTGCAAAATGGCAGATTATATATTTTTTTAAATCGTCTCAATATGGTTAGGTCAGGTGATCTAAGTTTCATAAAATTTTTAATGTTCAAAAAATATTTGATGTGAAAGTAGCAAGTCCTCCGTTTCAGCGACCTATTAGAATAAAACAGGATCCTCAAGCTTGTATGAGTTCCATAACGTTTAGCCCCCTAGCAAATGAGACATGGTGAATAAAGAAGAATCATTAATATTCCTCACAAAATAAAAAAAAAAGTACACTTCAAAACTTTTCGGTCTCAATGATCCCAGTAAACCATTTCTCTTTTGTTAACATGACATCCATAACTGGGGAAGGAAAGCTTTGCAACATAATTATTGAAATATGTGACTGACAGAAGGAACATTTCGTCTTCCTCTGCTCCCGCAGAAGCTTCTTGGACCCAAAATTCGGGTACGAGATACGTCCAAACAGTGGCCGGTTTTACCCAACTGTGTATTGCCCAAGATGAGTACGAATTTTAATAAAAAACGAAAAAACACGAAAACAAAAACCTTTTGTGCATAACTATGTAAACAAACACATTATTCTCTAAATCTACTCACCTTCAAAACTGACTTTGCATGTGAACTGAAAAACCACTGTTTGAAAGCAAGCAAAATATTTTAGTTTAACCTCACAATTCGACATATGTACCTGTTACGCGTCCATACCCGGAAGATCGTACCATTTGTTTTGAACTGAAACAGAGTATAACCAGACAGTCCTGTTCTCACCCAGCCTTCCCCTATATTACTTATACCATCATCAACTGTTCAATAAAACTGTTCAACACATTTTTTTGAAATCATCTTTCGAACAATTTATTCAGGCCAGTCTCAAATCTACCAACACAGTAGGTTCTGGCTGGCACCTGTCAGTGGCTAATACCACGAAGGGCATTGAATTATATCCGACCGGTGTGTAAATTTATTTTTCTCAATTCATTCGTAATTTTCTCCTCGACTATAATTGTTGTATCGAATTTCGAGAAACCATTGATATATCCAGCCACGAATGTAGGTAGTTTTCGGTCGAGGACCGTTCGGAAACGACATGGCTCGAAAAAGCCGTTTATCCATGTCTACGCGATACTGTCAAAACCCAAAGCATTCGCTTATGCGGGCACAAATGCATGATAGCGACCGTCTGACTGTGAAATTGCAAAGCTTGCGGAGGTTTCGATACATCGTTGTGGTCGATACATCGGCTATCATTGGCTGGTGTACCACAATCAAGATGCTATCATCACTGGAGATCGAGGATCCTCGAGGATATAAAAAAAATATATATATATATATATATATATATATATATATATATATATATATATATATAAATAAAGTGGATTATTATAGCGACTGGAGAATTGTACACTGAAATGGATAGCGGGGTCTCTCAGTCAGTCCAAATGAAAAGTCCTGTCTTACTTTGCCAAGCTTTCGCTTCTATTGTGAAGCTTCTTCAGGGCCTATAATTTATTGTTTTTGTTTTTTTTATAACAACATTATTAACTATACTTACAGTAAAAATGGTGTAAAAATATTGAATTAAACATAAATTGGTAAAAACTTTGTATACATGTTTGTAAAATTGTTTTTTTTTTTTTGACAAATGTCATATCCTCACATATGTCATTTTTCACGTCTATGATGATTTGATCATTAATTCTACAGAGAGATGTATTGATTGAGAAGATTTCAATTATTACGGTTTTGATGTAGTTCTAGTAAGTTACTGTAAATGTTGCTGAGGTTATCAATATCATTTCTTTTATTCATACAATTTGAAGATTGATTTATTTCGACCATTTCAAGAAAAAGGCGTTTGGAAATATTTTTTTCTGTACGTAAAATTTTGGTATTGGGGTAATTTGGTTTATGTCCTGTTTCTATACTGTGTTGTGCTAATGCACATGATTTCTTATTGAGTTTTATATCACTTTTATGAGATGTTATTCTATCATTAAGAATTCTAGACGTTGTTCCAATATAATTTAGGTCACAATTGCTACAAGGAATCTTATAAATTACATTTGACTTTTTTGTTGTGTCAGTTTTATCTTTCAATTTAGTATTTAAGTTCTTTATAGTTTTGATATTTTTTTGGCATATTTTGATATTTTGTTCATTATGGAAAAGTTTTATGATATTTGAAGATAATTTTCCAAGATTAGGTATAGATTTATAAGAAAAAGTGATAGGTGAATTGTCATTACATACATTTTTGTTGATTATATCAGAATCTGTATTACTACCAGTATTGAAAATTATTTTATTAAGAAGTTTTTTAGGATAAGAGTTTTCGATTAATATGTCTCTGAGGAGTCTGAGATTTTTTTGTTTGAGAGAAGGGTGTACTAATTTTTCTATTCTTTTCTTTAAACAGATTATCAAATTAATTTTTACTGTTTTTTTATGAAAAGAGTAGTAATTGATATATCTTCCTGAGTTAGTAGGTTTGATATACCAATCAGTGATCAAGGAATTATCAGTTCTACGGATAACTCTTGTATCAAGAAAAGGTAGGGTGTTATTATTTTCGATTTCGATAGTGAATTGTAGTTTTTGATTATAACTGTTGACGACATCAAGAATTTCATGAGATTTGTCAAAAGGTATTGCACAAATGATATCGTCAACGTATTTCTTTAGAAAAGGAATTTCAAAACTTAGTTCAGGAAGTGTATTTTCCAAAAGATCATCCATTACATATTGTGCTAGAATAGGAGAAATAGTAGCTCCCATTGGTGTACCAAGAATTTGTTTATAGTATTTACCTTCAAAAGAGAAATAACTTGAGTTGAAAATGAAATTAATTATTTCAATAAATTTTTTTTGGGTAATTGAACATTTTTTATTTATATCATTCCACCTTTTGATGATACTTTTCTCTATTAGACTCATAGGTATATTGCTGAAAAGTGAAATTACATCTAGGCTGATCAGAATATATCCTGGTGGTAATGATTTTTCATTTATAAAATTGGAAAAAGCGAAAGAATCCTTTATATAGAAATCATTTTCGAAATCATAAGCATCAGTGAGAATTTTTGTAATCATTTGGGAAATTTTGCTATTTGGAGCATCAATGGAAGAAATTATGGGTCTGAGTTTCATATTGGGTTTATGTATTTTAGGGAGTCCATAATATTTTGGTGATACAGAATTATAAATCATGTACATTTTTGCTTCATTATCTGATATCATTTTAGATTTTTTTAAATCTGTAATAATCTTATTTGCTTTTTGTTGTATTGTTGAACTAGGATCTCTATTAAGTTCAACATAAGATTCACTATCATTAATAATCTCAAGAGATTTCTCAATATAATCAGATTTTTTCATAATAACTGTCACGTTACCTTTATCAGATCTTGTGAGTATTAACTCTGGATGATTCTTCAGAAATGTTTTTGTTTTTTCAAAGAGGAAGTTAAGATAATTATTGTCATTATGAGGTTTTTGGAAAAAATTAGTTATCATATTTGTTATTTTTGCTCTGAAAAGATTCTTTTTGTTATCACAAAAACCAGTTATTAGGTTTTCAATATCTGAGAGTAAATTTGGTATACTCACCTCTTTAGTAGTTGGTGGTAAGCTGAAATTAAAACCTAAGGAAAGGAAATGTTTAATATCTTCTGGTATAATAATATCGGATAAATTTTTTATCCAATTTTCTTTAGTTTTGATATCTGATTTTGAATCACATTTGAGTTTATTGATTTTATCGATATTTCTCTTTTTTATGTCATTGAAGATTTTTTTGTATTTGATGGTTTGTCTCTTCTCGTATTCTAGCCAAATACTGAAAGGAATTGATTCTATTATGGATTTTGTTTGTTTATTTGAAAGGTTCTCCAAATTTTTTAAATCGTTATTATATATATGCAAGATGAATTTTCTGGGTTTTTTATCCGTTAGGTATCTTCTGATTTGTTCGACGTTTCGAATTCCATTTTGAATTCATTCTCAAGAACTGTGAGACAAATATCTATCCATACCCTCCTGGTCAATCACTCCCCTTACGAAGTAACCAAGCAAGAGTAAGCAAAGACTTCAATTGTCTGTTCTCCATGGAAACTGGTATTTATAATGATTTCCTCCAGTTATTATCCGACTAGGTCCGATATTATTGATGATTATATCGGAAGCCGCTCTCTAAGGTTGTATCCTGCCCATCCAGGTATTATGTAGAAATTGATGTTTTCACGGATCTTCGATATGCAAGATGAATTTTCTGGGTTTTTTATCCGTTAGGTATCTTCTGATTTGTTCGACGTTTCGAATTCCATTTTGAATTCATTCTCAAGAACTGTGAGACGAATATCTGTCCATACCGTCCTGGTCAATCACTCCCCTTACGAAGCAACCAAGCAAGAGCAAGCAAAGACTTCAATTGTCTGTTCTCCATGGAAACTGGTATTTATAATGATTTCCCCCAGTTATTATCCGACTAGGTCCGATATTATTGATGATTATATCGGAAGCCGCTCTCTAAGGTTGTATCCTGCCCATCCAGGTATTATGTAGAAATTGATGTTTTCACGGATCTCCGATATGCAAGATGAATTTTCTGGGTTTTTTATCCGTTAGGTATCTTCTGATTTGTTCGACGTTTCGAATTCCATTTTGAATTCATTCTCAAGAACTGTGAGACGAATATCTATCCATACCCTCCTGGTCAATCACTCCCCTTACGAAGTAACCAAGCAAGAGTAAGCAAAGACTTCAATTGTCTGTTCTCCATGGAAACTGGTATTTATAATGATTTCCTCCAGATTTTCCTCCAGAAAATTCATCCTGCATATCGAAGATCCGTGAAAACATCAATTTCTACATATATATATATATATATATATATATATATATATATATATATATATATATATATATATATATATATATATATATATATATGGTAAAATTCCGTTAGTCGGGGTCCGCCTCGAAAATAAAAAATTTTTGGTGGAACTTACGTATTACGTAAGTCAAATGAAATTTTTGGGGCTCTCAACTCGTTTCGGAGAAAATGCCCCTCAAAGACATGAAATCGGGGTTTCACGCCTATGTTTGTTTCTCAGCCAATTCCGCTCGAAATTCCTCCTTCTTTCTATCAGCACAATATACACATTATATACCACCTTCTTCATTATTCTATAACCGAATTATAAGCATTTATCACTACAAAATGTAAATATACTATAATGAAAATCATCGTAGAAATTCGAATTTCTATGACGATTTACATTTTAGAGTTTTGTAGTGAAAATCGAAAAATTCATTCCAGTTCAAAATTTTTCATTTTCGAGGCGGAGCCCGATTAACGGAATTTTACCTCATATATATATATATATATATATATATATATATATATATATATATATATATATATATATGGCGTTTTAAACAATTCACTTGGTGTAAAATTTTAATATTGGACTGTGAACATATTTTTCGTCTGTGACATGTTATTTCACTTTACCAACGTTTTTAATACGACTAACCTCAAATACAGTAAGGTTCTTGTTACTGTTTATTTGATGTGATAACTTAAAATGATAATTTTGTAGCTTTTCCCTGAAGATGGTAATAAACATTATCGAAATATTGGAAAAACTGGTGTTATAAGAGTACACTTCCGTTCTGCTGTTCACCCAAAAATACTACAGTTTTGTTCTTAACTGGTCAGCAAAGACTTCCCCTCTAATATATATATATATATATATATATATATATATATATATATATATATATATATATATATATATATATATATATATATATATATATATATATATATTCAAGAGGTAAATGTGACTTCACGCTGAGGTCTCTACTCCTCAGGTGTTGTCACAGGGGGCAAGGGTTTGTGACTTGACGCCGGGGTCTCAATCTGCCTACTCCTTAGATCGAACAGTTCGAATACTTATGAAGTATGACAGATACAACAACTATTTGGCTGCTGCTTATGTGAGCATTTAGCCAATTGACTGAACTCAAAGGAGTGGCGTATTGAGTTCAGTCAATTGGCTGAATGTTCACATAAGCAGCAGCCACATAGTTGTTGTATCTGTCATACTTCATAAATATTCACATTTACAAATTCTTGTCATATGTCATTTCGTCATTTCTCGTAAATTTTAATTTTATCCTCCATAAACACGCTGCGACTGACTGCACGTGGCGAAAATTAGTTACAAAATTAATTCAACAAAAAGTAGTCACTACCAGCTTTCAATGCTATTAAGAACAATGGAACAGAACTCGCCCCGACTTTGAAAATAAATGCAAGGAGGTGATTTAGGTTATTGAGAACGCGCCCGGATTGTTTGGGGCATTCGGGCGTCAAATCGAACGCAGCTTATAATATAATCAGTTAGAACTTAGACTACTTCAGTTTCTTCAATGAGTTACACATTCCTCCTTAATTTTTTCAATTGTCAATTGTGTACCTCTATCTATATGACATTCATCAGGTTCGTTCATTTCAGATATTCTGACAAAATAGTTGAGGCTTTCGCGGCCGAGGTTTTCAGTATCACTACTTTTATTCGGGTTTGAAGGCCGTCGTTTTTTGGAATTTCTTCCTGACGTTTCGCTGGCTCGAGTGGCTAGCTTCTTCAGAGGTTCATTCATCTTGGAATTCACTCCGATGACTGGAGATTGTTTCTTCGCAAGTTGTATTTATGCCGATTCAGGTAGTTTGCGGTGCTAATTATTCCATTCGGATTCGTGGAATTGTCATTAATATTGATTACCTTGTTTACTTCCTGTGGGTTCGGAGAATAATCATCATTAATATCTGAAGAACTACCTGCAGTTATTATCGATTTTCTTAAAATGGGATTCCATATTCGGTTGAGGTTGACAGCTTCTTCTTTTCTGTTGAAATTATCCGTGTGTTTGTGGATTTCTATTGCCTCCCGTACCAGTCGGCTATGGTATCCCTGGTTGGGTGCAATCAGTTTTGCATTTTCAAACAGAATCCTGTGGTTTCCCTCACTAAGTGCGTGTTCCGCCACAGCCGACTTGTCAATTTGCCCTAGTCTGCAGTTTCTCTCATGTTCCTTTAGCCTAGTTCCCATGGATCTTTTGGTGGTACCGATGTATACCTTCCCACAGGTGCACGGTATGCGATAAACCCCTGCTGCAGACAGTGGATCTCTTTTGTCTTTAGCCGATCTGAGGCTCTGTTGAATCTTCTTTGTGGGTTTAAATACAGTTTTTATGTTGTATTTACTCAGGAGTTTTCCAATTCTGTCTGTGACCCTCGGGATGTATGGCAAATATGCATGTGCAACTATCTGAACGTCCTCCTTGTTTCGAACAGTGGAATTCTTCAGTTTCATGGCCCTGTTGATCTCGGGTACACTGTATCCATTCGACCTCAAGGTCACTTGAAGATGTTCTAGTTCTTCCTCCAGATGTTCTGGTTCGCATATTCTTCGAGCACGTTCCGTTAGAGTAGAAATGACTCCTCTCTTTTGGCTGGGATGGTGATTCGATAGCGCGTGCAGGTACCTATCCGTGTGTGTGGGTTTTCGGTACACTTTGTGGGTTAGTCTAGCCCCACATCGTTCGATCAGAACATCCAGGAATGCTATTCGTTGGTCTTGTTCAGTCTCCATGGTGAACTTAATATTGGGGTGTTGAGCGTTCAAGTGGTCGAGAAAGAGTTTTAGAGCGTCCCTACCATGTTTCCAGATGACGAATGTGTCATCCACGTAGCGTAGCCACAAGGTCGGCTTCAATTCGAAGGCGTCGATTGCTTTCTCCTCAAACCGTTCCATGAAGAAGTTGGCTACTACTGGGCTAAGTGGACTTCCCATTGCCACGCCATCCAATTGCTCATAGAAGTTTCCAAAGAGGAAATCATCGCCAATAAGGAAGCAGCAATCAGGAATTTACCGGATGAAAAAGCTGAAGAAATCAGGATCGTGACAGCAAATATCCTGAGCAAGGCACGGCTTCCAAAATGCAATATCCCAAAAAGAGAGATTGCAGCCTTAAGAAGCTTGAATTCTGATGAGGGGATCACGATTCTACCAGCGGACAAGGGAAATGCCACGGTTCTTCTCAAAACGGAGGAATATAATAACAAAATTGAAGAACTTCTGGAACCTTCTAACTACCGCAAACTCGCAAGGGACCCAACACAATCAAAATTGAGGAATGTAAACAAACTCATTAAGTCGTCCTCACTGACCGAAACCATAAAGAAAACCATTCTCAGAACTGAAGCCGTTCCACCCAGACTCTATGGTCTTCCGAAGGTGCACAAACACGGCATGCCACTGAGACCAATAGTCAGTGCCCCAGGCTCACCTACATATCACTTGGCAAAACATCTGGCCTCGCTCCTACAGCCTCATGTAGGAAGAACAAACTCCTACGTCAAGGATTCGACAGACTTCGTGGGTAAAATTAGAGGCTTAACTTTGGAACCGACAGATATTATGGTCAGCTTCGATGTTGTGTCCTTGTTTACCAACGTCCCACTGGAAGACTCCCTGAAGGAGTTAGCCTACTTGTTCCCTAATGATATCGTTGGACTTTTCCGAGCATGTCTCACGGGGAGTTACTTTCAATGGAGGGGAAACTTCTATGAGCAATTGGATGGCGTGGCAATGGGAAGTCCACTTAGCCCAGTAGTAGCCAACTTCTTCATGGAACGGTTTGAGGAGAAAGCAATCGACGCCTTCGAATTGAAGCCGACCTTGTGGCTACGCTACGTGGATGACACATTCGTCATCTGGAAACATGGTAGGGACGCTCTAAAACTCTTTCTCGACCACTTGAACGCTCAACACCCCAATATTAAGTTCACCATGGAGACTGAACAAGACCAACGAATAGCATTCCTGGATGTTCTGATCGAACGATGTGGGGCTAGACTAACCCACAAAGTGTACCGAAAACCCACACACACGGATAGGTACCTGCACGCGCTATCGAATCACCATCCCAGCCAAAAGAGAGGAGTCATTTCTACTCTAACGGAACGTGCTCGAAGAATATGCGAACCAGAACATCTGGAGGAAGAACTGGAACATCTTCAAGTGACCTTGAGGTCGAATGGATACAGTGTACCCGAGATCAACAGGGCCATGAAACTGAAGAATTCCACTGTTCGAAACAAGGAGGACGTTCAGATAGTTGCACATGCATATTTGCCATACATCCCGAGGGTCACAGACAGAATTGGAAAACTCCTGAGTAAATACAACATAAAAACTGTATTTAAACCCACAAAGAAGATTCAACAGAGCCTCAGATCGGCTAAAGACAAAAGAGATCCACTGTCTGCAGCAGGGGTTTATCGCATACCGTGCACCTGTGGGAAGGTATACATCGGTACCACCAAAAGATCCATGGGAACTAGGCTAAAGGAACATGAGAGAAACTGCAGACTAGGGCAAATTGACAAGTCGGCTGTGGCGGAACACGCACTTAGTGAGGGAAACCACAGGATTCTGTTTGAAAATGCAAAACTGATTGCACCCAACCAGGGATACCATAGCCGACTGGTACGGGAGGCAATAGAAATCCACAAACACACGGATAATTTCAACAGAAAAGAAGAAGCTGTCAACCTCAACCGAATATGGAATCCCATTTTAAGAAAATCGATAATAACTGCAGGTAGTTCTTCAGATATTAATGATGATTATTCTCCGAACCCACAGGAAGTAAACAAGGTAATCAATATTAATGACAATTCCACGAATCCGAATGGAATAATTAGCACCGCAAACTACCTGAATCGGCATAAATACAACTTGCGAAGAAACAATCTCCAGTCATCGGAGTGAATTCCAAGATGAATGAACCTCTGAAGGAGCTAGCCACTCGAGCCAGCGAAACGTCAGGAAGAAATTCAGATATTCTTTTTTTTTTGTTATTGAATGCCTTTTGTTGCACCCCCTCCTTTGTTGCGCCCCCTCCTGCACTGCGCCCCTTGGCGCCGCCAAGGTTGCCAAGGCGTTATTTACGCCACTGTCTCTACCGTAGTTTTCTAAGTTATTTGTCGTTTATTTGCCGTTGCTTTCAGTTATTAGTTGTTGTCGGTTTGATTAGTATTTAATTTGAGTGTTGTTTCAAATAGTGTTTCATTATGGATATCAAACGCTGTTGTATTATTTGTAAACGGAATAATCGATCATCTTTTCATCTTCATCAAGTCCCGATGGTTAGTACTAAATATTCAATACGCATGTACTCAAGATCAACTGGTCAATATAATGCGAGATTATTCTGACGCTAATAAAAACAAAGTTCATCTTGCTGATTCTTGGGTGTTTTCCGGGTTTGATGGCCGTGGTCCACAGGTTTTTATTCCTGACGTTTCGCCTACGACTATGGTAGGCATTATCGAAGTCTGTGAGGTAACGGACGCAATGATCTCGTTCTCTCAGTAGATACTACTTCATTGACGTTATGATCGGCTTTATACCTGTTCTCCTGTTCGACGTCCGATACTTTTGTGTTGGAGATGGGCGTGGCTTGTTTTCTCTTGACTGGTCTGGGCCGTGTGTGCTTTAGAGCTGGTAACCAAACTTTGTTGATGTGTATGCCTTCTTCTTTTCGGTTGAAATTGTCTTTATGTTTGTGAATCTCTATCGCTTCTCTGTGTAACCTGGGATAGTAGCTCTGCGTTCTGTCAATCACTTCCGTTTCGTCGAATGCAATCGCGTGATTGCCTTCTCCGAGTGCATGCTCGGCTACTGCCGACTTGTCTGACTGTCCCAGGCGACAATTTCTCTTGTGTTCGGAGAGCCGTGTCTTGATGCTTCTTTTAGTGGTTCCAATGTAGACTGATCCACAGCTACACGGGATCCGGTACACACCTGGTGTTAACCACGGCTCTCTTGGATCCTTGGCTGACCTTAAACTATCTCTGACGGTTCGTGTTGGCATCAGTATTGCTTTCACATCGTGTTTTTCCAGCGTTCGTCCTATCCGATCCGTCACACCTCTTATATATGGCATAAAGGCTTTTCCCACAACTGGTTTATTTACAGTTTCCTTCGTGTCCTCTCTCTTGGGTCGTATTGCCCGTTCGAATTCGGCTTCACTATACCCATTCCCTTTTAACGCTTGTTCAAGGTGGTCAAGCTCCTCAGGGAGGTTTTGTGGTTCACAAATGCGGCGGGCCCTCTCCACTAATGTTTTAATTACACCTCTCTTCTGGCGTGGCTGGTGGTTGGAGTTCTTGTTCAGGTATCTGTCTGTGTGAGTGGGTTTCCTGTATACTTTATGTCCCAGGGTCCCATTTTCCCGTCTGTTCACCAGCACATCCAGGAAAGAGATTCTCCCTTGGGTTTCCTGCTCCATTGTGAATTGAATTTTAGCGTTAATCGAGTTCAGATGAGACAGAAATACCTTTAGTTGTTCTTCTCCGTGCTGCCACACCACGAATGTATCATCAACGTACCGCAGCCAGCAATATGGTTTCAATATTGCTTGCTCTAAGGCGCGCTGTTCGAACTTCTCCATGAAAAAGTTTGCCACCACAGGGCTCAGCGGGCTGCCCATTGCAGTACCGTCGGTTTGTTCATAGAACACACCGTCCCATTGGAAATATGTCGATGTCAGACAGTGAGCAAACAGTGTGGTCATATCTGCTGTGAATACCTCTCCCATAAGCTGTATTGTTTCCTTGACCGGAACCATCGTGTATAAGGATACTACATCGAAACTCACTAGTATATCTCCTGGACCTAGCCTCATGTCTCTTATCCTTTCAATAAAATGTCCCGAGTCCCTAACATATGAGTTTGTGTTGCCTGTGAGAGGTTGTAGCCGGGTAGTCAGATACTTGGCCAGTTCATAGGTCGGTGAACCTATTGCATTCACGATAGGTCTCAGTGGTACATTTTCCTTGTGGACCTTTGGTAGGCCGTATAGACGAGGAGGCAGGGCCCCGGATTTCTGTAACAGTTTCTTTGTGTTGTCATCTAAGCTTGATGAGCGGACTAGGTGATTAGTTTTCCTCAAAACTGCGGCGGTCGGGTCTTTATTGATTATTTTGTACGTTTCTGGATCCAAAAGGTTAGCTATTTTCTCTTTGTAATCCCTCGTGTTCAACACGACGGTAGAGTTTCCTTTGTCTGCTGGCAATACTAAGATATCCTTATCCTGTTTTTGTATGCTCAGGTGTAACAGGTACCGATCCTCTTGCCCGTTTTTGAAGCACAAACTCTGATTGAAAGAGTTGGTCGCTACAACCCCTCCCCCTTCCCTCCAGAAAGGTATGCTCCAGTGTAAGTATGAGCCCATAAGTTCATAAAAAACATTCTGAGCAGCAACAACGACAGCAACAACAACAACAGCAACGTTATTAGCAGCAGTAAATCCCAATTCGTTTTATACTGTTCTCATAACATAAAAAACTAGGTCTAGGTGCACTTTTCGTGTACTTTTCGTTGGACCACTCTGTATAATATTTTCATGAAAAGAGAGTACTCGTGACTCATTTCTACTTATTATCTCGATTTCAATTTCCTTCACATCTCCCAAGCTGACACTCGATTCCAAACAAGTGAGAAATCCGCAAAAGGGTGTCACAAACTTTCTTATCAATTCCAGAGCCCCCCGCTGAAACCAAAGTTAATTATAATGTAAATTAGCGAGTAAATTGCTTCTATTTCTGCCGCTTCTTGGCATGTTCGATCTGTTATAAAGTGTTGGCACCAGATGTCGATGATGTATGTTGGAGCATATTCAGCCCCTACACTCTTGGAAAAGCTGAGAAAATCATAAATTAATGAGTTTAACCCTGCCATTGTTCGGCGGATGTTTGAGAAGAAGTAGTGTATATATTAGCTTTATATAAATCCTTCATTTAGTCCATTTGGCTAATTTACATTTCACATTGCAATGATTACAATTATATCAATACATAGGATTGTTGTAATTTTGAATGAGATAAGTTTGGAAATGAACAATTAAATTCAACATATCTTTCCATATGAGTACCTAATGTGTATGTTGTCGAAAAAAAATTTAGACACATATACAACACGTATAAACGTACACATACACACACCTATTTGCACACATTCTAAATAATAACAACACAAAACACTTTAAACACACCAAAACCATGTGAACCTGTCATCAATAAATATTAAAACTAACTATACAAAATGAGGAAGTGGCTACTAGATTTTTTTATAGGTCTGGACAGTATGATTTCAACTTCGTCTTGAAGGCTGTTAAAGATGTTAAACCTTTGTATCCATGGATTTGATCATTGTACCTTAATTTTTCCTGTGAATTTGCTGAAAAATTTTAATTCATATTTTGAAAATTAATATCGATGTTTGGTAAAGGAGAAAAGAATTCATTGATAACCATTCTAGATGCTTCTACGAATCTTTTCTTGGTGTTTATTTTTTTTGCACTCTATTTTGGAGTTTCTGTAAACGAGCTGAATTATTTTGCTCCAGTAGATACAGAATTATAGAACAATGAGTAAAATAGGGAAGCACTAATGAATTGTACAGCAAAATTTTCGTCCACCTTGTCGAATATGGGGCACAACGAGATAAATACTGTTTTTGAAATGAGGTTTGCATGTTCTTTGAACTGCAATCTCCTTGCCACATGAACTCAAAGATATTTAAATTGCTTGACCTGTTCCACATTATCAGGACCTAGCATTATCTCAAAATGTTGGTTACGAAAGCTTCTGAACCTTTTTTCTATATTCATTACCGTTTACTTGGTCCTCTCAACATTGATCTTTAGATGAATAGTACAACACCAACTATAAATATATTTTAATGTTCTGTTCATGGTTTTTGTGAGTTTCGTGTGATTTTTTACATGAATGATGAATGAGTGTATCATCTGCAAAAAAATGAACTGAGCTCTCACCTACCAACTCTAATAAAAAAGTGATATAACAGAAACAATAGGGGTCTCAGCACACTTTCCTGTGGTACTCCTTGAACACACCCTATCTCATCTGATACTCCATTATTTATTCTGGGCTTTTGTTTTCTGTTCTTCAAGAAGCTTCCCAACCATTTGAAGACTATTCCATCTATTCCTACTGCTACTTATTTTGTATTAATCTATCTCTATGTATTGTCTCAGAAGCTCTCTGGAGATCCTAAAATACTGCAACAGTAGTAGAAATTCTCTAGGCTTATTTTCCAATCATCCAGTACACATTGAACTGTTGTTTCACAACTATGGTTTTTCCTAAATCCTGATTGGTATTTACTCCGAAACTCATCATTTCCAATGAAATCCACTAATTGGTTTTAGACTGCTTTTTCAACGATTTTTTGTGGAAATATTCAGGTCATCGGGTACCTCCCCTTCTAGCAATGAGTTATTAATGAAGTTCAATAATGGTTCTGCGAGGTTGGTGAAACAATTTTAGAAGAAATTTCGTCAAAATAAAAATACGATTATTCTGTACATCATTCTCTGCTTTCTCCGATAAGTGTGGAGGAATTGATCGTAATTCTTCTATATCGCTGATATCAGACATTTTGATAATATAATTTCTGAAGTTTTGATATATTTTATGAAAATTTGATACCTACTGATTCTGACAAACGTCAAATATACATCATGCTTGATTGAGAAATATTGGGTTTGTGTTGGTTGAGAATCTGTATCATAATGGATTTCATTATGAAACTGATTATGAGCATATGAATGTATTATAATGGTACGGGTGAAGATAAACAACATTATATTTCGTAACACCGCTTTCCGAAATTGCTGCAATTACATCTCCTCCTCTTCGTGAAATAATCCTCATCTACCTGCTACATCAAATCACTGTCGACTAACGACATATCATCATTCGCTTCCAATCACCCTTCAACGTAGGATTCGTCAGAACGAATCCGTCATTGAACACGGATGAGCATGAGAGAAGAATATTTGTATGGAACACGGACATCCGGAAGGGCTCTTGAATAATGTGTAACGACGTGTTGGAAGCAAGGGCTTTCGAAGAGTATGAAATATTCTCATGTTCGTCACGTGATTCATTGAAAGGAAAGCATAGAAATCCTGGCTGGATTGAATTTTGACATGACTATGAAATATCTTGAAAAAGCATACTCCTGCCAAGAATATGATTTCCTTGTCAATATGATTATAGTTCCATTGTGACTGTCAATCGGAGGTTATACAGTTGTCATTTAAATGGGTTGAAACTGGCGGATTTCTACAATTCGTCCTCATAAAGATCTCACCTGCAGGGTACTCCAAGGGTCAGTTCTGAGGCCACCTATTTCTGTTATCTATATCAACGAATCACCACATCAAGAGAACTGAACTCACAGATGACATTGCTCAACAGTCATTGCTTTTCATATCGTTGAGCAGCATCTGATATACATATACCTAAACTGACATGATGGAATATCTGATGTCAAATTGAGTTGACTGAAATGAGGAAAAAATACAATGGTCTTTGCCACGAATAATCCAATCGGAACAACATTGTGAATGTAGTGGAGATATAGAATATTTGACCAATTCGTTTCTGCATTTCAGGTATCACTTTCTCGCAATTGGCACTATGACCAATGTAAATGTTGATTCTTTCATAAAAAATTCAGCAAATTTGGAACTCCCAAATAAATAACTGAATGATCAGATGCCAATAATTGAATTGAACTAGACAATACTTGATGAAAATATTTATATAACAAAAATCATCACAGTTTCCTGTATGATTTTCACTAACATATTAATGTAGTCGTACAGAAAACTGTAATAGTTTTGTTGATACCAATAATACACTGAAGGTGAATACAAATGAAAAGACAGCAAATGATATCAGGATTGAATACACTTTGAAGCAATTCTTCACCGAAAATAGAAAAAAGTAAAGATCAGTGAAACAATGAATAATTGGAAGTTGTAGTCAAGAGAAATTTCAAACTCAACTCTCATATGAATTATATTTGCGAAATGCTAAGAACACAAGTGCCCTGACTAGAAATGGCTGAAATTGCCAACAGATATCGTTCACAAAATCACCATGATACTGAAAACTACCAACAGATGAAAGAGCATACACTTGATATTGATTATCGACCATTTTTGATGTGAAGAACGTAATTTTTCATGGGGATCAGAATTTTGTATTTTTTCTCTCCAAATTAGCGAATAGTTAAATAGGTATTTGGAGAAGAAAAAGACACAAACCAGTTTCCGAATTCAATTCAACTCAATTCCCGAAATCTCGTAATGAATATCACTCTCTACTAGTGTATAGAAAAAATATTCTAATCTCCATTGAATTTGAACAAATTCTTGCTAGAAAAATATACTATTATGATCTTACAAAAAGTGAAGATTGAAAAAAAAGGTCATGGCAGCTTTTTATACTATCATCATATTCTATCGTCATAATTTTTGCTACATCGCAAGCCATAATATAGAAGGGGACAGAAAATTCAAAAGAATATAAATAAATTCATCTTCAAAATGAAGAGGAAAATCCATTTGGTTATTATTCCTCAAAGATATTGTTATCAATTTTGATACCTCCAGTTATTCGAGAGTTAAAATCAATGTTTGTATAACAATTTATAGACTACAAGCTACAGCGAATGACTCAGCATTAATCATGTTCAGTACGATGCTGCTATATGAAATAAAAACTTGTAGCACTATGTCATCACTTTTCAGTGGTACAATACAAGGAAAACCTGAATTTTCTACCATTAATTTCAAAATCCTGAAAATATGATCATACAAAAATTATGGTGAGAGAAGCCATGACATTGATTACTTTTCTAGCAATGATATTTTCATAATGCATCCAGTAGGCTGACTGGGTCCGTCATATATAGCCTTACAGGATTGAACATCTTCAAGATCAATCAAGACGATATAAGAAAATTCATTCTTTTATAATGACCGCTCAGAAGTGACGGCATACAGCTAGGAGATATTCCTTCATATAGCAGCACCGTTCTGAACATGATCCATGCTTGTTTATTTGACCCACTGAGAAAGTGGTGAGGGTTTGTATTCTATTACAGCAAGCAAAGGGACATTCACAAGTCACATGTGGTTTTCCGATTGCTGAAAGTATCCATTTCTATTTTAGAAACGTACCAACTTTCGAAAATCCAGAACTGCTATTTTTATAGAAATGATGGAAAGTGCTGTAAAGAAATCGGTCGATATTGCATATAACAAACTGGAAAGAATTATCTGAAACTCATCTTTTTCATCCTACTGCTATAGAAAACTAGATAGACTGACAGTTATTTGCTCAATAACCAAGTATCATGCAAAGCTGTTCACTGCAGAAATTTCTAATAGAGTTCATCTAGCAAGTGAACACAGTTAGGTGTTACGATTTCTAGAATAGAACATCAACTTTCACACCAAAGTTTATACGCTCATAGTTTTTTTTTAATGAAGTATCTGATTCTGAAGAATAACAACAAAGATACCCATTCAGCAAAGCGCCCAACAATGTGGCTACAACTTCATACCACGAAAACCATTCATCTCGAACAACAAATCAAGCCCAACTAACACTATCATCTCCCACGTCGAAGCTTTGTATAGAAAGCCGAAATCGATACCAAGCTAAATTAGGGTATTAAATAATTGCTCCTTCACAGCAAATTAGTGTAAGCAACTCTATCGGGTATTTCCATTATGGAGTTTATTTTCGAGACGATTAGTTTTAATCTAGTTGGCGCGAGAAGCTGCTGCTGTCGCTCCAGAATGACAAGCTAGGAAAGAGTCTGTGTTATCTATTGAATTCAGGCCCCGGGAACTTGAATGGAAATAAAAGTGAACACCGAGAGATGATACGTCAACTTGGATGGATGGTAGAACCCGCACTCTTGTATCTTTTATCGAAGGGGTTTTATGAGTTTATACGGGTAGAAAAGGAAAGGAATAAATAGTTGACGAAGGCCAGCGGGGTTGATATGGTCTCTGAAGTTTTTTATTCATCAAGTATAGATTATATACGAGGCAAGTTGCCAATCTCGACCTTGAGAAACAAGTCCAATTGTTTCTTCCGTTGAAAAATCTTGCGCAAATATTACTCTGTATAAGAATAGTTATAAGATTGTAAAAGTAAATTATCTATCAAATAAGTAACAGTGAGCATTTCATTCGTTTTTCCCTTATACTTATTGCTGATTCATATGATATATCAATTGGATAGATGGAAAAGCATACAATAACTTTTTTTACTATGTCCGCACATGAAAAATAGTTATTCCAGAGGTTCGTACAAGTTCAGAAGGATTTCATAGTGAGTGAATGCAAGTGAATCAGGTGAATTTTTGATTTTTTTTTTTTGAATAATGTAACCCGGAAAAAGGGAGCAAAAGTGTATTGCCTGAAATACCTGGTGCAGATGTCAGTCGAATGTGACTCTATATCATCTCTAACGACTCTATATCATTTCCTACTACTTTTCCATCATTTTAGTGTGTGTGCAATTTGAAGAACTCTGTTTGATTTTTTAGCATAAAAAAAAATCTCTGCTGAATTTTGTGGAAGTTGTCTTTGCTTTACAGAAAACAAAAACCGTTTGATTGGTGTTCATTCTTAAGTTTTGAGGAATCATCTGTTGACTTCTTCTTGGCGGATTTGGAAAAAGGATAATACAAACTCCTATGATAGAAATAACTCTCGAAAGACCCTTCTAAACTTACATAGATTCCAATATTAATACCTATTTTTCCAGATTGTGGTAGGTTGAAAACCCAGAAAACTACGGAGAGAAGATTTGTCTTCCACAATTTTTTTACAATATGCAGATTCACACGAAAAAGAAGCCCTGTAATGTTCAAAGAACACCGCGTGAATCAAAGGGCAGGAAATACGAATTAACATTCACCTCGAATTTTTGAAGTTTTTAAGCCTCAGAAAAGACCTCTTTGGGCAAGGAGATCCAAAGCTCAGCTGTTCTATTCAAAAACAAGATCCCTGAGCAAAAGAGGTTCGACAGGTCTCCGAATTTGCAACAAAGGGTGGGAATTCTGTATTCGTCGAGTCATCCGTGTAGATATTGCCAAGGGTGGAACGATTGATGACAATTCAGAAAAACACCGACCGTGAAAATATCTAAAGAAGGGAGACAAGTCTCCGACCCTTCTACGATGTTCCAATGAAGGGATCGAGTCTCGAGAAGCCTCAATGAATGTTTTGGTGCCGAACTACACACATGAGAACTATATTTCAAGACAGGTCATATCTGAGCCTTGTAGATCATTAAAAGCTGACGAGAAGTGAGGTACTTCTTCGCACGAAATAGAAATCCAGGTTTCTGGGAAGCATCTTTAGCGATCGATCTCACATGGTTTTCCCATGAGAGATTATCACTGATCGTAATTCCTAGCATCGAGATACTTGACTTTGTAGAAATAGTTATTCCTGTCATCTGAATACTTTATAGGGACCTATCAGACAAGAAACTCTTCAACAAAGCAGACAACTGAGGAGGCAGAACGTAAGACGGCAGTTTGGATACTAGACCCCGATGCCAAACTCAATCACACGCTTACGATTTATTGAGTGAAACAGCTATCGTTTCTCCGAATTCTTTGATTGAATGCTGCCAAATATGAGAAACGTAAGCCATCCCTATTGTCGGTCATTAATTATTCCTGATTCCTCTAGATATTTGATAAGCTTCATATTGATTGCTTTTTCCATGACTTTGTTAATGATAGGAAGCAATGCAACTGGTCTGTAATTACAAGGTAAAGAAAGTTTTCTTCCCTCATTTGGGAACTGGCTGAACTCTTGCTGTCCTCCAGGACCCAGAAAAAAACCCCCAAGATATATGAAAGGTTGAATAATTCGCAAACTACTGGTGTCAATTCGGGGGCACATGCTTTCAGAACAATTGTTGGAATTTTTACAGATCCGCAAGCCTTATTCTTCGTCATATTCCTGAGTGAAACCATGATAATTTTCTCTGTTCATTTCAATATATGTCTGATAGCATGAATAAATCTTTCATTTATATGTCTACCGAGAATTAAGAATTAATTGGTCCATCGGCACTCCCACCTAAAAAGTTTCAACGCCTACAAAGCTCTAATGCATTTTTTCAGGGTAAATTATACATTCCAACTGCAATTCCCGTATCGAACGGGCAGTGCTAGGGGGAGTTTTTAATAGTTGGCTCTGCAGACGAAACTTCCCAGAAATTCCCATTAGTCCGATACTATTTATTTTTATTGCGTCAGATAAAGTACCGGCCTTTAATGTGGATAGTAAAATTCTGCGATGCATCACGCCCGGTAATTCTGTTACGGAAGTTGACAGTGTTCGTACACGGGAGTTATAAAGTTTTTCAAGATTTCTGACAGGATTATTCATTCTGTTATGGTCGCGGTTGATGAGATAAAGTATATAACGCGCTTGTGTGCTGTAGCTGTATATCACGAAAGAGTTTTACAACCGAATGGATGTATTTTATTCGCCAGATACATCCGGGACGGAAAATACAGGAAAATACCCTGATGTAATTTGTTTTTTCCCTTCCAGTCCAATTCGAGCAAATATTTCGATAATAGTATATTATGCAACGATCGTGTGATGATGGTTATTAATACATGAGCATAAACCGGGATACGAAACGAGCCGAAGGTGAGTTTCGTATGGTTTATGGGAGTGTATTAATAACCATTACATGAGAGTTGCATACGCTATTTTATCTACACCCAATAAATAATGGAGAACTAAAAATATTATATTATTAGGTATTTATATTGAACACAATAATAGTAGGTAATCAATCGTATTTCTTTGAAAAATTCTACAGAATTATAATTAATGGTATAACCACGGAAACTTAAACAATGAGAAATGAAAAAAAAAGTAAAAACCTCTGCCGAGGTCAGGTTTCTAACCCGGACGTTTTTGATGACTGCCCTCTCCATTGACCACTCGACCATGACGACTCATTGTATTTGTTCGAAAATAAAAACATGTGTGTTGCATTTGTCAAATGAAAAATATAATCCTTTCGATTATATTTTTTCTTGTCTGAGACATCTGTGGAGTAGCCGCTGGTAATTCTTTTATATCACTGCTATATACGACAATTTCATTCGATTATCGAAAATTGACTAAATTCTTCAAAAATTCAATACCTACTGATTTTGACTTGACAAACGTCAAAATGCAAAGCTTGAACATCATGCTTGATTGAAAAATAATGGGTTTCTATTGGTTGAAAATCTGTATCGTAACTGAAAATCTGTATCGTAATGGATTTCATTATAAAACGGGTTGTGGGCATATAAGTGTATTATTAGAGTACGGGTGTGGATAAAGATATTTATTTGGAATAAAAAGTATTATTCAACGAGCGTATAATGATAGCTATCATTCATAAGGTGAATAATACGCGAGTTGAATACTATACTTTGTCCACGACTATTATATAAACCTCACATTTTCAAAGCAATATTGGAGAAAAATTCGTTATACTTCACCAAAATCAAAATTTAGAACAGTTTATTCGAATAACAGAATGGTTAAGGCTTTCGCTGCCGACATTCTCGGTATCACTAGTTTGGTTCGCGTTTGAAGGCTGTCGTTTTTTTGGATTTTTTTCCAGGAGTGACTATTCCTACAAAGTCAACTATCTCGATGCTAGGAATTACGATCAGTGATAATCTTTCATGGAAAAACCATGTGAGATCGCTAAAGGTGCTTCCCAGAAACTTGGATTTCTGTCTCGTGCAAAGAAGTACTTCACTTCTCGTCAGCTTCTGATGATCTACAAGGCTCGGATACGACCTGTCTTGGAATATAGTTCTCAAGTGTGGAGTTCGGCACCAAAACATTCATTGAGGCTTCTCGATTCTATTCAGAAAAAAGGAATTGTTGTTGTTGTTGGTGATTCTTCGCTCACAGAGTTGCTCACTTCATTGAAACATCATAGAAGGGTCGGAGACTTGTAGAAGTAGAAGTTTGTCTCTCTTCTATAGATATTTTCACGGTCGATGCTGTTCTGAATTGTTATCAATCGTTCCACCCTTGGCAATATCTACACGGATGATTCGACGAGTACAGAATTCCCACCCTTTTGTTGTGAATTTGGAAACCTGTCGAAACTCTCTTGCTCAAGGATCTCTTCCCAATAGAACAGCTGAGCTTTGGAACTCCTTGCCGAAGTGAATGTTAATTCGTATCTCCTGTCTCTTGATTCACGCGGTGTTCTTTGAACATTATAGGGCTTCCCTTCCGTATGAATCTGCATGTGAAAGAAAATGATAGATAGCATACATAGGAAATAAAGAGCTATTTGTCGAAAAAGTACCACTCACCAGGATAATTTTTCATTCAAGCCCCTACAGGATCTCGTTCCTGGTTAGTATATTGTTCAACAAAAAAGGAATAATAATCGTTTCTGACGAGTATGAATTATGAAATCATATGACCGAGAAATGAGCATTTCATTCGAGTTATACACTGTACTTTTTCTACGACTTACAGATGAAGGCGGAATGAATCAGAACATAACAATAACTGCAGAAACCTGTCCTGTACTGGTCATAGAGCAACTACTCCGAAACCGCTACAGCGGGACACTTGCAATCATATCTTCTTCGAAGATTCTTGCACGAATGTTTGTTTGATGTCGTTCAATGTCCGACGTGGTGTCAGCCAGGAAAATAGTTGGTTTCTGACGGACATCTGCCCGAATGTTGGATTATCTGGAAAGATCGGGTACCTAGTTCAATTTACTTCGGGACTATTCCACTCAATTTGTTTCCGGCAAATAAACATACCATTCTATGGTATAATAGTTAGAAATAATAGTTATAATTAATTTGACAATTTGGGTACAAGGCGTACATATGATAGATCACAAAAATACAACTGAAGATAAAAAAAATCAAGTCACAATAAAAATACATGTACATGTATAGTTGAAACATCAAATGAAGAAGGCTAGTACAGTATGTCTTTTAAAAGCTCCTGCGGGTTATAATAACATTTATCAATAAAAATCATTCGTTTTTGTACATCTCACACTATTAGGCAACTTTTTGTTGAAGGTTACTGCATAATAAAGCGGGTAATTTACAAATATTTCAGTCCTGTGAATTGGTATTCTCAATGAATTATCTTTTCGTGTACAATAACAGTGAGAGGATGCATATAAGAAGGTGCTTAATTATTTTCTAAAAAAGTTCGCTTACTTTAAAAGGTATATCGATGGTGCAGACAGCAGCTTCATCTTTATAAATGTCGGTTTGCAAATTTCGCGATAATCTAAACCATATATTAGTCTCACAATTCGTTTTTGTGCTATAAATACTTTATCGAAATCTCTACCACATCCCCAGGACATAATGTTGAAAGAAATATGGAAGTAGGCTAGTGCGTAATAGACGCTTGAAAGCCTCTGTTGATCAATACAGTTTTTCTTTTGCTTCAACGCAAAAAAGCTTTGTTTAGCTTGCTGCAGACATTATCAATATGCTTATCCCAGTTCTGAGATTTATCCAATGTTTTTCCCATATATTTAACTTCGTCTTCCCACTGAAGTCAGTTTTCATTATTTCATCCACAATACTACCATTTGTTCAGTAAAAGAACATTATTACTGACTTGGACTTGTTGAGAAATAATAGATTACGTTCACACCAGGATGTGAAACTATCGACGATCATTGTGACTTTGGTTAGTAAATTATCTACCGTACAGCTCATCCAATCCATCTTGGCACAAACTCAGATACTTTATCGGTTGCACACTGGTAATGTAGACCACAATGAAAGAAAAAACACTTTCTAGGAATGAATTTCAACACAGTGAATACATATAATAGGTGTTTTTTTTATCTTAGTATACTTCACAGAGATTGCTGGGCATATATGTTGATAGTTCTGTGCCAGATGGATTGGATAAGCTGTAGGTCCATAGTCTGTAATAGTGGTGTCAACAGCAAACATTAAAATCTTTCAGATGCTCACATAGATCGTTTATGAACAAAATAAACATCGGGAGCCCTAAAACAGTACCCTGAGGAACCCCTCAACTAATGCCATATATATAATATACCCAACTATTAAGCAGTCGATTTGGCATTCATGGGATTTTGAAATATTGGTAATGTTAGGTTTATCGGGCACCAAACGATAAAAAAAAATTTTGCGGGAACTTACGTATTTCGACCTCCTGAACAAAAAACTTAGATAAAAATTTTGGCGCTCTCCAATAGTTTTCAAGATACAGGGCATTTTTTGGGTCAAAAATGGGATTTTTAAATACACGTTCCTGCATCAAAATTCAACATGAAATTCATCCTTCTTTTTTATCAGCACAATGTACACATCCTTAATTATCCGTTCCACACTTTTTTTCATTCAGAAACACTAGTTTTATAACAAAAAAATACACTTTTCCTCAACAACAACAAAAACATTGAAAATTCGGCATGTCACTGCTAAATGTTTAGTGTATTTTTTTTATGGGGGGTTGGTACATTGGAAAACCAGAGCACACTATTCAAATTTAAAATATCGCGAATTAATTTTGGTTCGGAAACATCCATACTTACTTGGTTTTTATGCAGGTTCGTATGCTTCTTTCAATTTATTTTTGAGATCCATTTCTATTTCAACAATCAAGAATAATAAAACAATTTCTAATTGTCGATGGTGAAATAAAGGAAAATTAATTCGCGATATTTTAAATTTGAATAGTGTGCTCTGGTTTTCCAAGGTACCAACCCTTCATAAAAAAATACACTCAACATTTAGCAGCGACATGCCGAATTCTCAATGTTTTTGTTGTTGTTGAAAAGTGCATTTTTTGGTATAAAACTAGTGTTTCCGAATGAAAAAAAGTGTGGAACGGATAATTAGGGATGTGTACATTATGCTGATAAAAAAGAAGGATGAATTTCGAGTGTAATTTTGATGCAGGAACGTGTATTCAAAAATCCCATTTTTGACCTAAAAAATGCCCTGTATCTTGAAAACTATTGGAGAGCGCCAAAATTTTTATCTGAGTTTTTGTTCAGGAGGTCGAAATACGTAAGTTTCCGCAATTTTTTTTTTATTGCTTGGTGCCCGATAAACTCAACATTACCGAAATATTCTCCCGATAAAATCGACACGAACACCAAGAGAATGTAATTGCAAAAATTGAAATCATTCCGGTGAATATAACTCGAAACAATCGAGGTAGATTCCGTCGTATTTTTCGGCGTCATTACAGTTTCAATTGCACTTCCAGTTGTGAAACAGAAGTAATTTGGTAATTGGACCCCCGGCGCACGTAATGTGGCTGGGAATTATAGTTTCGAGGCAACACAATAACAAGATTTCCTCGAATCATGGCGATATTGGAGTCTGCACGCTATTTTCCGCTACCGTAATCATCGCAGGAAGCTGTCTTCTAGGGCAGGCATCGCCGTATGAAATTGATACTCCTTCGTAAGGGTTACAAAGGAGTATATTTTCATTCCACCCACGATAGATGTGTCCGTCTTGAAATTTCCCATCCAGAGCTATCACGAAAGTAGTTCTAATGAGTGTATATTGGTCATACTCGACAATCTTCAGGCACCCGTTTCAAAGGTCACGATAAAAGCTACAGTTACTCTAATGTCGAATTAAAGTGAGTTGAAGTGTTTTCCAACAAATATCAGAAAAATGTCACTAGTATTGTTCCTCTAAAGCAGTATCGCCTGTTTTACCCCCCACAATGCATATGTCCCTGAATTTTCTCATCCAGAGCTATTGCGAAAGTAGCTCTAACAAGGTTGGTCAGACTCGACAATCTATAGGCACTTGTTTCAAAGAACACATAAGGTACAGTAACCCTATTGTCGAAGATAAGTGAATTGAAGTGTTTGTCAACAGATATCAGAGGGGTATCACTAGTACTTTTTCTCCGAAACGGTATCGTTTGTTCATTCCGCATAATAGGTACGTCTTGCATTTTCTCATCCAGAGCCATTGCGAAAATAGTTCTAACAAGAGTATGTAGGTCAGACGCAACAATCTATAGGCGCCCGTTTCAAAGAACATATTACATACGATACAGTAAGACCCATGTCGAAAATGAATGAATTGAAGTGTTTTTCAATAAATATCAGAAGGATATCACTAGTATTTCATCTTTGTGACATTGCCGTTTTTTTCATTTCCCCTAGCTATCATGAAAGTAGTCCTAACAAGTATTTGCTGGTCAGACTCGACAATCTGTAGGTACCTGTTTCAAAGAACATATAAGATTCAGTAACCCCCATGTCGAAAATGAATGAATTGAAGTGTTTTTTAATAAATAAAAGAAGGATATCACTAGTATTTCATCTTTGTAACAGTATCGTTCGTTTATTTCCCCTAGCTATGATGAAAGTAATTCTAACAAGAGTATGTAGGTCAGACGCAACAATCTAGAGGCACCCGTCTCAAAGAACATATTACATAAGATACAGTAACACCCATGTCGAAAATGAATGAATTGAAGTGTTTTTCAATTAATATCAGAAGGATATCACTAGTATTCCATCTTTGTAACATTACCGTTTGTTTATTTCCCCTAGCTATCATGAAAGTAGTTCTAACAAGTGTTTGCTGGTCAGACTTGATAATCTGTAGGCACCCGTTTCAAAGAATATATGATATATATGTTCTTCAACTACGATAGTTATGCCCGTCTTGCATTTTTTTCATTCAGAGCTACTACGAAAGTAGATCTAACCAGTATCATATAACGGTCAGACTCGACAATCTCTAGGCACCCGTTTCGAAGAACTCATGATATGAGGTACAGTTACCCTATGTCAAAGATAAGTGAATTGAAATGTTTCAGATAAAATTTCAGAAGGATATCACTAGTAGTAATCTTCTCAAATTTAGCGACATTGAAGTAAGCACGCTGTTTTCCGCATAATTTTTTCGCTGAAAGCTGTTGTCGCAGGCAGGCATGCCGTATGAATATGATATTCCGCTATACGAAGTACGAAGAATAATTGAATTTTCAGCTACCTACGCTAGTTGTGTTCGTCTTCAATTGACTAGTCGTTAGATATTATGAAAATAGTTCTTTTGAGCGTATGTTGGTCAGACTTGGACAGCTATATGTACTCGATATAGGTACAATAAATATAAATAGATATACCCGCAAAAATCAATCGTCCAATCAAATTCTGAATTATAGAAATGGAAGAATGAAATGATATAATGTTAATCAGTTTCCAATGCGTGATCTCTCTAGGTATATTTGTATGCTTTGCGTATCGATTCAAAATAGGGAGTAATGAGAATTTTCCACTTCCACTGGAAAGGACAACTAGAAATTGAAACACAAATTATTCATCAGATATTATATTTCGATTCACAGTCCCAACATAAACGATTCAATGAAATTTCATAGCCCAGCTACAAAATAAAATAGAATATTGATAACGAATTAACGGTTTATGAGAATTAATTGCAATTCCAACGGTTCTCCCGACTTTTACATCGTTATTTAGTATTCATTTCAGTATTTGGTTTGAATTCACCAATATGTTAACTGGAAAGTATATATTTTTCATTGGGGATTATTGAATGGTCAGTTTTACTCCGATTAAATTATTTCTATCACGAATGTTCACTCCCATATTTCTAGTGCTGTGGTTTTATACCTGCTCTCCCATATATCAATCATGAAAATGAAATGAATGTACTGAAGCAAATTTGATGTAAATTTTTTAAAATTTATGAAATTCGATAATAAAAAAAATTAATACACACGAATTTCTAATGAATGATATCAGTGATGACATTGAATTTTTATATTTTGTCTTTTTTATGATGTGATTCGTCTTGAATTCAGATAAAGGACTACGAGGGTGATATTTTTAGCAAGATATCTTTATTCTCTATGTATGAAAAAAACTAGATGAAACTTTCGTTGCGCTAAAAATCCCTTTGAAAAGAAACTCCAAAATGAATTTTTATATGAAGGCGCATGGAACTTACTGTGCAAAAATTTTTTGACGTAATTTTCTGGCAAATTAGGTGAAGTTTCATATTTAAGTTTTCAATACCTACATTCTTATTGATAATTCATTTACAATAATGTATTAGCAATTACGTTATATTAATTTAATATCGATATATCATCACAATACCACTAGGTTAGATTCTAAAATCACTATTTTAATATAACCATTCCAGTGTGAGTACAATACCATAGCAATATCAGAGTTGGCATATCTCTATTGCAGTATTATGCTAATATACTACCTCAGTTGTTGATTTAGTATCGTTATCCATTCTCGCAAATAATATTAGACATATATTGAAAGTCCAATATTGAAAATTAAGTTTCGAAAAGATATACATACAATACTAGTATTGAAATAACTGTTTTGCAGAACTGATGCAATCAATATAACCAGATTCAAGTGTTTGCAAAAATCTTACGTGCGACTGTATATTGTTTGTTCAATATGATTTTCATTAAGTATCGACCACTTTCATCTCATAGTCATATATCAACTATATTTCACCTCACAATATGGAGTTAGAGTTTATAATATCAATATTTATGCAGTATCTTTATTGCACTGTATTTTTTAATATCAATCCATACTAGTTCAACATCTAATTTTCCACTATAATTCGTAATATTGAGTAATTTTATATACCCGTACATTACTTACTGGGATCTTTGTACCCCACCTTGTTTTTATATTATAATTATTCATACTTATCACTTTTATTTCATTATTTGTATAGAAAACTACACACAACACATTTTATTTGAATATATTAATGAGTTTTATAGCATATGCAATACAAAATTAATGAAAAATAAAGAAAATCAATTCAAAATATATATTTTGAGATATTAATCATCACATGTGTCACATATTTTCTTCTGGGTCTGTTCTACACAAACAAACTTTCCGCAAATTTGACATTCGTTACGTCCAGATGTCCTCTCACCTGCAGGAACTCCTGGACGACTACTTAATTCAGGAGAAAATCGTTACCATATGGTCGAAAGAGATCCTAGAAATCTAAGGTCGAAAAGAGACAGGAATCAACTTGTCTTTCCGAGATTTCTCACGACTACGTAAGTTACTAGCTGGTATATTTTTGTAACCCATCGACTTTGAAAGTCTAAAAATACTGAATGGCATGGTTTTTCATTTGATATTTTATATAACAATCAGAAAATAATTTGAAAGAACATAATCGAAAAGATCATCGGATTTTTCCTGTAGTTTTCCGGGTTTGTTACTACAATCTGAAAAAAATATGAATTGATATCAAAATCTATACAAGTGTAGAAGGGCAGGTTTTCAATACGAGAAGTTGCTGACTAATTGGATTTGTTCTATCCAAAAAGAACTGTTTTTCAATAGACGCAGCAACTTTTCGGAAAAGATTGAAGAACTGCCCTTCTACACTTGTATAAATTTCAATATTAATTTCAGTTTCTTCAGATTGTGTGTTCAAAATTACGAAGGTTAACGATACATTTATATCGGACCAATCTCAAATCGGTTTTCAGCCAATATGTTGTGCTGTATAGGTTTCTGAGGAAAGTTCGTTTAATTTCTCCCCTTCTCTCCACTCCTATAGTCCAATCGGCACTCCTGGTGTGGGTAGAGGTGAATTTTCCCATTTACCCCTCAGTGGAAGCGCTCTTGAGCCCCATGCACGTTTGTTTGCTAATACTTCCTCCTAAAAAAGCACCAGGAAATCCGCATTGGCCAAACGCCGGCCGTAATACGTGTTATCAGTAACCATTTTGTCGAGTCTCTTTTGTACGAACACGGCGACGGTCTTTGGGGATATCCCCGGATAATGGGGGAATCCCGAAAGTGGATTGGACCCTTCTCCGCCCAAATATTCCATCAGGATATAGCCGGGATATAACTAATAACTCAGATCCTGAGATAAATCGGGATTAAATTTTATCTACCTTCTCTTCGGAGCGGCTAAATATGGGGAATTTTCTTGGGGCATGTTGTTCCGCGAATAACTTCGGAGAATAAATATTGGATGGAGGTTTTATCGAAACAAAGGATGTATTATCCGGGATATTCGAAGTAAATGGAAGATGACAAGGAAAGTTGGGTTTGTTTACTGTTAGGTTGGGTCAATAGTTCCTGGGAAACTGTTCGACCTATCCTTTCTTGAATCGACATGGAGAAAAGAATAAATTTGAAAAATATAGAAATATTTTTATTGAATATCACCAAACACCGTCTGGAAATACATGTATAGATATATCTGGGACAACAAAATGTAAATTCATAAGATTATGAGGGATAGCAACAGTGTTGGGAAAAGGTGTAGAATCCGGTGTCCTCACCGATTTTGACGAAATTTTCAGGGAAGGTTAAAAACGCCATAAAATGATTATTGACATTGAAAATTTTCCGCGGAAACGATGGAAAAGTGTTTTTTTTTAATAAAATACACTTTCGAGGTTAGAAACACCTAGAATAAAATTGATGAATATAACATAATTTTGGGCGTTTACTTACGTGATTTGGCGATATGACTCATCTAAAAATACTACTGTACAGTTTTTCTGCAAAAATATATAGCTTGGGTGTCTCAGTATTTGATATTTTTCATTTTAAAAATTGCTAAAATATCTGTAAATGAAGAATTTCCTTAGCTGACATTTCGCTGTCAAGTGTCAAAAATTGATGTTTAGAATATATGCAATGTTGTCACATTGCAAATTGATACCTAATGTAAACGAACCTAACTAACCTAATGTAACCGAACCTAACTAACCTTATGTAACCTAACCTAACTAACCTAATGTAACCTATTCTAAACTCTACACCTGGGTTTTGATCTTATAATATTAGGTATCAATTTGCAATGTGACAACATTGCATATATTCTAAACATCAATTTTTGACACTTGACAGCGAAATGTCAGCTAAGGAAATTCTTCATTTACAGATATTTTAGCAATTTTCAAAATTAAAAATATCCAATACTGAGACACCCAAGCTATATATTTTTGCAGAAAAACTGTACAGTAGTATTTTTAGATGAGTCATATAGCCAAATCTCGTAAGTAAACGCCCAAAATTATGTTATATTCATCAATTTTATTATAGGTGTTTCTAACCTCGAAAGTGTATTTTATTAAAAAAAAAACACTTTTCCATCGTTTCCGCGGAAAATTTTCAATGTCAATAATCATTTTATGGCGTTTTTAACCTTTCCTGAAAATTTCGTCAAAATCGGTGAGGACACCGGATTCTACACCTTTACCCAGTGTTGTATTACTTTCATGTGGATAATGGCCTTGTGTTTTATAGATATAGGTCAACCAGGATAAAAGTTTTCAAGTTGCGCGAAAGAACACAGAGGTATAAAAAAATTGATTCAACAAATGCAACACATCTCCTTACTGAGGATAATGTTTTATATCATGATTTTCAACCCTCCATTCACAGGAGAAATTTCGATTTATCAAGTAGCCTGAAGTCCAATTATCAAACACACTCAAAGAACTGACTTGGCTCTCAGAAACTAGATGCTGTTCCGAATCCTCAATGAAATTGTAAAACAAAAAATTAGTGAATCATCTTGCGAACAATCTGTTCAGGCCAGTCTCAAATTACCTACACAGTAGGTTTCGGCTGGCACCTGTCAGAAAACAACTACACCCCTGGCTAATACCACGAAGGGCATTGAATTATATCCAACCGGTACCAGTGCAGGTTTCTTCACAGAAGTAAGTCCTGCATTTGCTTTCGTCGATACAGATGAAGGAATTGATTTTCAATTATAGGGACGGACCCACTTATTGACCGGTTTCGGGCTATTTGGCCACTCGACATGGAGGATGAAGGATTTTGACTTTTAATTATGGGAAGTCATCGACTTTATTGTTGATGATGGCACTGCCTTGCACTGACGAGTGGCCAAATAGCCCGAAACCGGTCTGCAAGTGTGTCCGTCCCTATAATTGAAAATCAATTCCTTCATTTGTATCGACGAAAGCAAATGCAGGATTTACTTCTGTGAAGAAACCTGCACTGGCACCGGTTGGATATAATTCAATGCCCTTCGTGGTATTAGCCAGGGGAGTAGTTGTTTTCTGACAGGTGCCAGCCGAAACCTAATGTCTAGGTAATTTGAGACTGGCCTGAACAGATTGTTCGCAAGATGATTTGATTCAACGCCAGTCTTCAAGTATGCCCACTGACAATGTCAAAAAATTAGTGGGTATTTAGTTATTTGGACGCATGTTTCTCCATTATTCACCTAGGTTGAAGAAGTGTTACTTATCATCAGAGGAAATGCTCAAAAAAAGATGATTCCTCAGGCTATTAATGGAATAACATTCTTTTAATCGACTCTCTGAAATGAACGCATTCAATGCATTGATCTTGAATTTGTCTCGAATATTGTTTTTTCGAATCTTCCTTGTCGTCAAATTATAAAAAATAGATATTTTCCATTCGAATTATTATTCTAATGCATAAAATAATAAAACAAAAGTGAAGAATCAGGAAAGGAAATTCAAACTGACAAAACGCGAAACCATTGGTCAAAACTGTTTTTTTCCAAGCACAGTAGTACACTCCACCGGAAATAGATACATTTATGAAGACAGCATTTCTGCATCGAATCTCAAGTTTTCGTACCCAGAGATCAATGGAGTGAAAGCTGTGAGGTAACCATCATGTAATATGACGTATTCGAGTCTATTATATAGATTGGCATCGAAAAATGTCAACAGCAGTGATGTATATCATATATGAATATTTCGATGTAATGTAAACTAGGTAAGAATTGTTTTAAACCGTTTTTCTAACCTACCACAATCTGAAAAACTGAAATCTATACAAGTGTAGAAGGGTAGACTTCTAACTACCCCGACAAGTTGCTTCGTTGATTGAAAAACAGTTCTTTCTGGATAGAATAAGTTCAATTAGTCAGCAACTTCTCGTATAAATTGAATTATTTGTATGAAAATACTCATCGTTAACGACTCTGAAACTAAATCCGCTTCCGTTCTCGAAACTCATACGCAAATTCCTTTTCAAATTCAAGGATTTGTTGTTGACAATTTTCGTAATTGACATTTGTAGGTTAGAAACCCAAAAAAACTACGAAGAAATTATTCATCCACCACGAAGTATTGACGTTCAAACAATAATTTGAAACCCTATTTTCCACTGCTGAATAGCCATTGCAAAACTGACTTCACTCCGAGTTCTATATAAATAAAGCATACTTATGTTGAAATGGTCATCACTTACAACACGATTTAGAGAATATGCCATCTATTCCAACCATCTTACAACATTGTTTTTGCACTTTCGCATCGCTTGGCATACGGAAAAAGTTATTTTTGTATTAAGTTCGTAAAATGAGTGTTTTTTAATGGCCCATGAGAGTGATGATTTTTGTCCAGGACCGCAGGTCGTCGCCAAAAATTATCTCGAATGTGTCACGATAACACGAATTTTGTCTACTGAATACAAACATTTTTTGTACAACTGTGAATGTGAATTTACGTTGTCTGGAATGAATTGAAAATGAATACTCCCAATACATCTGGCATGGTTTGGTTTGGCAAATTTCACACAATTTCTCACCATCCAGTGGTCTTTCTGTTGATGACTAACTTTGTTGAAAATTAATCCTCCATAAAGTAACATTTCATGTTTATTTTGTGAATCATTTTGGCATTAATTTTTTTTACGTGAAAAAAGTCTCCTTGCCAGGAGGCAACATCCTGTATAATACCCCGTATGCACACCCTAATATCAAATTCCCTTCCTTCGATTGCCTCTAGAACAAGGTCTATTGAAAAGACAAAGCCCTTTCATTCGCTCACTCGACAAATTCGTCAGGTATGTCATTAGAAAACTATTCAAAGCCCCTTTGTGGTGTTAAATCATTCAAATTAATTGTAGACGGGCATTGAAATTCACTCAAAACTCCCGGTAAAGGTGTTTCTATTGTTGTCGGTTGGTTTTTTCTTTTCCGAATTGAATGGGGGTTTGATTCGATTGAAGCTTTCAGTGACACTCGATACGCTATGAGGGTTCATCGGGGTGAAGGGTTGAAGAAAGTGATTTCGATGGGTTTACATAAAGGTGTTCTTTGAGCGATTTGAATTGTGGGTTTTTATTAATTCACATGGGATGCATTTCGAATTGGATGTCTTTCTGCGATGATTTCTGATGCTTCCGAGGGGTTCAGAAACCAAGATGACTGGGTGAGGTTTCCATTTTCGTGTGAAATGGAATCCGCAGAATGAAATGTCGAAAGGACAAATCTCATGAGGATTGGAATCATCAATGACTATCAAATAATAATGCATTTCATTGTCTCCTTCGAGATTACTGGGTGACATAGGAAACGTCAGTAAGATATTGGAAAATGATTCGACAATCCATACATGAAAGAAATATTATATGATTATCATATGAGAGATTATGTTGGGTTTTGCAGTCTGAGGAATAAGTGTACTCTTTATTTCAGTTCGAGCTTTCGAGTATATTTGGCTCTTCTTCAGGAACGACAAAATCAAAAAAATATTTTTGAAAAATACAGTTTAAGGGAATTAACTTACGAAATGTGAGATTAAAATAAGAAGCTGCAAATTCTAAATTTTTTTTCCCTTACACTTATATATATATCTTGTGATATTGCATGTATAAAACTAGTGAAATGTATATAAATTTGCGGAAAAGAGGTTTAAATTTCTCAATGACTAATATTTTCATACATTCTGATTGTATAAATTCAAGAAAAGACATAGAAAGTCTCAACGTAATATATACTTACTTACTCCATCTAGACAATAACAACAGATTTCAAATAATTCACTAATTTTCGTACGAATTCAATTTGACAAACATCAAATTTCATTTTCATAAAATTCAGCAAGGTTCATATACTATTTTCAACTTCGTTTTTAGATTATTCAAAAACCAGTAGTTTTATGTCAGTGTCCCGATCCATATCAATCAATGCCAATGTCACTTATATCAGTACAATTTAATGGTTGAGAAATTCAAACCCCTTTTCCCCAATTTCATATATATTTCCCTAGTTTCATACATACAATATTACAAGATATAAAACTAGGAAAATAGTTGGGTAAGCAGCATGCAGGAAGTATACTCTTATAACACGAATTCCAATATTTCGACAATGTTTATTGTCATCCTCAGGGAAAGCTACAATATTATATAATTTGTCAGTTTGCAAGGTAAAAGTGCGAAAAAACTACTTACAATGTCCACGAGATTGAGTGCAAAAAAGGTTGTTAACAATTTAAAACATGTATGAAACATATGTCACAAACATTAAAACTTCCATTCAAAATATTAAATTTGGTCAACATTACACAATTTAAAATTTATATCAAAAATTTCATGACTAGACGTCCATTTGCATGTCGAACGCCGGCATGGAATGATGGAAAATGTTAGGTTCAAAGTTCCATCCTGCATGGATGTCCGGAACTACGTAAATATCGGTAGGTCGACGCATCCTCAGATTGAGCCCGCGAATTTATGAAATTTATAGATGAGTAGAGAATAGACAATGTTGCCAGGGTTGCTGAAGGCCTTATTAAAATTTTGAGTGCAATATGTGAAAATTGTAAAGTTTAGAAAAACCTTATTATAGAAACGGAATTAATTTAAACAATATAATTAAATAAAAAATTGGGAGGATTGGTCCCTGAATTTTGGATTACCTTGATCCAACTGCAGTAAATATGAATATATCTCACTGAGGTGATTAATGTCAGATCTTTTCTTCAAACATGAGACCGACTGCGAGATGAAGGTCATTTCCAGAAAGAGTCTTTTGTGTTTGTTTGTTTTTTTTGTGAGGATTTTGGTTGAGCCAAAATCCATATAATGACCCTCTTTATGCACGTGTTCACTAAGGGCACATCTTTCTGGGTGCAATCTGCAGTTACTCTTATGTTAACAAATTCTGTCCTTGATCAGTCTGTTTGTTTGCCCAATACCTCATTGTTACAGCCAGAACATGGAATACAGTGAACTACATCTGAGTGAAATGTTAAAGGAATTTTGTCTTTTACTTTAGCAAAAAGTGAATTTATTTTTAAAATGGTTTTATTTGCAATTTTTATATTATCAAATGGTTTGAAAATTCTCGAGATTTTATACGTAATATCATTAGTATATGGCAAAGATGTAAAAAAAGTGTTCGTAACCTGGACTGGATCATCCAAAACATTATCGTTCATATTTAATTGTGAATATATATATATATATATATATATATATATATATATATATATATATATATATATATAATTTTTTCAATTCAGCTTTGAAAACGCTACTTCGAAGTGGAATATACTAGAAAATCAATCTCCGGGAGAAAAGTTTTCGTCTTTGGAGTATCATTGAATACTAACTGGATGAACTCGATACTTTTTTTAAACAATGATGTGCTTGTTTTTCTCCGCAATATAATGTTATATTCAGTAAATAGTAACACTACTTTTTTTACAGGTACGTTTTGCTGAATTCGTGATGATGGGAAATTATATCGTAAGTAATTGAAAGCATGAATTTTGACAAATGGATTTGAAAGGGACATTCGAATCCTCAGTACACCGGGCGAGACTAGACTAGAACAGATTTTCGAAAGTGTAAATATGTAAGTTGCATATAGTATTTCTCATAAATTAAAATAATTCCTAGATAAGCCAAATGATAGATTGTGGAAGCAGGAATCAGTTGTCAATACTGACATAAAGTTCATAGGTCAAAGTTGGCAAGCTATAGAAACTCTCGTCAAGGAACATAATCCTCACATCCTATAAAAAAAAAAAAAAAAGGAAAGCAACAGTGTCGCCCAGCATGCTTATTATTGGGATCACAGCATCAGTAATATTGGACAGAACGAAAATTTACATAAGACAACAGCTTAATCCACACATGAAATAATATATAGGGTGTTCCATTTTGAAAATTGATGGACACTCACTCATGATAAGTAAAGAGTTTCATGACCAACGTATTTTTCGACAAGAAAATTGCATTTCAAAACCTCGTCATGACAAACTGGACTCTCCAACTGAGTTCCTGTTCAGAATGGGGACTGTTGAAATAATGACTACACTTGACTTGAAAGTTGGTTTCAACATTCATGCATAATATTTCATTCATTAATTAAATGTACATTTTTTGACTAGTACTTCACATTCGATACCTCAATTTTCAAGTCACAATATCATTACATTTCTTTGTTCAATTTTTTTTTTACTCATATTTCATATTCGATATGTCGATTTTTTGTAAAAACATTATTATCTTTGATCAATCAATCCTTGATTTCATTATTGACCAAAAAATCTATTTCAACCTTTCGTTTGGGATTTGATTTCATCACATGATTTTCATCCTCTCGTTCTTAGCAACATACAGGTTTCAATAGAGTTATAGACAATGAAAGTCCGAGTTTTTACCATATATAGGTTGGGGAATTTGAAAGGGTCATTTGTGACAAAAAAGGGCGACATTTTCTTTCAGAATGAGACAATATTCCATGCGTTGGAAGTAGGCAAGTCATTTCTTGTGCTCTTGAAACAAAGGCTCCTTCGAAAATCAAATTCTCTCCTCCAAACGGCACTCAGTCTTTCTATTATCCACACTTTCCATCGTTTCAGCAAAGAATATGCGTATCTACTCGGCACGAAAAGGCACTTTGCGATTTTATGCGCTTTCATCAGCACTTTGATTCTTGACTTCATTAAAGCGTGAGTAACCTCAAAGGTGGTAGCTTCTTGCTGCGAAATCCATTTCACACGTTTATGCGTCGATCGATAGCTTTTCGACTGCTATTTGATAGATGAGAGTGTAAAAATTCTAGCCAACCGGATAGTGTTCTGAAATCTATTTTTCAGGTTGTCTCTCTCCTAGAAATGGAACGGAAAAAGCTTTAAAATCTCATATCTGTTTTGGCGACGTTTCGGAAGCTAGTCTGCCTTCGATTTCAAGCGTATTCTGGAACTACAGCGCTCAAAGCCGCTTTGAATAAATATGGAAAACTGTCACCTTTTTTTGCAGCGGCTTTAAGCGCTGTAAGCTGTTAGGCGCAGCCATTTGAACACTTCCTACCAGAATTGCAATTACATTGCAGATTATTCAAAATAGGCTTGAAAAGGGTAACAGGCTAGCAACGTCGCCAAGGGGAAATAAACTGATTTTCCCACAAATTTGTTAATAATGTCTCCAAATAACTCAACTTAACTAAATTGAACATCTTTTGATTTTGCAGTTACGTATCTGGAAAAATGCACCATTTTTCGCAAACTACAGATATCATAGGAACTCAAAGCTTTTTCCTTATCATTCATAACATGCTGTTATAATCCCGAACTTTCTGGACTCCGTCTTCTATTATTGAAAACGTGATTTTACCCATCGGAGTTAATGAAGTACCTGAATTGCTACTAACTTGCACACAACAGAGCAATTATACTGAACGTGTTATCACTGATACGATATTACAGTTAATATAAACTCAGTTATACATCTCAGTACTGAAAGAATAGAAAATATCCAGGAATGTAGTCAAGTTTCCCTCTTGAAGACCCTAAACCTCTGAGAAACTAATTCAATGAAGCTTTCACAAATGTCAATATTGTCATTCAATGTTAATGAATTTGCCTACGGAGAGGTTGAAACGTTTCACCATCTATCATCTTTACTTCTAATCATTCCTCTCGGCTTGCCAATCATATCTCATAAATTTCCCATGTTTCACGAGGATTGTTGCAAATAGCATCATTTTCATTACTTACTGAAATATTATAGTCTTCATGAACCCCGTTGAAACAGCACAAAACCCTATGCCAGCTCATAGGAATAGACGTAATCCGCCGCCAGTGTTACATCAAAGATACGCCGACTGTAAATGAAATTTCAGTGCAGTCCTATCTCAAGTGATTTCGTATACACTATACCAGCATTTTCGCCAATGAAAATTGATGGCCTCAAGTGACGCGAGCGGTGAATCATGTACTTGAAAAAATGGCTAATGAAACGGTATTGTTTTATTTTTGGAAACTTGTTTGTGAGTTATTGAGGAGGTTTCTTGTTTTCAAGGGAGAACTAAGTACATATATGTTTTTCGTCCGTCTGCTGCTGAGATAATGTAATAACTACTATATCTTGTAAGGGGGAGCTTGTTTTGTGTAACACCACTGGTGTGTACAAGTTATCGGAAGATTGTCAGATCGACGTTTCTATAAAAGAAAAAGATGGTGCCGAGAGGTCGGAAAAGTGTTCTGCCGACTTCCTACTTTTCAATCGAACAATTCGCCACTTTCCATCCTAACAGTATGTCAAGGAAGAAACATTTTCAAATAATAAATGTAAATAGAATCGAGTGCGTCATTGTTGTTGCAAGAACTGACGTTTTGAAAATATTTCAATTCGTTCATCAATAGGCCAGAATTTATACGCTGAGCTCTCAGACTATAAGCAACCTCAACGAAGGATGGCACATTGCTGTGAAATTTGTTGTATACTTTTTCGCATCGCTCCATAGATTTTCGAATTTATACCGTTGAGGTGAGTTTCCTGAAATTGGGGCATCGCTTTCACAGGAGTGCGAGGGATAGGAGTCCATATTGGATCCGGTGTGTCGAAAAACGTTTTGTTTTTATCGCTAAAGTGGAATTCTGCTCGGCTTATTTCACGATAATGTGAACACGATTTGAGTTTTAACTACAATGAGTGGTTTATTCACCTCATGACACACAAGAACCGTTCGTTTCAGATCGAAATAGGGGATGATTCAATATCTTTTTCATATGCAGAATCACACGAAAGGGAAGCCCTGCAATGTTCAAAGATCACCGCGTGAATAAAGAGACAGGAAATACCAATCAACATTCACTTTGCATTTTTGAAGTTTGTAAACCTCAGGAAAAACCTCTCTCGGTAAGTAGTTCCAAAGCTCAGCTGTTCTATTGAAGAAAGATTCCTGAGCAAGAGAGGTTCGACAGGTCTCCAAATCCACAACAAAGGGGTGGGAATTCTGTACTCGTCGAGTCATCCGTGTAGATATTGCCAAGAGTGAAACGATTGATAACAATTCAGAAGAGCACCAACCGTGAAAATATCTATAGAAGAGAGACAAGTCTCCGACCCTTCTACGATGTACCAATGAAGTGAGCGAATCTGTGAGCGAAGGATCGCCAACAAATCGGATTGCCTTTCACTGAATAGGATCGAGAAGCGAACGGTTCATGGCACAAATAATAAATTATGTTCTATAGCTCGAAACATTGCAGCGTTTGTTTTCTACCGAATGAAAAAATTACCATAATCAAATATATCATAGATAAAAATACTTTGATATGGATAGCATGTCCATTAAATTACTCGATAATTTATAGAAATATCCTTTGCTTGAGTTATCACAACTCATCAATCATTCAATTTTCCGTATCTGGAAAGTTTCACCTATTGATTTTTATTTCCAGCACTGAATTCCAGACTGTATGTCGAATCATGGATGAACTGATAACCTCCATTAGGAACTCCAGAAAAACGAAGTCATTTATGATGCTTTTTCATTTTTTCGGTGAAGAATATTTTTTCAAATCAATGTTCAACAACTAGTTCTCACAGTTTTCAGCTAACTTCTCGACTTTGCCATTCATACAAATATTTTGGATTGACACTGTCAGTTGTATTATTCTAGGAATCAGAGATAATTAGAGTAGACCCTGATGTATTCAAGGAGCTTTTAACAAAGAATAATTTAGTGTTTAAAAACATTCGCTTGATAAAGATACAGTGTATCGAAACATGTCGCGAAGACAATAAATTTTGTGGATATTCAATCGTGTCTACCTTATAGCGTCATACAAATATAATATCTGAGGAGCTCCAGCTTGTGGGTTTGAGAGAATCTCTTCTCTTGATTTGGATCTTATTCAACCAAATGCAACTCAACAATGGTTGGTTTCCTCAGAGATCGATATCAGAATTAGGATAATAGGCACGTTCGTGAATGACACTACTTTTACATGGTCCAAGGAGAGTATTAACAAGTTAAAAGATAATTGGGAAGGTCTAGCTAGATAATGAAATCATTTGGACTCAACATAATCAAACTTTTTCTTGAAGTTTAAATTTGCCTACAGAAAAAAGATGCTCCTATGGATAGTATATTCTCATAGGTACCTCATCGAGAATAACATGTCTTGCTAACTGATGGGCACGAATTGTTAAGCATCAATTAGGAATCGCTTTCTGTGTTGTGTCATCTGAAGAGTTCTCAAAAATATTGAGTGAGCTGGCGAAATTGGGCATGTTTCAAAGACCTCAATATCCACTTCTTCGATTGATACTTTTCAATGTTCCCAAACAAATGCTTACTGCCATTTGCCCATTCAGCATTTGTATGTGGCATTATGTCAGAATGCTTCACATAATATTCAGGAAAATCATGATTTTTTTCGAAAATACATCAGAGATGTTTTTTTTGTCAGAAAAAGTTTTCTAAATAGCTGTTTACCCTCGATAATAATCCAGTGATTGTTGGGTACCGATATGAATATTTTGTGGGTTCACTTGCATATTTTTTCCCTGAAGATTCAAACTTGGTTACACGAACCAGCATCGAGTGCCATTTTTTCATTGGTGTAAGATTAATTGAGCTCGGCTGAATGTTCTCAAAGTTCGATGAGTTGGTTATACAGTACTCCTCATAACATCTCGAAACATTTTTTTTCGAAAACATATGAGAGTTTATTGATCGTAACTGTTATATGGAATCTCTTGATCGAATATATCACGGGACTCGGTAGCACTCTGGGTTCTCTGGGTTTCCCTACAGTTAAAATTGCAAATGTTCTGCACCAAAACATTCATTGAGGCTTCTCGATTTTATTAGGAAGGCAATTCGTCTTGTTGGTGATTCTTCGCTCACTGACTCGCACACTTCATTGGAACATCGTTGAAGGGTCGGAGACTTGTCTCTTCTCTACAGATATTTTCACGGTCGGTGCTCTTCCGAATTGTTATCAATCGTTCCACCCTTGGCAATATCTACACGGACGACTCGACGAATACAGAATTCTCACCCCTTTGATGTGAATTCGGAGACCTGTCGAACCTCTCTTGCTCAGGGATCTTTTTTCGATAGAACAGCTGAGCTTAGGAACTCTTTGCCGTAAGAGGTTTTTCCTGAGGCTTACAAACAGACTTCAGAAATTCAAAGTGAATGTTGATATTCATTTTTCCTGTCCCTTTATTCACGCGGTGCTCTTCGAACATTACAGGGCTTCCCTTTCGTGTTAATCTGCATATAAAAAAAAACTGTGAATCAGTAAGACGCCCCAGAGCTCTTCCTGTCAGTTGCACTTAGTAAAACTGTTTGATGAGAAGAAATATAACAATATTATGCTGATATCATACTCTCTTTGGCAGAGAATTGCGTGTAATGTATGTAATTAATGCTAATAGTGTCAAAGAACTTTCAGTTTGTTTGAAGAAAATTGTCGACTCTATTCAATCGCCGATGATTTTGGCAATAACCTCAAGTCGACGTAAGTTACAGTAATCACCTCATAGTTTCGAACAGTCTCAATGTCATTAGCAAGAACTTCTAGTCGATAATAATCATTAGGCATAGACTTAGCATCGTCTGTCAGATACCCTAACTTGATCAGCAGTAATCTATAATCCGGGATCAGGAATATGAACAAGTATCTTCACATCTCGAGATAATCTACGATATTATACGCTTCGGAATCGTCAGACGGCGCGAAGTTTCGAGTAACTTTCCATGTACTTTCTGAACATATATTGACTGAGGTGGCTTGCTGAAAAAGCAGACACAGATCACTTGATTTAGTTGGAGAGTTTGGTATTTGATAAAAGTCGCAGGATTTGCGAAAGATATTCCTGTCTTGTGGTAATTTTGATTAATGGTGGAAAATATGTTACTTTCTTGGCTTTTTCTGTCAAGATTAATGGAAAGGAAGTACTAGTATTTCACACCGTCTACTGAAACATAATCTCTTCAGATTTCCATCCATTAACGCATGTCAACTTTTGTATAGTTGCTTATGTGACTTGATGTATCAGATGTTATGACGAGCTGATGAACCTTACTTTGCTAGATTCAGTGGAGACGGAGAAACTTGCAACTCGCTGTATTTCACTTCTTCAGATATTCCTATGGTCGTTCCATCTCACTACTAGGGTTAGTTGTTTTTCAATGAAACTGTATATTTGACTTGCCTTACATTTTTTCGAGCAGTCTTGTTTATGCAGTGAACGTAGTTTCGATTGATATAGGGGGTTCCACAGCGCTCTATTTTGAGTCCTGTGCTATTTTCTTCGTATGTGAATGAAACTAGGACAGTCACATGTGAAGTTCATAGTGCACAATATGTCGATGTCACTTTTGTAATTTAATCACTCATATTGAATATCGACTAGGGAATTGAATGTAATAGAGTGATTTCTGTAATGAAGAGATCATTTTGCCAGATATACTTCAGAATACAGTCGAAACAAATATAACATTGTCGTAGATTTTTTGGATTCTTAACAAATCACAATCCTACTTATATTAGAATCTATATAAGATTTTTGATTAATATCAGTTGTTGTATTTTATTGATAGGTAAATTCGAGAAATAAAAGAAGTTTCTGGCTACTAGCACGTGGTTCATTCAGAAGGAATTGTTCTTCAATCAACACAGATATGTATCATGGTAGACTGAAAATCTGCGAATCTACACTTGTATATATTCCAATATCAATTCTTATTTTTACAGATTGTGGTAGGTTGAGAACTCAAATCAACTGTTACAGTTTCTTGGGATGAATGAATAAATAATAATAACTAGGAAGAAAGAAAGCATCCACTACAAAATAATTCCATTCACACAGTAGATATTAGGTGTTTTCGTAACCAATGGAAGGGGATGAAAGTTGGTAAATGTATACCTTGAAAATGTTTGAATAGAGCAGAAAAGTAACTTGAAGTTCTAAGGTATTGCGGTTGACAAAAATCTTGATAAAAGCTGCCTAGTTCTGGCATCTTCTCAAAGTTCAGTCCCATAAGGTGTCTATTTTATGGTTCAAAATCTATTTCTGTTTGAGGAAATTTTTCTTCAGTTCAAGAGATATCAGTAGCCAATAAAAATACTAAGGTGAATATTGGTATTTCAAGAAGAACATCTTGTCGACAGTATCTTAAAGAATACAAAGTTTCAACAGCTGAAACTCTCCATGTTTTCGGAGATGAACATTATTTCATTCGAGTTGGTAGATATTGTTAACTCAAGACAGATACTTTTTTTATTCTATATTCTAGAAAATAATGTATGCTCTGTGCACCAAGATTTTTAGGGTTGAGTTTGTATAATGCTCTGCCTGATAATATAAGAGATTGTGAATGTTCTCAGGATATTATTGAAAGAGCATTCAATCCAGTGAGGGTTTTTTTTTCAATTTGTCGTCTTCGGGTGTTGTTTCCTAGATATCAGGTTTTTCAGTGCTGTTCAGTTTTATATTCTCTTAGTATCGATTCGGAAAGGAAACATACAAAATCTCTTTTTCAAAATCTCCTTTTATCCATGAAAATAAGCATGTTTTCAATGCGTTCGTCTATGTCATTTCATTATGTCGCAACAGAATGATTAGTGAACTAGGCAATGTCCCGAAGATTATTTATCATATCAATTCTCATAGAAATATTTTTCATTCGTGATGATTGACTAGCATCATTCCCTAACCTGCCTTATTTCCTTTTTTGTCCATAAGTCGTCATAGAACTTGCACTACGAAGACTAGAAATCATTCCATCGAATTCAAAAAACCAGTACCTCAGGAAGTTCTCTGATAATGACTGAACATACGGATAAAATCACGTTATGAGCGGTTTCAAATTGATATTCTTGCGAAGAATATTAATCAAATTGTTCGAGTAGCAGAACTCCATGGAAGAGCAGATACGGCATTGGAATTATTCCATGCTATGGAACAAAAAAATATGAGGCAGATATAATAGGATTTATTGACTATGCAGGAATTTTGTTCAACAAATATTTTCACTTTTATGTACATATTGAATAACTACCAAATTTTCACCTTAGAATTTCAACAGAAGTTATGAACGTTTTCTGGTATAACTCAAATTTGCCTACTAGGAAAAAACAAGACATGAAATTTATAAAAATACTCATCTTTGTTAACGTTTGAAAACTATTTCACGAATATTTCTCTTCCATGTTCGTCTTCGAAAAAAAAGATTTGTGATTGACATAGTATTTCTTGATTTTTCCAGATTATGGTAGGCTGAGAACTCAAAAAATTTATTCCACCCAAAATAATGAATCAAACAGCAAGTAGTTTGTTGTGAAAAAAATATTTCTGAATCATTGTTCACTTCATATCAACAAATGGATTTTTTTTATCTTCTATTCTTTCATTACTTGACTTTTTCTAGGATATATGCTATAGACTCAGTGATCCAACACATTCGAATCTTTAATGTTTAACCTCAGCAGGTTCATTTAATTCTCACTTCATCCCTTTTTAGTTATGAAGATTGTATCTTTTTTTGGAAAACCCTCAATTTCTTCAAGTCTAGTGGTTTGGAGCTTTACCAGGTGATAATCTCATAATAAAACATAAAACCACTGTAATTTCCTCTCGTTAGTCAATCAAATCTCATGCAAGAAATTAGTTGTTAGCTTTCTGGCTTGGGCCGGTTCTGCCAACAAGGTTAAAAATTATAACCCGTTCACAAATCATATATCATTATCCGTTTGTCTACAGCTCCAGGAAAATGGAATATGCACAAGGAGATGATAATGCTAGATCATTTTCTTGAAGAAACTTGTAATTTTCAATTCGTTCGTTTTTGTTATGCAGTGAAAATGGAATCAGTAAGTGATTCAGAAATCGCATTTTATAACAGTAATGAAAATTGATGATGTAAAAAATAAGAATGTATAGAAAGCAGTGCGATGACTTTTTTGTTATTATAGAGGTAGTGTTTTTAAATAATGTGTTCAATTCGTTCAGTATATGTTCCCCTGGAACTTACTCAGATTATTCAATGATGAACATGGATCATGATTTTTCCTTTATCTTTAGAATACTTCATTTTCAACCACCAAAGAACGAAAGAAAATGGTTACAATCACATATGCAAGAATATATTTCATCTTTCATTCATCAGAAACTTGGAGCAAAAGCTCTCCAGCGAGATCTTTTGACATGTCGTATTCACTGGATCTCAATCTCAAAACTCAGAAGGGACGCAAAAGGGTTAACAACGTGACAGCTTATGACATCTGTTATGTTTTTATTACAAAAAATGTCATAGCAACGATGCATTGCCAACACAGTGACGACGACGCAACAATTACTTGACAATTCTTATATAGAGTTTCCCAAATAATAGTAGGTACATAGGACGACTGTGAAAATTGCTAAGTCGAGGTGCAAGGCGAGACAGAGCAACAAAGAGTCCAGGAATATGGATTTTTCTACGAAGTAAACATACATTTTTCCGTAAATCGTTCGAAATTCGGCAGATATGAATTAAAAAAATCGCGTGTAATTTCATTCACAAATGAATGATGTTTTGAAGTTTGTGATAAAATCACTTGGGTTACTGCGGAAATGTATTAGTCAAACTTGACGTTTATAAATTCAATTGCTGGTGCTATCGAAAGTAAAATGATGAGTAATGTTGGAATTTCCATTCCTAGTACAACTCCAGAGCAGTGAATACTGCTTAATTAGAATTATTGCCAGAAAAATCAAAAGAAAAGTACGTTTTATGGACTTTTGCAAGTGAAGTAGGTATGTGTTTTCAACCATTTATGTAGAACACTAATAAGTGTAAGGGCATATCATTGTTAGTGTTGATATCATTTTCTCAGAGTAGGATACTCTTATTTTTTAAGAAATTTGGTCTAGCACTTCAAATTTTCCTAGCGATCCGCGAAAAAAGTATTATTTTCTTCTCTTATTATTTCATTTGAGAGTTTCCTTGATGGTGACAAAAATAGAATATAAGATGGCGATAGATCGGCTTTCCTTGGGAAGAGACATGCCTAGGTTTTCCTAGCATTAAAGTCCACCAAGTTCATGTTACCTCACTCTTCTATTCCTACCAATTCATCGTTAATTTAATTGCCGTGAATGTTTCTTTGATTTTTTTTCCGAGTTGGTATGGGGACTCTCGAAGAGAAATTAGTATGAAGAGTACTGTCGTCCGCAAAACTATGTACTGAACAAGATGTTTTCTTGAAAAAATCATTGATATGAAGCTGACACAAAGTGGACGCCAGAAATGAACCCTGTGGAACACCTGCATTTATTGGGATAATATCAGATGATACTCCATCAACAACCACATACAGAGACCTATCAGACAAGAAAATGTTCAACAAAGCCCACAACTGAAGAGGCAAACCATAAGATGGCAGTCTAGAAAGGAGACCCCGATGCCAAACCCGATCAAATCATTTCAAATTTTGAAATATCGAGTGCAACAGCTATCGTTTCTCCGAATGTTTCGATTGAATGCTGCCAAAAATGGGAAACATAAGCCAAGAAGTCACTGGTTGATCATTGATAGCGAAATCCGTATTTTCGATCATTGATTATTCTTGATTTCGCTAGATATTTGATAAGCTTCATATTGATTGTTTTTTCCATGACTTTGGAAATGATAGAAAGCAATGCAATTGGTCTGTGTTTACAATAAGGTAAAACTTTCTTCTCTTTTTTAGAAACTGACTGTCCCAACTACTGTTTGCCAGGACCCCCCAAGTTATATAAGAGGTTGAATAATTCGCAAAGTACTGGTGTCAATTTGGGGGCCTGAGTTGAGTTTTCAACTCGATTTATCCGACGGTATGGAATTGTTTAACCATCCATCACCCTGTAAGGACAAAATACTTCGTTGTTCGATGCGACAATACAATAAGCGTGAAGAGCATTTCCACGAAATTGCGTTTTAAATTTTCAAACATATTTCCCAATAAAACTCAGCGATGGCATACGCGAGAAGCATCTTCCCATCTTGAGCCGTATATTTCATATAATTCGTGACAAGCGTAGCTCTAAATAATGCATAGCCTGCTCAACACTTGCGTATCCAATAAGTAGGAATTCGTTCGGATGTGAAGTTTTACAGTGTGTAACAAACGAACGCAATAAATTCCATAGGGTATGTCTGTGAATTATTTCAAGTTCATATTCTCAAGTGATGTCAAATTATTCGTCATCAAAAAAAGTACTACCTATCAAATATATGGGTTATATGAATAAATGAGAAAATGATTACGTTCCATTAGAATTACTGCTCTCGAAATGTCTGACATAACATCAAAACGTCATGCTAAAGTGTCAAAGAGGGAGGGATGAAGTGTGAAGATAAGAAATGATAAAAAAACATGAGAGTGTCGTAATCGTCTTATGGTACAAGGAAGTAGATAAAAAAAACCAGCTGGTGCGCTCGAGTATGAACTCAATAGTTTTCGGAACTTCTTACTATACCGGGAGACCTCTCTGTTTTTTTTTTTGTTATTTCGTAATTATAATTCAATTTCGATGGTTCAATTTGATGTCATTAATGTACAATTTAGCGAATATCAAACCACATACCGGTTTGACCAATTATATATCACAACCATACTCTCACTTCACAATCTGCTGATATATATTATAAATATTACTATTTGTATTGCCCTCATAACGAAACATCTTCAACAAAGCATGCAATGGGGATGACGGCTGCAAAACTCTACCACTAGGAGCGTCACCACTGCACTGCATTCAAAACATTAAACGTCCCTTCTTTGCAATAATTAAGAATATAAAGATTTGAAATCGACATAAAATGGTCTTATGTAGTGCATTCGGATGTAAAAATGTAGGTACGCATTTACTTCCAAAAGAAACAAAACTGAAAAAGCAGTGGAAAGTAGCCCTGAAAAGAAAGAGCTTTCAGGCTTCTGAACATTCTAGATTATGCTCCAGTCACAAAAGTACGTAGCAGGGCTAGTAGATGATTATTATGATGATTTTTAACGAAACACCTCTGTAATCAGTTTGAATTTTTTACCTTTCACTCAGATCTTTTTTTTTTCCTTTGGATCCACCACGTTCCCTCAACAAACTTTTCAGTTTTGGTACAGACAAACATCCATATCTATCGGTTGGAGAAAACATCCCTATGATTCTTAAGTATCTTTTGAAAATATTCATTGAAATAAAAATAAAACATAACCTGCAAAATCACTCGTTAGGCACATGCAGTCGTGCTGCCACCTACTAAAAGCTTTGGGTCATCTTCCCCATTGAAAATTGAGAATATAATGTAAGTAATGATAATTCATGGTCGAACTTTTCACACTTTATTTGTAATGTCTATTATTTCTCAAATGGTAACCATAATATGGGATATTGTTCAATAGTCCATAGCATACTTTCATGAAAATGTTCCGTTACGAGTGGAAAACAAAAGTAATTTTTCTATAAAATCTCAATTATACTTGCAGATTGTGAGTTGGAAGTATGATTATGTTATAGCATTGGAAAGGTTATTCTATACTGAATCGTTACTTACAAAAAAAAAAATAGATTCCATTTGAAATATGAAAATTGGATGTGCTTCCGATTAAACCGGAATTGTCATATATGGTTTGATACTTGCTGAATTGTACACACATGGCTTTCAATCGGAGTACCAAATAAAAAATATCCACACGAAATAACAACGTAGATTTAACGTACTTATTATATACTATACTTGAAATACCTCAAAGGATTTTCAAGACCTCGAACTTTATCTGAGTGAGCGTATTCTCTCACATTCATGGAAGTGACATATTGTGGTGCCATATCCAAAGGAAACTTTTTCATTCTTTCATTTTTCAATATCTGTTGAGAGAAAAAGTAACTCCTCATTATATTCAGGAAACATTGAGTAAAACAGAAATGACTATTGGGAAACCTCTCCATCGAAGATTCAGAGCTTGAAAATTGTGTTCGGAAAACACACAATGGAAAAAGAAAATGATTGGCGACTGTGTAAAAGTGCTGAGGAAATTTTTGGTGTCTTCCTTTGAAAATGAAGAAAAAATCATTGAGGACATCAAGAATGATACCAATTAGTCGTCCTCTGTTTATAATTGTATATTCATTGATATACAAGAATAAAAAGCGGTCAGTCTGGAATAACTACCTATCTACCTCCATAAAAGTCATTTTTCCCACACTTCGATATCGAACACACGTAACTTGAAGTAGATATATAGCATTCATAAGACTTACACACACAAAAAATCGAAAGCTGTTAATTTCAGAGTTTCTGATCGCCCCTAATGAATTGGTTCACTCCAGAACCCAAACAAGCTTGTTTTCGCCCAAATAAATAACAATAATTAAATGTGCTAAATCGGTGGGTATACACGAGAAAATTATGAGACTTTTCCACGGTAACACATATTTCTGACTATGTCCATTTTCACTTGAAGATGTGATAGCAAATGGAGAACTCTCTAGATGTATCATGCGGGATTTTTTCAGAAACCACTTTACTGTGTGGAAACTGAGTAAAGTCGAGACAAGTATAACTAGCAATAGTCACCTCAAGCTGCGAACTTCACCTAACTCTCTCAAGACGTTCTCGCAGAAACAATCTTGGAAGTTTTAATTGAAGCCAGTGTCTATTGTTCACTTTCCACAGTTATGATAAATACATTTCTCTTTCGTGCAGATCAACAAAGATTCAGATGGATTCGAGTTGGAGAACGCCATCACAGAGTAATTGCTTGGGGCAGGGCAAGGATACTCGGATCCCGGGACTAATCAGGGAAAGGATGTTTTTTGTCTGGGGGCGCGTTCGCAAGTCTTGTTATAGCGAGGTTTGGCAGGGTTGCAATGAATTCATTGATGAAGTTGAAACTCAGACAAAGAGGTAGAGAGAAAGAGAGTTATCATAGGCTTTCGCAGCTGGTGTCGAATAATTTGATAGTGGTTTTCGGGTTTTCAAGTCTTGGTCTGTAGGATTTTGATTTTCGGTTTTCATAGAAATGGAATGTAATGATTAATTAACCTTTCAATGCCATATGAATATGAAGGCAAGTCAGAATAGTAGTTTGTACAACAAGAATGGATATTGTGGATATATCGAGCAAGGACGAAGTTTGAGTACGATGCCTTAGGCGACTACTCCAACGTCCTAGGGCGATGTGGCCAATATCCATCAGTGTTAAACAGTTTGATTTCTCTTCAACCAAGAAAATGTATCAGAAATCTCTTTCACGTATCATATTTATAATCAATTTCAGATATAGTGTATTTTTCGATATTTAGGAAAACCTTAGAGGAAATAAACTCCATTAAATTCAATATTGAACTATACAAATCAAATAAGAAACGTAAATTTCAAAAAACCAACGACTATAATGTGGACTATCTCAGAGGGCAACCAACTAGGCCATTTGCACTGTACAATTTCTGTTACTTATTGGTGTCAAAAAAAATCAGTTTGTAACGTATCAAATTTGACTCAATGAACGAGAAAATATTTCAGATATAAGTACATTTATTCATCCTTGAATGGAACAACATGGATTTCGTGTTTGTAGGTAGACAAACCAAAATAGTTATGACTTTCCTACAAGGTTTATCCTGGTAACCAATTATTCTACTCTCTGTAGTTGGTGGAAGTCATATCCTACCTTCTGTTGATATGAAATTATAACGATTCAATTGACATGAAGCACACACTAGACCGTTTGGTAAATTATAAAAAAATGAGCATGTTTACGGAAAAGCATATATACGTATATTTATTTTGAAATGATGGAAATCTTTTCGTGGGAATCTATGTATTGAAAAAAAAAATTTTGTTATCGTTACTAAGTCAATAGTATATGTGTTGACTAATCACGGAAAAATTGAGACCTGTATCAAAGGCTAGCCCCTCAGTTTTCAATCCCTCCCTCAGCCATTTTCGGTTATAATTGCACGAGTGCATGAAAATTACCGATAATTTTGCAAAAAAGCGTAATATCTAAAAATTGCAAGTTTATTTTCATATTTTGGCGAAAGTGCCCGAGTCCGAAGGACGATGGCTCTTTTACAAAATATGAAAACAACCGAATGCAATTTGTAAAAGATATCACACTTGAATGCAAAATTATCTGGTCATTTTTAAGCACGAATGTAATTCATTGGAATATTTCACGAATAAAGAAATTCTCAAGGAAATGTTATTTTTTGTTCATTTATACTTTCCTCTATAGATTGTATGGCGTACTCACCAAAACTCGAAATATTTTTCTATTTTTGAAAGTCTATCTGACATTTATTTGTGTTGTTCACTTACGTTTAGCGATACGGTTTCAAATGTGTTGTTCTGGTGACTTGATACAATGCAATTACCGCTGTAAGTTTTCGATAATTGCATTTCTCTTATGGGACATTTTATATAAGAGGAAAATATTCGGGATAATAATTCGCCGCTTGCGTAAACATTCCAAACATCCGTAATTTTCGATTAATGTGCCGAACACCTTCAAAGCTATAATCAACAAAAAACCGTGATGGAAAAATAAATCCAAACTTCATTTATTTCTGGCACAGAGATCACTGACAACAGATTGAGAAGAATTACAGATCTGGAAATGTAATTATGAAAGTTTTCCGTTTACGTAGCTTTGAGCACTCTGATCGGAAATCTATAGAAGTACAATCGCGAGAAAAGTTTTAATTAGGGCTGGACGCCACTGCCGAGCGTACGTGGTTCTCGAGAAGCTTCGTTAGAAAAAAAACGTGTTCTTGTTAAAGTGTCGTTGGCAGAAAGTTTATTAATTTTTTGTGGACGTTAGAGCGTATCGTTGGGTTTGCGTTCAGATGTTATTTACACTACTTCCTTTCAATACATCGATTACAAATATTTACATTTCCGTCAGATTTCAAATGGTGATTTTTTATGTTCTAAATTGATAAATTTTATTCAGGGATTTTTTTTGGGGAATTCGGACACCGTTACTGGATTCAGCATCATTTATTCAGGTGAACTCTAAAATTCCATTCCGAAATATTCATTGACAACATACCCTTATTTATGAATATTTCAGACACATTCTGAGAATCGGCATCACTGTCAACACAATCGTAGGAGATGTTAGCCATCATAAAATTTTAAAATCTAAATAAAGCTTTCATTTCACTCGGACATAATTGGTTGAAAAAATGATGGATATCATGAGGAACCAGTTTCTCAACGTTGTGGGTATTATTTTTCAAATGAACAAATATGGACTTTACTCATCGACAGCTACGTTTTCATAAAAATCCATATTTGGTATACTTTGATAATGCCTACCACAGCTGTAGGTGAAACGTCAGGAGTGAAAACCTGTGGACCACGGCGAACAAACCCGGATGACACCCCAAATTCAGCTACCTCCGGTTGTGAAAGTTTAAGGTCTTTGAAATGACATTTATTGAATGAATATCACTTTCTTTGCCAATGTTATTTACAATATTCCACAGATATATTCCTAACGATATACCGTTTTCGAATATTGAACCAGTTTTGCCAAATATTCACAGTTATTCTGTTCGATGTAACATTTTCAATATGAAGCCAATGTGCTACTTCAGCAGCTTCTAACTGAAATATTCTACTACATCACCACATCATATTCGTCGAAATATTTTCCCCTCAATATAATCCGGAAAAAAAGGTATTTGATTGAAATTGATCAGATTGAGTCCTTTTGTTGTCAGGAGTACCCACCTTGTTCTTGAAAAAACGAATCTCTTCTATGAATCAGTTGCTCTCTATATAATGTAACCGAATGGACATACTTCGAGGTGTCACAAACAGTTTCTTCCTCCATCTCTCTCGTTTTCTATATAACTCTCTCGTCGTTGAGTTCTCGTCCATTCCCCCTGTCTCCCGATTCTGCTGCATCAATTTGAGCTCCTCAGGAAACACTGCCCAAAGTCAATATCATAAAGCAAGTTGTTTTTATTCTACTCATTGATTTCCTCCTCTAATACGTTTTCCTCGCAAGAGGAATACTGCCGAGAGCTTTCTTATATGATGGACGGAATAGAGTGTTTTGAACGTCTTTGTGTTTTTTCATTTATCTTCGATATCGCGTCCGGGACGAGAAAGTATACAATAAGGCTTGATTTGATATGTCTGACGGTTTATAACCATGTGTTTCTACTATTCCCGGCTGGTTGAAACAACTTGAGTTTGACATGAGGAGATTCTCGAGCCTGATGAGGATGGGAACTCATTCTATAAGTTACTATTCATATGACTACCACCCTCAGATACTTCATTGATTGGAATAACATTACTACCAATCATCATGTGATTTCGATTCAGAGCATGCTGGATGCTGTGTTCTGTAAGCAGCATGCTCCTTGAAACGAGTTTCCAAGGGTCGCTGATTTGACCAATGTAACCACTAGTAACAACACGTATTCCATTCGAACGTCCATCCGATTGACTCCGGACTCTTCCTACCCACCTAATGATACAAACACGCCCTACTCGCGTCAAAGCTTTCATCAGCTTTTACTGCAGCGACTGCCGGTCAGGAGGCTTTTTGTTCGAAATCGCACGCCGGTCCAGGACGCAATAAAAAGCTGCAACGGTCCAGTGTAATGAAATTTGTCGGCTGGAACTGCTTTGCTCTCAACGATCCACCGGTGTGGACATACATGGCTACGCCGGCGATGATCCAATAAAGTTGGATGGGAGGCCACTGAAAGGGTGAAGGGACATAGGAGGAAACTAGCTTCGTAGTTTTTGTACCCATATACAACATCATGGCTGGAATATATCGTTTCAGTGGTGTATCACTTGAAAGCATTGTTCATTAATTATTTCTCTCGAGAGTGAAATATCATAAAATGAAGGAGTAATGAATATTTGCAAGAATGATATCGATATATTTCGTATTTCAAGTTGGCATTGGGAAAGACGAATTTTGAAAAATGCCATTGGGAAAGTCATTTACCTACGTGAAGGTCAAAAATATAATAACGTAGGTATATGTATGTACATTTTGGATTGGACGAATGCGTTTGCTATACCAATGATATTTCACAAATTTCAGTTGTGTCACGACAATGCTACACAATTAGTGGTTTATATAACAAGAGTGGGTATGATGGCAATATCGAGAGCGATGGATATCATTATCAGTTTGGTTTTAGGGTAATTGATCTCACAAGAAGTCTATAATTACATTGACTCAGTCATCTAATTTTTTCCAGATAGCACTAACGGTTGAATCAATTCAAAATCTGTTGATCGTAGATACCCCCCTCGTCTAAGGTGATCATAAATGCTCGAAAACATCCTGAAAAATGTTGTAGTGACCTCACTTCAAGTAGCACAAACATATTAGACCAATATTGGTTTAATACTATTCACCTTATATTGTAGATATCATATTGGCCACAAAAATATGTGAACATTCGGCAATATTTGATCAAGTTTCGACTTGAATTCACGACCTTCACTATTGAAAGATCATTGTCGACCATTATACGCTTTACGGCAAGGAGAAACTTGTTTTTAAGAAAGAATTTGATGGTATAGATGTGGTGACTTCAAGTTAGTTTTGTTCGAGACAATATTGAAATGTTAGAAAGTTTACTAACAATGAAAACATATTTGAAAAAACTGAAGGATCACTGTCTTATGTAATGGCGGTTTGGAATATCAAACTTGCTGTAAAAAATGTTCTGGACGTAATTGTCTGGTATTGAAAATCACCACATGTCAGTATTTCAATTTTTCCAATTTTTTAGGAATAATGCATCATGAATATTGCGTTACCAATATTGATACATGTTTAAGTACACTAAGTGATCGCTCTCAAAATCCCGATAACCCTTTCAGGTTTTGATTCGAAAATGACTATTTGAATAAGTATCTCTATTTCACTGTGGAAACAATATTCAACAGTATTAGAACGCGCATATCATCAGCTATCTATCTATCTATCTATCATATCTAAATTGCAGAATCAAGCCAATATGCCACCTAATGTGATAGATATTACAATATTTCAATGACGCTCCTAAACAATATATATATTGGATTCTGATGTTGAAAATGGGTATATAAAAAATATGCAGACAATATTGAATATCTATGTTGTTGAACTGATATTATTCATTATCACCTGATTTGGTAATTCTGATATCGGTATTGAGTTATCAAACCCATATATTATCAATATTGAACCTTACAGAGTGCAGTTGAAATTCATTGTCAATATTGAACCATTATTCATATTGAAATATCGTTTTTTCTATATTGATTCATATTAGTTCAACATCAATTTTTTCACTTACGATGTATCTATATTGGACCAATCTGAATTCGGGATTCAGCCAATATGATGTGCTACTTGGGACTTCGTGATTTTTTTCTTAGAATTGCAACATTGAACTGAAGGCAAAAATATGAAAATTTCCATTTTTTTTTCATTCAGCTCCCAAAACGGCAGAGCTCAAAAAAAGGTTAAAAATAATCTGTGATTTTGCACAAGTTATTCCAATTAAGAATCAAAATTGATCTCATTGAAAACTATTCATATCAAAAACCAGAATTCGCATTTTTTGAAGCTGAATAATCACAATAATTAACCTGTGGTAGAAGTCCATTGTATGTCAAAGTGGAGTGTAGTAGATACGACAAAAACTCAAAGTCGTCTCCACAATTTAATATTTGAAAGATGTCAGTACGGTGATTCAGTACCTATGTAGGTTCGAAACATGTACTGAATCACCGTACTGACATCTTTCAAATCATTAAATTTACATTTTTCTGCATCGTAAATCACAATAATTGTTAATTGAGATTATTATAATCAATGTCTTCGATATAATTGAGAGCTGAACATTATTTTTACACTAGCAGATATCAATTTTACAGTTTCATCTGACCTAATTGAATTTCCGAAAAATATTATTTTTTTGAGAAGAAAAGCCGCTTTGAGCAACTGTTTTTTGTTTCAATCTTCTCCGAATGTAAAAAATACAAAACTTCAACAGAGATTTGCGAAAATTGAAAAACAGTTCCCTCAAATGATTATAATTCAATAATAAAAGATGATTCTTTCAAAGTGCCTGTCGATTCCTTGAAAATTATATTATGGCAACTATAATATTGATATGTATCAAAATGAAACGAAACTAAATTCAGCTTCTTATGAATAGTCATCGATATATGATAAACCAAATCTAAGAGATAATCTTCCAGTGCATGATATTCAACACTTCCAAGATTCACTCAACCTTCAGTCATCCAGCTCTTTATCATTTCGCAGGACGGATCCTGAAGTCGGAACTCCCAAATTCAATAAAAGCACGTAGCCCTACTACTCCCCTAGAAATCCATTATGCGCCAATTCAATTTGGCTTTGTTCTGTGTAACTAAACACACATACGTGGTGTTTGCCAAGGCATACTTATCTCTCAGATTTACAAATAGGGTTGATGCCACGAGAACTTACCCTAATCCCCGGCAAACAAGCTACCATGCGGGTTGGAAGGACTAAAAACTCGAGTGAAAACCAGCTAGGAGAGCTCATCAGCTATTGCTATTTCTATTCAACATATCTCTCCAGGTGTTGTGGTCGGGAGATTAATTTTGTGTGATTAGATGGTCCAATTTCACACAGTCAAAAACATCAAATTCCTCATGATATACAATCACAAGTCGTTGAATTTCAGCCTTTTGTTCTCTAAATAAAATTCCTTCTCGTCCTCTTTTTCGTCTTAAAAGGCCTTCTTTCGTTTCTTTCTGTAGTCTTGGTGTCATTCAAGTTTATATTCACAAAAAAAAACTGACATTTGTTTCAGTTCGAATTTGAATTCCAAATCAATATATCTGTATTGAAAAAAAAATTTAAATAATTGTGAAGATGGAAGTAGTTTCCCAAATCGTTGAGCTGTCTTTTTTTTGATAGTCCTGAATATAGTAATTCAATCTTTATCGAATTCGGCTATCAAAACAAGAACACAGTGTTTGTATAACAGTAAACATTGAGAATAATGAATTTTTAATATAATTTTTCATAGCATCACTCTATCTTAGTGAGACTCACGCAAGGTTCTTGGTGAAAGTGTCAGTAGGACCTCAATTATCATTATCATATTAAAAAAAAATGTTGCGTCATGATTTATGGTTTTGAATGGTACTTTTGAGTACTGTTGGGCACGAGTCTTATGAAAAAATAGTAACTGCTTTCACTTTTTTACTGTAATTTCAAGATATAAATTGAGATTATATAATATAAGAAAAAAATTTTTATTCAAATGTCATTGCCTTGGTACCATTAATATTTTGACAAATGAACTGAAAACTAATATTGAAATATTGTTGGAATGAAATGAAAGTTTCCCAACACTATTAAATGAACGGGAAACATTTTCTAAAGTGAACAGATAAATACTGATTCCTTTGGTTCTCCATGAAGGATAATTTGAAAACCTATATCGATCATTGATCGTGATGTTTTTTGAACTTGGTGACCACACGAGACAAACTGCAATAATTGATCATGTTCCTTATCAACAAATACTAATCGATTTATGATAAAAATCAAGGGGCACATTGCAGTTACTGGATTGGAGGGAGTGAACAAATTTGCTGAATGACCATTCACAAACACACTAATTATATCCCATCGTAAAACATAGTAAATGGGAGAAGTTGTATATATTGTATTGTCTAATGGGTTCTCCATCGAACTCCGGGCAGACTCTGTGTTAGACTTTGCTATTCATGAAACGATTATTATTCTTCAAATACAGGCAGAACAGTAAGTTTTCTCACGCTATAATCTCAAATTAGTGAAAAATGTCGATTTCTGCTTAGGACAATTAATGTTGAATAATATGGTCAATATTTGCAGAATATGATATAAAATAGAATGGGAATCATACTGAGTCGATATCGTTACTTTTTATGCTATATTCTTACAATTATTTACTTCCAAATTGTCTTAGTTATCATGCTCTTAAAAAATATTAACATTTCATATGCATTATGAATTTGGAGTACATATCACATGCATTAATGGTATTGTGTGTATGGGATACATTGCCATATTTTTTCTGAACAATCTTGGTGAAGGTAGCATCTCATTCATTTGTAAGCACGTAGCACTACAATCACTGAAGAAATATCAAGAATTGGAATTGAAAGAGTTACCTTTTCAAAAATTTGAGAAAACAAAAATGAATTCAGAAATATAACAGCGCGTATAATTTGAAAGTTAGAGTGAAAAACCACCAAGGGCGCTGATATTGGTGATTCTTCTGTAACTTAAAGAGAATATACTGAATGCAGACTTTTATGATGGTACCTATCAATTGACATTGACGTCTATTTGTCATGCAATGCGATCATAAGATTGTGGATACTATGAAGCATAAGTTTTGAATGTATGTCGAAGAAACAGTATTGACTGAGATATAGGCCTTATTTTATTTTGAATAACGAATAATGACCATATTATGTTCTCCCAAAAAAGTCGTGGAAAATTCATGGTTTTTCCCAAAAATAATCCAGAGATTCTCCAAACTTGGATATATCAATCAGAAAACCACCAAACTATATAAATCCCACTCGGATTCCAATTTCCATCCAATATTCTTGTTAGAATAACATTAAACACGATGCCAAGTATTGAATTGCAATTCCAAGTGATTCAAGTTGAAATTATCAATTATATGGAACTGCATCATATAATGTAAGTCTGTGATTTGAACTATCACAGTCTAGTATTTCCTATGATATACCTACTATCGATGAAGTAGCTATTATGTACAAGAGGTGATTTCTCATATATCATTATGATGTATTCTCTACTGAACAAGCTCATATTATTTGTGTTAATTTTTCTGAGTGTTCGAAGAATATCAGTATAGGAAACATAATCGAAGTTTAGCGGCTTTTGAAACATTTACAAAACGCTCTATGTATATTTTTCATGTTGAAAAGACGATAATATTATATTATGCAATGATTATGTAATGATGGTTATCAATACACGCGCATGAACCGTAATACGAAACGAGCCGAAGAGATGAGAGTTGCATACGCTATTTTTTCTGCACTCAAGAAATCCTAGAGAATTATAAATATTATCTTTATAATTGTATTAAACACACTAATAGTGATTATTCGTATCGAAAGATTTAACGCCTACTGATTTTGACAAACGTCAAATTCATAGCATGATTGATTAAACAAATGGGTCTATTGGTGGAAAATCTGTATCGCAATGATAATTCTGTGTCATGATGGATCTCATTATGAGAGGGATTATAGGCATATAAATCTTTTATTATAGTATGGTTGAGATAAAGCAATAAAAACGAAATATGTCGGTGAGATGATACAAAATATGTCGGTGAGATGATTCGAAATTGGAGCTCTTCATTCCACCCCTGCTTTTTCTGAATTATCATTATCATCGAAAAGCGAATGGTTCTTCAAACTCACTTGTCTCGTGTCCTAGTTCCCAACAAAAAACCGAGCTCGGGATTCTCAAGTACGTCTGTTTAACTTGCTTGCTAGTTAAAAGTTCTGATACAAGTTATAAAATGAAGTGGATTACCCAAACCATTGAAACTTTCCCAAATACATTCAGCGCTTTAATGAGATGACGGTTTTATTCGGCTAACGCTTTGTAGTAAGAAACAACTTTAGCGATCTGATAATTCGAGTACCAATTCATAATTTCATTGCAACGTTTGGTTGATATTATATGCTTCCGAAACAATCTGAATTCGGAGCAGCTTCGTTCTGATTATGTTCACTTGTATATTGTAACATACTATCCATCAATTTGATATTTTGAAAGCTCAGGGGTTCCCCTCAGCAGTCAGCAAAAGTACCCCATCAATAATATGAATTATTCCTTTCAAATCTGCGAATAATACGGTGAATTCTCCTTGGAATTCAATTTACTGTTCATTTTGTTGTGGTGAGAAAGTTGAAAATATCAGAACTGAAAGTGTAATAGAATTGATTGATAAGACGTTCACTAGTCCTGAATGAAGAGATCCTGGAAGAGAAGGAAATCAGCGCATCTTTCTTTCTTTTCCTGACCTCCGAGAAAACTGCCATTTTGGTAATTTCATAGAGAAAAGTTCTTTGCCTCGCCTTTCATGGCGACACAGGTATTCATCAAAATTTTTTTTTACGGGGGTTAACCTAGAGCGAATCATACAGGAGATTTCTGGACGTCAGCAACTTGAAACTCCACTATCACTTTTATTATGTTGACAAAATAGGATGTGTATTCTTGGTTGCTCAGAGTACGGATCTTGTGCGGCCTTGTTATTTCATTGCATGGTTGACCTTTTAGGGCGATGATAATAATATATTCCTGGGATACTTATTTCACTCAATGTTTGAAGGTAATCTGTTAGTTTTGGTATAAATAGAAATTTGGGGTTATATTCACTGTAGGTTGAATCGGGATTACTACCATAATTATTTCAAGTGCTAATTACTGAAATAATAAAACACCTGAAAATACTACTGAAATTTCAAGATGGGCAATACGCCTTCTGCTGAAGAATTTAAAACAATTATTATTATTAGTATTGTCAAAGTGGTGCGTATTAGTTGAAGTCTTGGTCAAATTGGCACTGCGATGTTATTTCGAAATTTTGGAACATAATTATAATTATTACTGATGTTCACCAAGCACAATTATTCATGGTTGACGTTCACATAAAAAGTGAAAAAAAAACACTGTAAAGTGTAATAGTCGCTCACAAAATTTTACGGTTTGGGATCCTCAAGTAGGGACGTCGGAATTTTCCAACCGTGGCGGCAATAATTTTCAAAGTGAAGCTTATGACTCGGTTAAGTTTACTCCAACCATATATGAGCCCTATAGGATCACTTCCACCCTTCGAGGTAAAGATCAGACTTCAGTAAACAAATCCAAAATCGAAATTTTCGAGCGTCGTCAGATTATGGTAGGTTGAAGTAAGTTACATCCTGACACGTGTTTCATTCCACTAATTTGACAACTCGAGAGTGACCTAAAGAAGGCGCCCGGCTACGAATTTGTCCCAGAACCCCTTATAAAACCATCGATTAAATTCGAATGCGTGCAGCTACGTCGATCGACCACTACTCACACCCCTCTCCACGTTTCATATTTCTCCAAATTACCGCTACCCACTCTGCTTTACACGTCTTGCCATGATGCCATGAAATTTTGTGATCACACAGACTCTTGGTTGCGCGATATTGTTTACAACTGGAAATTTCACTGAAAGTTTTAAACCATCAAAAATTTAATCCGCCAATGAAATGTGATTTTCTTCCTCAATACCATTACGCTACTTAAATAAACTATCAGACTTTTTTGTCCGCCTGCGTAACGTCCAGCAGATCATCAATTGACTTGTAGACATAAGCAAAAAATATTTTATTTGACATAATAGGTCACTCCCCCAGATCGACCGTCAGATTAGTTAGACTACAACGTACTAGGGCGTAAAATAACCATACATCTCTTAATCTACGCGCCCTGTATATTTCAAAATCACGCATTTTTTTCACATTCTGATAAAGGACCGCGTGTTTGCTTTGTCACTTCCAGAACGTCAGATTCTTATATAAGAGCTTTTTTTTAGGTTTCACTTAACATCTCCTCAGAAAATCTGACGCGCTCGAGAAAATTTTTTTTTTTTTCATGTCAACCCTTACGTACGACCACCCCCACCATGGAAACAATCAGATTAACATACGTATATCTTTAAAAATATGTAGGACATAGATGTTATCAATATCTGACGCGCTCGAGTATGTCCATGCAAAAGTTTTTTTTTTGATTTTTGAAACTCATTAGCCGCTCCCTCCCCTACGATGAAAAGGTATACATTATTTAACATTTTTTTCTTTTTATCATCTAAGCTTCGCAACCCAATAGGTCTCTATGACGCTCGATTAAATCCCGATTTGGCATCGTGGGCTCTCCTACTTACGGTTTGGGATTTTTTAAACAACCTGAAAGTACTGACCTCAAATAGCAATAGTTGTCAAAGTGGTGCTTATTACTTGGAGATTTCTCGAATGTGGCGCTGCGATCTTAATTTGAAATGTTAATAGATCGGTAGTATAATGAACGACACCCATTATTTCAATCGGATGTGGTTTCTTAACATAACCCACTTTTGCATGGTTGAATACAATCAACTCGAGGTAGTTTGCGATATTTTTTATCAAGGAACCAAATGATGAAGGATCACTTTTATCTTTTATTAAATATCAACTTCATTGCAAATCCAAAATCGATTCACTGTCAACAAAAAAAATAATAAGATATAATATATATGAGTTCCTATCATTTTCTGCTAGTCAAAATTTAAGTTATACGAGAAGTTGCTGACTAATTGGACTTGTTCTATCCAGAAAAAACTGCTTTTCAATAGACATATCATTTTTTCGGGGTAGATCAAAAAATCTGCCTTCCTACACTTGTATAGATTTCAATATTAATTCTCATTCTATCAGATTGTGATAGGTTACAAACTCAGAAAACTACGGAACAAGTGAATATAGTGTGTTGAAAATCTAGCTTATATTTCGATGCAACTAAACTCGTTACAATGAATAACTTCAGTAGTTTTTTTTCTCTTTATTTAACGTAGGCCTATTTCCGCTACCAAGGCCAATCACCGACGCCGGTAAGCACACTACCCCCAACCGGAAATTTTGCCGAACCGTCTGGTATTCCAACCAGAGGTAGGGATCTTTAACGAGCCCAACATCCATGGACTCGGGACCGACGGCTTTACGTCCCCTCCGAAGGACGGCATATCCTCAATATATCTTGTGCTTATTGATATATTGTCTGCGAGCTATGATATGCTATTCCGCTGCAGCTGTACTGGCTTTCGACACGGTATTTCCCTGGTTGGTCACCCATCCAAGTACTAACCGCGCTCGGCGTTGGTTAACTTCAGATATCGAATGATTGTCAGTCAACCTGAAGAGCTGGGCCATGCCCCAACTTCAGTAGTTTCTTGACCGGATCGATTAATTTTGTCAATGCTCACCCAATAAACTAAATCGGATATGAGAGAACAAACCAATATTAATTCAATTGTTGAATCTGTAATGTAATCCAAGGCCTATCCCGATGTACTTTGAAAGGCTTAAACATTAATTTCAAATAATTCGTGTTCAATATGGTGTGAAATTTCCTCACAAAATACCACGCATATTTGAATAATCCTTTGAAGTTTTTTGTTGCTCACGGATATTTCGTGAGAATCATCTCTCGACTTCGGCTCGAGATAATTTCTAAAATTCCCGGAAATTATTCAAGCAATAGTGATATTACAAGTTATAATTCAGACATTGTTGATTTATAGATACTGAGATATTCCGCAGAAGCCAAACAGTAGACTATATTAGTCCGATTGTGTGCAATGAACTGATCCGCTTCACTATTGTGTACTGCTTTGAGTGCCTCCTCTGGTATTAATTACCATTGTGTTGCCATCAGATTCAGCCACAAGTGTTCCGAGCTCAATAGTCCGGGAAGGCTGGACTCACCCCCGTTATTTCGAGGGGTGGTAACGGGGATGGATATTCAATAGTTGAAATCTCGGAACCATTTGATATTGGAAAGATACTAGAAGAAGAACGTACGAGACTAATGACTCCTTAACATGATTTGATTTTGGCCACAGAAACTCTAATCAAGAAAAAAATGCTATATAACTAGAGATTTTTTCGATTTACCCACGTCTTTATTTTCATGAAGAATTATGTGATGGGTCAGAGATGAGGTTGAGATTTTTTTTCTTCAATCAGCTCACTTCCTCCCACAAATTTCCACTATCGAAGGCTGAAACTTGTACGAACTAAATATAAACGAGTTCTTACCTTTCAACGTGTGATATTGATATACTCGTATTTTGAGATTGACATGGGTACAATTCTTTCATCTTTTCATTGTTGAAATGAATATTTGCACCTGTACACTTTGCTTTCAAAATGGTTTCTGTGACGTCACTTGTTTGTGATCAAAATGTGTTTTATTGTGAATCACCAGACGTTCCTCACGAATGTCAAACCACAGAATGTCAAAAGATTTCTTAGCTGAGAATTAACAAAGTCTAACCTTTCAACTCGTGATTCCTAACATTTTATAAACATTTGTTGATTTGTTTCAATGAATTTTTCTTCATACACTCAGCTAGAACTGTATATTGGAAGACATAGTTGACAGCGTTTTGATTGTTATTAACCGAGCAAGTCACAAAAAACAAATTTTCTCCACCTTTAACTTCATTTCGAATTCAACATATACGGATCATTGGAATATTGAAGTATTTGAAAATAGTGGCTTCAACTGTTGATGGCAAAGCAACTGTGATAGTTCAGTGATTTTATGAGATATCTTGTTGATTCATCTTCACTTACAAACATCTCTTACTTTTCTCTCTCTTTCTCTCTTCCATTTTCTGCATACGCATTAGGTGAGATCGAATATGTTGGTATGGAATTGTTACCTTGTTGAAAATGAGAGTGAAAATTGTATATTTTTGTGAAAAAAAAAAAACTCTGGGTATGAATATGTATTCTGCTTGCTTGAAAGTGGTAGACAATGTTCATTGCTGAATGGTAACGGTTCGGACTTCCATTGCCTATATTTGAAATCTATTGAAACCTGTTGCTAAGAATGAAGGGATAAAAATATTGATCACGTGAAAAATCAAATCCCAAACGAAAGGTTGAAATGGATTTTTTGGTCAATAGTGAAATTGAGGAATGATTGATCGAAGAAAATAAAGAAGAAAAAATCGGGATATCGAATATGAACTATCAGTCAAAAAAATTCAAAATCGAGAAATCAATAAAATAATATTGTGACAAGAAAATTGAGACATCGAATGTGAAATGTTAGTCAAAAAAAAATTAAATGAAGAAATTAATGAAATATTATGAACGAATGTTGAAACCAAGTTTCGAGTTGAGTGTACTAACGACGTTTCGACTGCTGGTATCCGCAATCGTAAATGAATTTCCTTAGATTGGAACATTTTTCGTTAATTGCATAAGGAACTTTTTCCGATGAGGCAATGTTCAACTCAGTCATAAGTGGCTCCATATGTATATTACATTCAGTAAGCTCAGACGACAAATCATCAACCATATTTTCTAGATCGTCTAGATTATGTTTTGTTATTTCTTTGAATTCGGAATATTTCAATCCATTTCACCTAATGTACAGTGAGTTCTGGAAAAAAATCATTGAAATGACTAGTAACTCATAATTAAATTATGTCTCAAGAAGTAATGAAGGCATAATAAAGTTCTATATCGTACCTTTTTATATACAGAATGTCTTCAGAGTCGAGACATTGATTTCAACTGCTTGTAGAGCTCGTCAAAAGAAGTTGATGTACCAAATATTACATATATAAAAGTTGCATAAACAATAGGAGGGTTAGTTTTAATTACCAACAATTATTTAAAAAACATCATTTTCATGTTGAGTGGATACCTCTTTTACGAAAACTGTTTATAATTTTCGATTGAGGCACAATCTTGCTCGGCGAATCCACGACTCTTTAAACGAAAATAAAATCCTGGTGTCCATGAATTTCATCAGAAGCATTTTTAATCCGCCGTTGAAAATCTTCTCACTCATCTGCCCCATCATGATACACCAACTCTTCTAGAAAAAAAAAAAAAAAAACGCAAGGCCTCAAATCCGGGGAGCGAGCAGGCCAATCAATCGACGTCCATCAATTTCTGGTATATCAACTCCTATTGATAGTTTTACAAGCTGTTCAAATGTATGAATAAACTTTGAAAACACCCTGCATGATTTGTGAAAACTTATACTGAAAAGCAATAGGTCCAAAGAGCCACAAGATCGGCACCAAAGCTTGCAAATTTTGTAAATTCGAAGTGCAAACCATTTTTTTTATCTTATGGTCCTCTCATGTAAATCTGGAGCCGAAACCGAAATCACGCCTTGTAAAATTATCCTTCGTCTCCGCAAGAACTTCGTAACATATCGATCCGCTATAACCCGACACTAAAATCATGCCAACGAGACGTCGTATCGCCGCTGCGACGGCCGATTTCCATTGTTTCTGTATTGAATTTCCTGCGGATAATGGGAAATCCGACAGGACACTTATGGAAATGGAAGCGAAGCGAAGAGAGTTCGGCCAATCGTCCTCGAGGGTATCAACCACTTGACCACGTAGACGGAATATAGATTTATTGCTGAATAAATTCCACCCCATGGACTAGCAACAAGTCACGGTATCGGAATACGCCGGAGGGGTGGTTATTTATCCACTGCGAAATAAGTGAAATGATAGGGGAGCCCAAGCATGGATTTCGGGATTTACAAAAGCGCGGTAGCTTAATATACAGGGGGATACCTTGTGCCCGGTTAACTGCTTCCACCATATATGAGCCCCTTATTAGGCCGCCCTTCAAGAATAAAGGATCAGATTAGTAAAAAAAATTGATCATCTGAAATTCTCGAACGCGTCAGATCAAGGTGGGGCGAGTTAGTTTCATCCTGAACCGTGTATATTCCACTAATCTGACAATTCGAGAGTGACCTGAAGAAGGAGGAGGGCTACAAAATTGTAAAAAAATGTCATCTCGACATTCTCGAGTGTGGCTATTTTTTTTTCATTTTGAAGGAAATAATTCAAGGATTACAAAAAATATATAATCTGACGATTTCCACCGAAATAATAAAAATTTATCGATGAATTTTAACGCGTGCAGCTACGTGATGCCTATATTCTCAGCTCTGCGTTTCTGTTTCTCTCTCACTCTTTCTCTATCTATTGCTCTCTTACTCCGTCCACACTCCTGTTTCTGTTGCCATGATGCCATGACAGTTGATCACACAGACTCGTTATTTTAAAAATTCAATTGCTTTTAATTATTTTCTTGTGAATAGAAGTATTCCACTAACAAATATACACTTTTTCATTTGGATTTTTTTCCTGAACTTTTCAAATAATTGATTTCAATGATTTAAAAAAAAATTAAAAAAAAAATTCAAATGTTCAGAATAGTCGAATCCCTAATCGTCGGATTATGAGACTGCAACGTCTATACCGTAAAGATGAACCATATATATCTTAATCTGACGCGCTTGTGTTTTTCAAAATGTAGATTTTTTTTCACATTCTGATGACGGCTGCGAGTCTGCGTCACATCCAAACCGTCAGATAATTATATAAGAGTTTTTTTTTAAGTTCACTCAACATCCCCTCAGAAAATCTGACGCTCTAGAGAAAAAATTTTTTTTTTCCTTTTCCACCCTTACGTACGACCACCCCCATCATGGAAACAATCAGATAAACGTACGTACATTTTTTAAAATATCTAAGACATAGATGTTATCAATATCTAACGCGCTCGAGTATGTCCATGCAATAGTTTTTTTTTCATTTTCGAAAATCTATTGCCGCTCCCCCCACCGATGAAAAGGTATATATTATATAACTTCTTTTTCTTTTGATCATCTAAGCTTCGCATCCCAGTAAGTCTCTATGACGCTCGAGTAAATCCTGATTTAGCATCGTTGGCTCCCCTACTAAAATGATATATGTTGCGCGTGCGAGGGGTGGGTTTTCGGGATAGCAATATTGGGACGTACCGGTGGGGTAATGATAGCCCAAATAGCACAAACATATTGGACCAATATTGGTCCAATATCAAGGGAATATTATCCTCATATTGTGAACAGCATATTGGCTATACAAAAATGTGAATATTCGGCGGTATTGGTTTTTCTTCTTCTTTTTCTTTACCAAATAGTCAACCTGAGAAATATATTTGTTCACATATAGTAACCGAACACCAATCTGGTAAAAACTCTGGCTGCTGCAAGTCTTGAACTGACGACTTTCATTATTTGTCATTAGTCAATAGTTATTAAATGAGTAAATGAATTTCTCAAGAAACATGCTTTATGTTCATAATAGGAAAAAAAAGTACAATAATATAAATGAAAATGAATAGGAAAATGAGGTAATGAAATCGGAATACTTCCAAACATCACACTAATGTAAATTCACAAGTGTGCAAAAATAGTGAAAATGTTACTGTGAAACAATAAATTCCAGCTCACAATAATTAATAGTTTTTCAATTCGTTTTCGAATTTCAGTTTGCCACAATTAAATTATTATTTTAAATAATTTGGTAATTCGTTTTAATATTTTATGCCTCAAAAATAAATCGATTGTAGAACCAAACTTGTTTTCATTTTCATAACTGAACTGGTTATGGTCGTTACTAACAGATTTGAAAACCAAATTAGAGTGTTTAAAGTTATTCTTTATCTGGTGAATGAGAGTACAAACTTTAAGTTCATGAAGGAAAGAAATATCTAGCAGTCTTTTCGGTTTCTATAAGTTGACTGTAGGTTCCTGGTAGTCTGAACCAAATACTAGAGTTTGTTTGGAAAACACTGAAGAAAAATTTCAGATATTTTAATGGCAAACATTCCCTAATTTCGAATAGATACCGATAATAGGTGATATTTGTTTTGTCAATATTTCAATGTGTTTGAACCATAACATCATTGTCGACCACTATATACACTACGGCACAGAGAGACTTATATTACGGAGGAGTTGGGTTGTATAGATGTGATGACGTATTCGAATAACACTGAAAGATCTTTGTCCTATATGATGTTGGTTTGAAATGTGAGACTTGCTGTATGGTAATGGTTCGGAATTACATTGCCTATATTACTAACTGTATTGAAACCTGTTGTAAAAAAAAATGATAAAAATACAAATCAAGGTAGGAAATGAAATCAAAACTAAATCGGGGTTTGATCAATTGAAGAAAATGATGTTGTTACAAAAAAATCGAGATAGCGAATATGATATATTGGTCAAAAAAACAAACCATCACCATTCAGCAAGGAACATTGTCAGCCACATTCAAACAAACGTGAAACTTGCCGTGCATAAAGTCCCGGGCGTAATTTTCTGGTATTGAAAATCATTACATATTGATATTTCAATTTTTTTTTATTTATTTTCAGGAATGATTCATCTCAAATATTGCATCACCAATATTGATATATATATATATATATATATATATATATATATATATATATATATATATATATATATATATATATATATATATATATATATATATATTTACGAGGTTGAAAATTGGGTATACTCAAAATATGGAGACAATATTGAAATCTCTATATTGATAAACTGATATTGCTCACCATCACCTGATATGGTAATAAGTTATCAACCCCATATATTAGCAATATTGAACCTTACCAAATGCAATTGAAATTTATTGTCAGTATTAAACCAATATTCATATTGAAATACTGTTTTTTTCATACTAGTTCAACATCAATTTTTCAACCTACGATATATCTATATCGGACCAATCTGAATTCGGGGCTCAGTCATTATATATACAGCGCAAGCTGAACTTCGCCTTTCATCTACATGTTTTATTTTTTTTTCCAGTTTCATAATTCTCTCATCGATGAATGAGGGCTTTTTATTATTATTATCACATCGCGCTTACCTTCATTAGTTTTCATGATTGCAACGACAGGTATATTGTTCAGAGTCGACGAGCTTTAAAAACTCGCTTCAGGAAACATCATTCTAATGGTCGGTTCATCAACCACACTTTTACTTTATCTTTCACTTTCACCTCAAGAATGAAATTGGATCGTTCATACACCAGTGTTAAAGTAAACAGGACGCATGCGCAGTGATCGAAAACAAACGAAGAAGAAGAAGTAATCGTGGGTCACGTCATTGTTTTCAATTGCAATTTGCTATTTTGTATCGGATAATGACAGATATTTCACAGAGCACCCATTTTATATCATTTCTGTGAAATATTCAGAAGAATAAGTTTCCTTATAATGTTGGTGGCACTGCTTGCTGTGATGACTTCACATACACGCATGCGCAGTCCCTAAAATTATTAAATTATCTCATTCTTGAAGTGAAAGTTCTCATCCTTAAACTAAAAGTAAAAGTGCCGTGTATGAACGCCTCGATTGATTTACATTGTGACAACTTTCACACGACATCAACACGACAGAACAGAATAGAATAAAAAGAAAACTCAAAGAAATGAAGATATTGCTACCTATTAGTATGGATCGATGTAGGGTGCCTCTTCTGAAAAGGAAAGTTGAATTGGGAAGATCTGATTCGAATTAGGTTGTGTCAAAATGAACAATAGGTACAGATATAGATGAATAAGTCATGCTAGTGTCACATTTTTACATTACGTACCATATATTGCAATTGTATTGAAATTTTTCGAAATACGATTGAAAAAAAAAGAAGACTAGCTTAAAAAAATTTGTTGATTAAATATTCAAATTAAAAAAAAACGATACGTAACTGGCAAAATGGTCACTCAATGTTGCTGCTTTTTAATAAACACATTGTATGAAAACTTACAGCTTTTTCCTTTCCATTTCTAGAGGGGAGAGAACCCAAAATATGCATTCCAGAATTTCTATCTTTCCCAATCAAGTTCTCCGGACAAGCGGAAGCTCGCGAAAAACACCAAAAACGCCCAAGAATGCCCAAAACAATTAGCGACTCAATCGGAACAATCTTTCACTTCCTTCGTCGAAAAATGCACGAAAGCAAATAACTCGCCGGATTTTTCACTATCACAAAAATTAATCACCTCTAGCCGGCAATTAATTCCCTATCAGGACATTTTCCGCCTTGGCCTCGAGCAATTTGTCGCGCAGACGTTTCCCAGACTCGTTTAAACGGCGCAAGAAAAACTTTGATTAATGGATCGGATGAAGAATTCACTCGTCCGCGTAGCGCCCCCAAACAAAAATCAATTCGACCATTAGAACTGATTCGGTCGGGCACTGTGTCGCTATGATTCGGTTTATTAAGTCCTCCAGATAACGGTGATCGATCAAGATCTAGTCGGTCGTTTGAGTTTTTGGATAAGCTGACGGTCACATTGAGCATCGAGATAAAAAAATTAGGTTGTTCAAAACAAGCAGGAATTGTCATTCTTCCGTTCAATCATTACTCAACACACGCCTTCATTCATTCGTTTCCAGCATTCATGAGCCAATAATTGTATATTGTACAACAAGTGAGGAAAACGACATATTCCTCACGAGCGCAGAAGTTTGTTGCAAATCAAGCGAGTGAGATATATATTTTGGAATCTTCAGAAAAATCCACAAATTCAATAGCCAAGTGTGAATATTAAAATGTCATTCTTTATGATCACCAATTGATTCAAATCCCATTTGGACAACTTGAAATCCTGCTGGTAATCCTGAAATATCAGATGAAATCTCTAGATTCTTGATAGAATTGAGAGATGCCTGAAAAGCCAGAAATGCTTGAAAAAATACAGATATACTATGTGGAATCATAATATCACAATTATTGATGTTCCAAAATCCTAGTGGAAATTGTGGAATTCACAAAGAAAACCACAAATCTGATGAACGCTGATATAAAAAAATTTGGTGTGGAAGCTAAGACATTTTATAATCTCTAGACTCTCGACTGCATATAGTAACCTTGTGTCATGCAATCCCCTATCAGTTTCAGATTGTTTTCACTGATTTCATTATCAATGTCCAGAGCGAGCTAACAGACACTAAGTTTTTCTCTCCTGTCGTATTTCATATCCAAAGTGTTCCTTAAAGGAACTATACATACATTTTTTCAACATCTAATCTTGGAAGGGATCGCGCGTTAAGTGCGATTGAAATCCTAACAAAAATCTGTAAATCTCAGGATGAATTAAGAAGGAATACCAAGTGAAATAATCAAATTCAGTAGTACTGATATTCAAATTTCTTCCCCAGAATATTGCAATCTTCGCACCGTTAGTGGAATGCTGATTATCTCCAAGCTCTCCCCCATTTCCCTTCAACCCTCCCCCTCATAGGATAATTTATCATATACATATAAAGACCAGCTTCCTTTGTTTTTCACAACACAAATGTTCCATTCATCGGAAAAGATGGTCGCTCTGATATTCCGTAGCGTCATATATTTTTTCTTTCTCCTCTTTGCCGACATTCGCTGGGATCATTTATATAAAGTTTTTATGGGTTTATAAACAACTTTGATATTAAAAACAAATTATAACGATGATGAAGAGCTTTAATCAGATCAGAGGGCAATACATTGTGAACGTAGCGTTTTTTATCGCAACATTGTGTTCGGAATTGTACGTGGAATTGTGGTTTAATGACGGTGGGGCGACAGTACAATTTTAGATGGGATATACACTAACAGATATTTTTTTTTGTCAGTAGTAATACTTATATGATATAATATATAATACTTCTCATAGTCAATGCAAAAAGAAAACAAAAGTTCTAAAGAAGTAGTATCGAATTTAATAATTCATAGAAACACTTGACATAGTTCGAAAGATGATTCGATAATTTTCAATTTCGAATTTGATAATTCATAGACGTTTGAATATCTTATATCCATTCGATTAAAGTTTCCTGTGCTTGACATATAAATGTAGCAAGTGGAAGTGATTTATGTGGTTCAGTGCCTGTTGCGCGATATAGGCAGGGGAGCTGCTGTTTTGAATGAATTCACACTTTTTTTTTGTAATTGAATCGAAATATGAATTTTATTCACACACTTTTAGAGAGTGCTTGTGGAATATCTAAAGTTATTTTCATTGAAGCTTTGTATTTATCCTACAATGACTTGCAGGAGAAAGAAAAAATCACTTACTCAAAATTTGCCTCTCCGCACAAATATATTGATTTCACCAAACTAAACATTATTCTATAGGTAATAACCAGCAATATACGCAAACTCTTGCAAATGACATATAGCAGGAAATCACCATAAAATTATGCTTAGAAGAAAATATGCAGTAATATAAAAAACATTTATTTGGAGATAATAACGATTGTGTTGACTTAATGTAGAATGGAAGGGCAATCAATTGTGGATTTTCAATTTGAAATAAAACAGAAAAGTTTGTTTCAATAATGATGATGATGCGAACTGAGTAAAAATCCTAGAAAAGAATAAAAATGAGGATTATTTATCTCATAACCTATAAGTTTTACGGCGATCAATGATTGTGCTAGAACTTTCAAACCGATTCATTTGATCGAAGTAAACTAAGATTTTGGCTCACTTTTCAGGTGCTACATTGTTTCTGTGTTCGATTGGAGTTTTCAGAGATTACATTCTTTGTGAAATCCATAGTGAATTACCACTTACGTGAAGAATATTGAAGACATGGAAATCAGTAATCAAAATTCCATAGCGGGATACACAAGCATGGAAACGGATTCAGAAGCAAATATGTGACATGTGACAATTTTGTCTTTAGAACCACCAGAAACAGTTTTCTGGTAATAGACCTGACGGCAATGACAGATTTTGTGGACCAATTTTTGACAGTTTGCCTTCAAAATGGTGAATAGTTGAAGGTAAACAAATCGTTATCTACAAAAAAAATCTAAGTAAAACCTAAATTTTGCGTTCGTTCAGTTCAACATTGATTTAGATAGAAGCGTTTTTATAGGCTGAATTGCATTTGATACACTTATAAAAGCATCGCTCCCAGTACAAAAATTTTAAAGGTGTTATGTTTACATGGTGACTCACAACACACACAAGGGGTCTGAGAGAAGTTGGTCCAAAAGTCTGCCACTCTCACTCAGTCTATTGATCTTGCTGATGAAGTCCGAATAAACCTTGACAGGATTTTAATATAAAGGAATTAATGTCATATCCAACGGTTTCATTTCCTTTCTCTGAAATGGCTTCACATGTTGGTTCAATACCGGATGAAACCTATGAAGTCGGATGAATTGACTCGGAACTAAGTAATCCTGAAAAGGGATACGTTTCCACGAGTGTTTCCATTAAAAATAAAAGAGTTTATTGCATTAGCCCAGTAAACCAATTTGCCGACTAATACCGAGGTCGCAAGTCAAACACTTCCACGCTATACTGTTGGGAGTCTTCCGACAGCAGGGTATTATTATTGTCATTGATATGATTCACCTATATTCTCTGGCACACAGTCCTCGAATAGGACATTGGAAAACAGTACCATTGCCAGCCTCATTTTATGCCCTTCTTGCATTCGTATAGATTCCAATATTTATTCTGATTTTTTCAAATTGTGGTAGGTAAGAAACCCAGAAAAAAAGGAGAAAAAAAACATATTAATCCTTTAAAATGTCATGAGGTTCAATCAGAATCTGTTGAATTATGGAGTGAAATTCCAACTTGCTTCAAAATTTAACATGTGTGGTTATGGAATTACCACAATTAAAAGCCGTTGTTCACATTTACCCCGAATTCACACTTATCCTAGCTGACTTCATCGTTGTTCCAAAAAGTTACTCTTTTTCACAACGTTAAAAATCCGTTGGAGTGGCTATTGATACAAAATGTTCATTATTTTCCATCTGAAATGATGGCGACCTGAAAGTTATTGTTGATAATTGAAACTCACGAGAACCAAATATGTACTGTTGAACCATGATATCCCAACGAACTTCTTCCGTGTTAAATGAGGGTAAATTGAAATAAAATATGTTTGTCTACGGATGCTATACAATGTGCAACTTCTCTCATCGCTTCCATATGAAATATTCTCACGCAGTGTGAAATATCCGCCATTACAGTGAGAAATAATTTTTCCCTGTTATCACGATAACCCAAGTCAGTCATGAATTGCTACATATCAGATTGATATGACACGTTCTCCATGTTGACAATGCTACGCCAACGATTCTTGTGTAATATCCATGTAGCCCATTATTGGCTTTTCTATAACAACAAAACAGAAGCACTGCATAATTATTATTGCAGTCAACTTACCCAACGAAAATAGTTTTATTGCTGATTGTTATAGTAAAAAAAGTTCAGATTCATTACATATCGAATATAATGGAATACGATGATTTAGAGTTGGAAAATACACCTCCAGAAATTGTTCGGAAAGCAATAGATGTTTGCAATGATTTGCTACTAGGCACTTCAAGAGAAAAATATGAAATTGCTTACAGAAACTTTATGGACTGGAAAATGAAAGCCTTCAGCGCCATTTGAACCTTTTGAAGCTCAGTAAGATTCCCCATCAACTTCAACTTCGACCGCAGCTAATATTTCAATTGGGTATCGAAAACATGTTGAAACAAAACAACCTAACAGGGATCACTTTACAAAATTGTTCAAATATAACTATCGAAAATTTTGAATAAAATATAAAAATTAGTTAATGACATACAAGTATTATTATATATGTATTTTAATTTTCGATGCTTGAAAACAACGCAACCGTAGAAAAAGTACAGTCACCGTGAAAAAAAGACAATTGATATCATGAATCACTGTCCGAATAAAAACACGCAAGGGACGTCCCCCAACCGCAATAATTTCAATGCTCCTATTTCCGTTTCTTGATTTTTTTCATTTCACTTCTTCCATAGAGGTTGTAATTTCTATTTCGAAGAAGAAGGTAGTAAAAAAATAATTCCTTGAACTTCATTCTGCTGCCATAACTTCACCCACCCACCGATGGTTGTTAATAAAACGAGAGCCCATAAACGCCGGGCCAGAGCAGTCGAACCCCAACCCGCATCGCCAGAAAGGGATCGTTCTGTCTAGAGGCGGCCATCCATGAAGACGATCGCCTCTATCTCCTCCATCAAAGATTGATTTTCGGCCTGATTCCTAGTGGATATCGAACGGCGCAGTCTCTCATCTGACATCGACTTAATTATCCTGCGGCCACGGCCCTTTTAATGAGAGATATATCGCTCCTGCTGCCGCAAAGTTTCTCGTCGAGAAGTGGATGGACTCAGTGGTTGGTCCATGGGTTCATCCCAATTTGAAATTGAAAGATAGAGAGTTATATCTGCTTTCCGAGTTCGTCACCTCTAGTATATAAATATGAACAGTTCATTATACAGGGTATGCAACATATAGGAAACATATTTTTGGGGGTATTTCGATGAAAAGTTATTCTTGGTGAATGTTTGTGTATCCGCTAAAACCGAATATGAATCAACAAAAAATTGTAAAACACACGTGATATGGAAGGAGCCTTCAAAAATTCAATTTTGAGACAAAAGTGAAGTATCCTTATTCCGGAAAATCTCGGAAAATGTTATTTGGATCAGTTTTCCAGCATAGAAAAAAAACATTTATATTTGAAGGCATGGTCTTCAAGTAAAGTTTTATTCATGCACTCATTTTCTTAAAATAAAGACTCCAAAAAATATATTTGCTAAAACGATAAAACACAGCATCCCGTGTATGCCGGTTTATTTGTTGAGCCTATGATTCTACAAATCACAAAATTATGTATTCACCACGGTAAATTTTTTGAATTTGAAAAGTAAAATAATTTTCTAAATTTCTGGGGCAAAGTTATTCTTATATTTTGTTGACACCGGAATCTGCTCAAATTTATGAAGTATTCTTAAAATAACTCAACATTCAATGATACCAAATCACGAATCCTCAAAACGGAAGTTTTTCGACAAAAACTGAAAATTATTTCGAACAAGAAAATATAAAGAATATTAAATGTGATGAGTTTGTGCCGAAATACTTACTTATTTCATTCCTATATTTGATCATTTGGTATTATTACAATGCTTTATGACTTTCGGTAGTTTTTGGTGTTAACAAAAAATAATAATAACTTTAACAAATAACATTTTTCGAGATTTTTGAAAATGAGAATATACCTACTTTACCCTGGTATCAAATTCAAATTTTTTCAGGATCCCTGTATATAACGTGTGTTTCACAATGACAATTAATATACAGTTGCCTCTGAGATTTTCACTCATGGTGGAAGTTAATATCTTACATGCAATTGTAAATTGTTTCACGTATATTCTCATGAATCACTCTTTTCCAATATTTGGTGCACAAACTCTTATCAAGAGAAGCTTTCGAAGATGACACAAATCTAAAGAACTGAGTCCTACCCCTGTTCGAGGCAACCGCTCAATTATTCAGCCGTACATTATGGCAGTCTTCAGGGATCAAAAAGAGAGTAAATTCAAAAAAGGAATACATTATATGATTTTTGTCAAAGATCCTGATTTGTGGGCACTATTCCGTATGGCAACATAATTATATTTTTGCAAAAACTTTTCACTTTTCGTGCCACATCCATCCACATCTACGAAAATTTTGGGAATTTCTTTCACTTCAGCTCAAAAAGATTCGTTATTGAATTACCACCAAAAAATGCCCCAAAGAATGAACCTGTATAATTAATAGTTTTCAAGATATGAAGGCTGAAAAGTCCACCTAGAAGTGGTAGAAATTCACTCAAAAACTTTTCATATTTCGAACTGTACATCATTTTTGATGCCCCAGGCGCGAAAATTGCATTCTATTGTTCGATATACCAGACAATAGAAAAATAATGCGCTTAAACGGAATTTTGTCTCGTAGGTCATTCCCAAAGCTGGAATGAACTCATGAGATCTCTCACACACAAACAAGAGTGATACAAAAAGGAGATGATGATAACCAGAACTCCCTACGATATTTATTCACCGAGATAATGCAGGATAAACTTTTATTGAAATTGAAATTATGGCACGATTCGGCTATTTTCAAACTTTGGAATTCTTCGGGAAAGTTATTATTAACTACAAATAGTTATTTCTCACCCTAACACTAAACCGATATTATCTGCATCTCGCTAAGAAAGGTAACATCTCCAGGAAAACAAAACTGATACTACGAGAGCGAAGGTTATCATTTTGATGCTAGGATAATTCAATGTGTGTTTACTTTCTATAGCAAACATTTCAACTCCACCGACTCCATTGATATTTATAGTGAAAAGATCATCGGAATAATAACATTTCATAATTCTGTCTATATATTATCTGATGTGAGTTTTTTGTTCCAGGTAAACCATCAAAAGATTCCACACCATACGTATATATTTCAAATAAATGGTGAAGTCGCCATGAATATCAACAGAAATGTTTACTTCTGATTCACATTGAACAGGTGAGTATTGAAATCACTGAGGAGAGATTTGGTGTTCCAAATGGTTTCAACGAATGCAAAATCCGAAAGTAAGTCAGAAAACAGAGCCTCAAGTTTACTTACAGACTAAATAATATACCCCCAGATTAAACAATCAGAAGAAAAAAATTGTAACACCCAGATATTTCAACAAAAGAACAGAGGCGATTGTGGGGTTTGAAAAATAAACCATGTGGAAGAGATGTTTTGAAATGATAGAGTCATTTTCTGAAGAGACTTTGTCCATGAGTCTTAGAAATAAAACATCAAACCATCCCCACCCATCACAACGAACCCGTCTTATTTATTATAAAACTGCAATTAAAGCGATCACGTGCTATAAGTGGGTACGGCTGATGAAGATTTAACGACACGGAGGTCGAAGAATCCGTCTTTCGCCCCCAGTAATGGCTGTTAGACGCAGCCTTTGTTGCCATCTGGCCTGGTGCCGGTGCTTTGTTTCTGCGCTCCTCAACGCGATCCCATAACGGTTAGATTAGCTCGCTAACTGGGATACTAGACGATAATGACGATGGTGTATAGCGCGAATGCGACGTCGAGACTGTTGTAATTCACTGGAAACGAACGCACATTGGTAATTTGCTCAGAGATGAGCAGTTCTGAGAAAACTGCCCAGAACGCAATAATTGAGATATACATCTAATGATAACTACTTTCCTGGATGATACCGCATCGGACATTGAATTTCGAACTCTGTCGTACGATAATCTTCGAGATTCACGGTCACAGATATTCTTTGTCATCAAGAGAATCTGGAATTTTTTCAAACAACAAAGTTTATGCTGTCAGAACCCTACGACCTAAGTACAACATGTACTATATGGAATTCTGAATGAAGAATGTTGGACATTTTTTCCTCGTCGTTTTTTGAGTTCTTTACCTACCAGTATATGAAAAAACTATTAGATGCTGGAATCTTCACCAGTGTGGGAGGACACGTTTCTAATCTACCTGGAAAGTTGTTGAGTTAATCAAAAACAGTCCTTTCTGAATGAAACACGTACTATTAGACTTCTCTTATGACGTGAATTTGACTATCACAAAAAAAATACGAGTACTATTATATTTATCAAACCAAATCATCTCTCGAACAATTTGTTCAGGGCAGTCTCAAATCTATCTACACAGTAGGTTTTGTCTGGCACCTGTCAGAAAACAACTACTACCCTGGCTAATACCACGAAGGGCATTTAAGTATATCCGACCGGTGCCAGTGCAGGTTTCGTCACAGAAGAAAATCGTGCATTTGCTTTTGGCGATACAAATGAAGGAATTGATTTTCAATTATAGGGACGGACGCACTTGCAGACCGGTTTCGGGGTATTTGACCACTCGTCAGTACAAGGCAGGGACATCATCAACATAAAGTCGATGATTTCCCATAATTAAAAGTCAAAAACTTTCATAGTATCAAGCCCCGACCAAAGCTGATGCGAAAAACACGAAGTTATTGCGCCATCTACCCATGGACTAGGTAATCAAAGAACAAACCGAATTCGCCCATTCCACCAGCGACGAAAATGTAAAAACATTCGACATAGTCGATGGGTATAACATGAAGACTGGGGTTGAATCAAATCATCTCTCGAACAATTTGTTCAGGGCAGTCTCAAATCTATCTACACAGTAGGTTTTGTCTGGCACCTGTCAGAAAACAACTACTCCCCTGGCTAATACCACGAAGGGCATTTAAGTATATCCGACCGGTGCCAGTGCAGGTTTCGTCACAGAAGAAAATCGTGCATTTGCTTTTGGCGATACAAATGAAGGAATTGATTTTCAATTATAGGGACGGACACACTTGCAGACCGGTTTCGGGGTATTTGACCACTCGTCAGTACAAGGCAGGGACATCATCAACATAAAGTCGATGATTTCCCATAATTAAAACTCAAAAACTTTCATAGTATCAAGCCCCGACCAAAGCTGATGCGAAAAACACGAAGTTATTGCGCCATCTACCCATGGACTAGGTAATCAAAGAACAAACCGAATTCGCCCATTCCACCAGCGACGAAAATGTAAAAACATTCGACATAGTCGATGGGTATAACTTAAAGACTGGGGTTGAATCAAATCATCTTTCGAACAATTTGTTCAGGCCAGTCTCAAATCTACCTACACAGTAGGTTTTGGCTGGCACCTGTCAGAAAACAACTAGTAGTTGTTTCCGACAGTTGTTTCCTGACAGAAAACAACTAGTAGTTGTTTCTGACAGTTGTTTTCTGACAGATGCCAGCCACAACCTACTGTGTAGGTAGATTTGAGACTGGCCTGAACGAATTGTTCGAAAGATGATTTGATTCAACCCCAGTCTTCAAGTATGCCCATCGACCATGCCGAATGTTTTTATTATATTTACATTGAAATACTTGGTATTGTTGACGTATTGGAAACAAATCTTTATCCGTTACCAAAACTTATTACAAACGCACTCCTTCTATTGAGGTTTTTGGAAAATATGTCATTCGGGAGTAGTTTATTTCGAGTGGACTCGTTAAGATGCAACTATTTCCAGACAGCTTGATATTAGTTTAATACTTCATGTCGTTCGACTGTCAGATAAAATGAAACGGATCGGTATCATTTTGAGAAAATCATTAAGAAAAACAAATATATCACGTTCAATTTCGAGAAACCAATCAACAGGATGGCATTGATCAAATTCCTTGTGCTTGTGGTCGAAAAAATTATGTTGAAACATCAATACCTCTGGAAGTATCAGAAAGAGAACATTGTTCACCAGGTAGAAAAATACTAATATTCCTAGATGACTGAAAAGATTGCAAAGTCGAGGCGCAAGCCAAGACTTAGCAACACAGAGTCCAAGAATGTGGCTTTTCCTACGAGATAAACCTACTATTTTCCGCAAATCGTTCGTACGGATATCAAATGATTCTGAAAAAATCGTGAATAATTTCATTCACAAATGAATGGTGCTTTGAAATCCGTGATCAAATTACTTGAGTTACTGTGCAAACGTATTAAGGTTGGATTATCAAACTTGACGTTAATGAATTCAATTGCTGGTGTTCTCTGAAGTAAAATGATAATTGATGAGGGAATTTCCATTTTTGGAAGGGTACCTTTTCCAGAGATGATTGAGGCAGGGAATACTGCTTCATTAGAATTATTGCCAAAGAAATCAAGATGAAAGTACGTTTTATGGACTATCTGAAATCAACAATGTGTTTCCAAACATTTATGTAGAACAGCAAGAACTGTAAGAAAAAAAATTTCTTTAAAGTATGGAAAAGTAATTTGCTTACACTGAGGAACTCTTTGATTTTTTTTAAATGTCCAAAGTTCCTGAAATGTCAAAATTTCCTAGCGATTCAGACACAATTCAGAACAACCAATCTGTCTATTCTCAATGTATACCTTGTGTCCACTCTTTCGCACTTCCAAAAGTCTGTCAGTTTCACCGATATATTTTTGATCGTACTAACAAGAGATCTCTGACAAATAAAATCTTTTGTGTTTCCTGTTATGTAAGTTGGTTCAGAGTGTGTCAATATTGAACGTATATAATTGGTTGATTTGAATGTTGTGCTAACATTATTCCTCAACAAAGATATAGTTTTTATACATGAATTCTTGTATTTTTGTAATAGTCAAATTCACGTTATTCGTGGAGTTGCTGACTAGGAGGATATGTTTCATTTGACAGGAACTGTTTCCAAACAACTCAGCAAACTTTTGAGATGGATTAAAAATATGCCCCCACACCTATGAATAACAACCCAAAAACAACAAAAAAATAACATTTACCACAAAACGAAGGACTTTCAGACATAAGATATATTGCAAATGTTCATCCAACGATATTTCAACAAGATACGAGTCTTCATTTTCTCAAGGACAAATCTTAAAATTGTGAGAACTCCTTTTGAATTCGGAGAACTTGATGAAGACACAACATCAATGTGAGCCACACTTAAACATTTTATAGAACAAGAATAGACACAATCTCTACAGGGTGTGCACGCCTGAAATAAGCTATCAACTTCTACGAAAAATATGGTCCAATAATGCTCCGTCACGAAAATATGAGGTCTTAAAGTTTCAAGAAAAAAACTAAATATTGAATTCATCCCAAACGTTTTTTCATATACAGATTCACGCTAAAGGGAAGCCCTGTAATGTTCAAAGAACGCCGCTTGATAGTAATCAGTGACGTATTGTAGAAGTTTATATTTTTGTAACAAAAATTTCCACCGTGAATAGTGACGTGGGTACGCTAATTGCCATCGACATTAATAAAGAAAAAATTATGCGTCCATAGATTTCTCATGAAGAAAAAAATCATTTTTGAAACCATATTCCAATTCGGAATGGAAAAAGTCCCAAGATTTTTTCCTACGATACTGGAATACTGACTACCCGTGGTTTTGTAGAGGCTGTCTGTGCTCCTTCTGTTCTCTGTGTTTGTTTGGCGGTTCTTCTGGGGTGCTTCGAAAAAAGTGGCTGCTTCGCCAACATTTAGGATATAAATAGTCACTCGTTAAGGAGCAGTTTTTTTTTATATTCTATAAAATGGTCCACGAAAGATTAACAGGTTTTCATTTTCAAATTCAACTTTTATCCTCTTCCGGTTGAACAACTCAAAATTCCTCACTAACCATATAAATAATAACGTGACGCCTTATATTATGAATTAGGTGTCATTCAGTATATAGTTTTCCAAATGTTTTTGAAAATTCCCATCATCTCGTTAACTATCCAGACAATTCATTATATTTTTTCTTTCTTTTTACTAACTACACTTTCGTACGAATATGCTCATCATTCACGAATCTATTTGTGCGAATCTGTCAGTGCGTAAATTGAAAACCATAATAAATCAAAATCAATGTATCCTGATTCGATGAAACCCGTGACTCATCAACTTTCTAATGAATTAAACCCACTTGTATATTACTTCGAGATTATATCAAGATTGATCACTTAGTGCTGCGCTGCTGGTAGTAGAAACAGTTGAGTAGTTATTTCCGGTGGAGTCCTAATGAATTTGGGGAAGTATAAAACAGACCCTAACCCTTTGCGGTTTATCAGGAAGGATGTTAGTTTGACCACACCTTAATTGTTTTATTGATAATTGATTACATGGTTGATTCGTTAATATAAATACGGGGTGAAGATAAATAGTTTTCCGTGAGATTTTGAACTCAGTTTGCTCTTTTAATAGCTCTCTTTCCGTATCGGATGTGGGCATAATGTTTCTTGGAACGAGCTTTTATAACTCTCCGACTTTGACCAATGTAGTTTCTGTTGCAGTCCCTTTTTGCTTTTTTTTTAACAAATATTTCCTTGAGAATATATGGGAAATATTCTTTACCGAGGGAGCATGTTCAATCAATTTTCGATTCACCTACATCAGCTTCTTTTTTGCGCCGTGTTGTTTTGATAGGACAACGAAAATTATTGTGCTTCAGATTATGGAAGAACAACTTGTCAATTCTTATGTATTGATAATGAAGTGGATACTGTCGGTCTTGGAAACCTCATTTGAATAAGTTTTCTTGAGTGGAACACAAAGCAAGATCGAAACAGAAGTTAACGAACTACAGGTACATCTAATACCCACCTATCATCCTAATTATTTCAAAAATACTCGTTCAAGTTCTCGATAGATTCAAAAGCAGTTTTCTGTACCAGTATAGGTATCATTCATGAGTGTATGGATTCATTAGAATTATTAAATGTTGAATTCATCAATTATAAATACTTCTTTGGAAAAGGTCTTCCTGATAAACAAATGAAAATCCACCCCTCATATTGAAGTTTTAGAATGTTAGTGTTATCGTCATTTCCTTCAAATCCATAGGGAAGAAATACAAAATTTGTACATATAAGATATCGACTGAATTGACAATAATCTGGAGACAAATTCCAACTATTAGAAAGAGATTGTTAACTTGTAACTTGACTTGAATTTGCTACATTTTATAACAAAGGAGAGGATTGGTATATGGCGGAATATGAATTTGAAAAGGATATCGTTTGAAAAATAAGGAAAATATTACATTTTCAACTCAACTATCTCCATCTCTCTCTCGAAACATATGACGAATATTTTCCTCATATATAAAATGTCCCATAAGAGCAATGCAATTATCGAAAACTTAGAGCGGTAATTGCATTGTATCAAGTCACCAAAACAACACACTTGAAACCGTATCGCTAAACGTCAGTAAGCAACACAAATAAATGTCAGATAGACTTCAAAATTGAAAAAAAAAATTCGCTTTCAGGTGAGTACTCCATACAATCTATAAGTATAAATGAACAAAAATAACATTTCCTTGAGAATTTCTTTATTCCATATTCCAATGAATTACATTCGTGCATAAAAATGACCAGATAATTTTGCATTCAAGCGTGATATTTTATACAAATTGCAAGAGTTTATTTTTAGATATCACGCTTTCTTGCAAAATTATCGGTAATTTTTATACACTCGTGCAATCATAACCGATAAGGACATGTCACATAACACAATTTGTTTGAATTCGAATTTCAAATATTCGAATCTTGCTTTTTTCATCGATGTTATTTCAAAACTGATTCCACTGTCTAACTTATCTAGTGAATATCTTTGGATTGATATAATAGTTGAGAATACTAGTCAATATTTTTATTCTAAACACCATCATCAGCAGTAGAGAAAAATCCGTATTGATTTTTGATTGAAAAATTATAGTGATTTTCCCCGGATATAAAGTTTGCAGAAGGAGTCATCGGTTGGGAAATCAGCATTCCCTGCTAGTGATTCACTACACTTTTTCTACGGCTATAACAGATAATAGTGGAATTATTTAACAAATAACACGAACATCAAATTCAATGTAATTCAAAACTTTCATTCTGGTACAATTAAATCCGTGAAGAGAGCTGCCACTGCTTGAAATTTGACGTTATACGGTAGACATGATTCATTGCGTATTGATGACTACAACTGTAATACAATGAAGTCATTGTATGAGGAAATGGAATTGAAGACGGGCGGTGTACCTCATTGTCTATCAAGAACAGTTACGTGTTATAAACGTAGAAAAAAAAATTCAATTTATCCCCCCTAGAAGTGACACAGTTGTACGACACCCTTCAAACTCCACACACCGAGTAAACTCTCGACCCACATCTCGAACCACTCGATACGAACCCTCGTAGGGCGCGAACTGGCCGAGAGAAAGAGACCGCGAGTGACAGAGACCGGCATAGATGCATTCCCGCTGCAGGAGTGGGATAACTTCCCTTGCAACCGCATCAAAGAAGGCCGGGCGGGTTAATGGACACCAACTCGTCTAATATATGCCAGAGCATGCACTTACCGAGAACTCCGCTCTCTCATTTTTCACTTATCTGAAATTTGTTATCGTCAGCTGAGCGTTATTGTTATGAGCGCCGCTCTGACATCCTGCCAGTTTTTAGTGCTGTCGTATGGGTGGCTTTTTAATTTTTAATCGCCGTTTAGTTGATATCTTGGGGGCGTTGAACCTTGGGTTGTGATGTAAAACATATTGGGAATGGTTGAGATAAGGTTATGTCTATGTATACATTCTTTAGAAGGGTCGTAAAAAAAATCAATGTCGTGTAATCATTTCGTTGAAGTACCTACCGCATGCAGGTTTTTTCGTTATGTCCTTAAACGTTCATACTAGTTCGAAAAGTGAAATTTCAAATATATAATTAATTTGAGCCGTTCACTCCCCACCATTTAGTGCGCGCTTTGGATGATGTCAAATGGCATGTCCCGTGTTTGTTTACTCTGAGTGTTGCAGTTTAAATTGCTATACAGATCATGGAAGGATTTGTTCAATTATTCGAATGTTTTTAACCAAAACCAATTTCATTCATCGTCCTCAATTCACTATAAATCACCACACTGATATAGGTCTGGAATTTATTCCTCACAAACACCACTAACATAGTACGAATCTCAAAGCCACTAAAACCAATGTTGTGTCGCCTAGAGTCACATTTTGTTTCGAACAAGGGTGACGCGATTTGAAAGTTTGAACTTTTCTTTTTAAATGATATTTAATCAGTTTGAATTGTAACAAAATAACGGAAATTAACTTGTATTTATAAAGTGTCAATAAAAATAATTCGAGAAAAAAAATCGAGACGAATAAAGATTTTATGCAGTTTTCCTATTATTTCAGTTAGAATTGTATTAAAATGAAGGAAATACCTTGTATTTATGAAGTAATAATAAGAATAATTCGAGAAAAAAAATCGGGACAAATCAAAATTTCATGCATATTTCCTATTATTTTCCATATCCCAATCTATACTGACATGATTCAATTTTCTTTTGATTAGGTGATAGATTCCTATGAAGAGTTCAATATAAAAGGCAGCATGATAACAATATATTTCAGTTCATTTGTAATGATTAGTCAGTACACAAAATGTATTCAAATTAGCCTTGCTTATTAATATTCATGATTGTTCGATTGTGACGAAAAAGTTATACAAACTATTTACAATAGTTCGATTATTCCCCGAGGAAACCTTTGGTCACGGTACACATATTATTTAGCTTCGAAAATGAGTGCTTTATTATTTGCTTTGGTATGCCTTGGTGGTCTCGGTAGTGTAGTGGTTAGCATATCTGCTTATCAAGCGGAAGGCCGAGGTTCGAATCCTCGCCGGGCCACCGTGCTGGGGAATCGCACGTTAAAAGGTAAGGCCTCGTTGATCCATTGCTCACACAAGTTTCGACTTCTGAGAGTTGGTGTTCGTCAGCTGGTTAACGGAAACGAACAATTTTAGAACGAACGAACAATTCAATATACTTACCACACATGAACAAAATCCATCAATGAGTAATCTTAAACAGGAGCAAGCAAACTAGTTCACAACTATAAAGCTCCTTGGGGGTTGCAAGGTAGATTGGCTATGGAAAACAATTGTTTTTCTAGCGAATACTACGAAAGATTTCTCGATTATGTCTAACCGACTCCTGGGTACTTAACAATATAAATACAGTTTTGCCATATTGCTCAATAACTTCCAAACTAGTTCCAGCTACATCGACCATCATATATATCATACAAGTCTGAGTCAGAAAAGCATTAGTTTTGTCTGTTGAATTTAATGCATATGGTTCCATAAGGAAAATGTCAATGCTCGTTCTGGTATTTGTCAGGAAAGTAGTCCATGGCAACTATCTACCTTTCCGGTTGGGATGAGAATTCATTTTCGATTAAAAAACACCTTGACTTGTGATTTCCTCTAATCATTTTGCAGAAGATCATCAAGTATCGGGTAATATCATCAGTTACCTAACGATTGATATTTCTCCCTTTATGATTTCATCCATTTCTCTTTCAGGTTATGGAAAAGATCATTCGAAATCAAGGTGTGAGGAAAGATCTTTTTAGTAGACGTTAATAAATTTTGAATTTGATGGGTTGGGTATTTATTTTCTCACGTTTACGAAAATTCAAGTTTTACCAGTCATTCATAAAATATCTGGTTGGATCGAGAAAGGTAAGTGATGGGTGCTGAAATGAGCTGTTTGCTTATCTTTCAACTTCGAAACCGTGCCCTAATTTGAATTTATTCGGTGCTCAATCGGTTTTGAATCTTTTTGATTTGAGAGAGTAACAAAGTTGTGCTCAAAGTGAGCGTTCGGTTAGGAAAAATTTGATATCAGACTCAGTCTTGCTAGACATTGAAACTTGCTCTAGCTTAGGATGAACGAGGTCCTACCTCTCAACGTGCAACACTTAGCACGCATGTTTGATGAATTCCAATACTATATTCATGTTTCAGATAATGCTCCATAATATCACTTATAACTCAGCGAAGTTCTATTAAAAAAAAAAGTGAAGCGATATGAATTATTACCCTAAAGTGCCTATTACTTTGGGAAACCATTAAATATCTGTTTGCACAACATAGAGTAGGAAGCAGAGGTTTTCCAGGGTTGAAGCATACTCATTAGCCAAATGCATTACTGGATATGAATTCCCATTCTCCTCTCGAACAATTTGTGGGAGAATTGCTGAGTACACAAAACGATAAAACGGTGAAGATATTTCTCCCAGATCTGCATGTAGTTGTAATCTCATTTACCACTTCTCATTGCCGCTTTACTGACACCTGGTTTTAAAGAATTCTAGAGACACTGAATCTACATTGAAGGCAAAAATAGTTCTTTCGAATGTGGTTTGAATTCAATAAATGTTTAGAATTAGGTTAAGTGAAACTTGTAAATGAGAATCGTAATAAAAAGTAGTGTTGAGAATGAAACATGTTGGAATTATTGGTTGGAAGAAATGAAGTAAAAAAGCAAATGAAATGAAAATATAAATACACTGTTGCGTTTGAAAATAAACCATGAAATAAGGATATCCAGATTAAAACAGTTGAATGAGCAGATATGAACAGAAATAAGTAATGAAATAAATGATATGAGATAATAGAGAAAATTGAATCGAACACAATTCAAGGAGAACAAAAATGTAAAAGTGTTGAAACCCAGCTTCAAGTTGTGTGTATTAATGACATTACACTTACTGGTATACGCGATTGCAATTTTTTATTATTGTCATATAAGACAATATAGTAAAATGTAGCGCTAATAAATCCAAATAAGGGGTTCATCAAGGTAGACAATAATGTATTTGGTCTGATTCCATAGAAAGTTCAGGAAGATTACATCGAGATAGTTCAGAGAAAATGTTAATTGAAAATCGTAGTTGAAAAATGATTGACTAAACTTTCAATTCGATTTCAGGAAGTGTCACACTATGAATCTTTCAATCATGTGGATTCATGTCCAATAACAATCCTGATTGCCCATCGTAAATGTATTATCATTTATTTTTCTTCCAGACAGAGGGCACGTGTAAGTTTTTGGGAGACGACATAAAAATATACAGTCTCATCAATTGAACAGTTCAAGATAAACATTTTTCACTGAAACAAATGGATGAGGTCAAGTTATTCGTCTTTAATTTCGGAGAGAGCGCATCAAAAAAAAAGAACACACCAACCGACCCGAACATCCCCCCCTGCTTCTCCCCTCCCCCCCACCTCCCCCCCCCCCCCCCCCCCCCCCCCCCCCAACACGGCGCAAAACGAAGCAGATGTAGGTGAATAAAAAATTGATTATTCCCCTTCAGTTTTCTTCTCCTGAAGATGCTAACTTTGTTAGCGAAACGCGCGTCGAGTGCAAATTATATCAGTTTGGTTTTAGAGTAATGATTGATCTCTACAAAAAGTTTCTACCTCCTTTTTTCCTATATTGTATGAAAACTCGTAACTGGTCGAAATGATAAAGGAAAATAATAACTTTGAAATGAAATCCGAACGCCCAAATACCTCTCTTTACAACTAACTATTTCGTTAAAAAGTATAAAAAAAATTAACGATCGCCTCAAACGAAGCTACTAATAAGATCAGGGGACATGATCCACATATTTTAATCCGTATATGGCAGCACATTGCCCAAAAAAACGTCATATATTTTTTTAGCGCTTGCATCACAATGGCAAACTAATAACTGTAAATGACGCGTGTGCCGCTTCGCCCACACCAATGACATATATTAAACTCCGCCAAAAGCTCGCAGTCAGTGGCGTCAGGCAATTATGGAAAAAAAGGCCAAAATTAAATATAAATCCCAGAGTTAATACGATTACAGAGAAAGGCAATTTGGAATTATAATTACAACCATCGTTCTGGCTGTTCGAATGATACGGACGAAATAGGTTAGATGTGGAAATACCCTTGTTTCTGCCGAGATCGTAACTGGGAGGCTGGGTGGAGATTATTATGAACACCTTCAGCTAATTGGAATTCATTGTTCAATGTTCAGTCTACTATCTTGCAGAGCTGACTCAGCAACAATTATTATCAGGACGTATTTTGCTAAATATTGAATTTCATCAAGAAAAGTATCGGTGAGTTCAATTCAATTCAAGCTACCTCTTTTGTTTCCTGTAGAAACTTGGAATATTTTGTGCTCGAGAACAAAAGGAGCTGTTGCCATGTTATGTTACAAAACACGAAACTCGGCGGTGGCCGAACCCGCTCTGTTGGAAGGTCATGATATTGACTTCGACGGAACGCAAGTGCTGGACACAAGTAGGAGCTATTACCCCAGGCTCTATAGGGAGCCCATAGAAATTCATAAACATAAAAACAACTTCAACCGCAAAGAAGAGAGCCCAAACAGCCACAAAACATGTATGAATCAGGGAAAGTCATATTTCGTGTGATTTATTTACACGAAATACGACTTTCCCTGATTCATCAGACACGTGTATGCAGCACCAACAAATCTCACAAAACATGTATGCCTGCTGTGCAAAATACAATGATCCTCTCGATAAGAGAAGAAACGGGTTCAGAAAATCAATTAGAGTTAATGACAGACCTATAAATGATGTCACGTCATCTGACCATACAAATCAAAGCCTCGCAGCAGGAAAGGATACTTCGACTATTGCCGCATCGCCTTTCAGAATGTCTGCCGCAGATACAGACGAAACGTCAGGCCCAAAAACATGCGGACCACGGCTCAGAAGCCCGGATACTTCTAACAACTCAGTAACGGAGTTTCAGAATTTGCAAAAGAAGTTGTATTCTAAAGATGAAATGTTATACCTGAATAGGTTAGACGGAGGTCGCGATATTAAAATTATTGTTGACATCCATTTTTGCGATTAATTCTGATTTTTTCCGAAGGTAATTGGTCATAATCATTGATTTCTGGAAATGTTTCCTTGAAAAAATTCTAATATCTGGTAGTGTAACGTTTCTACAAGTTTGTCCCTGGTAACCAAGTATTTGGTTTTCTGTGATTGGTGGAATTCATACCTTGTGTGGATATGAAACCATATCCATTCAGTTGATTGAAATCTCCTACTCTTCCGTTCTGTAAACTATGGAGAAATGAGCATATCCACGCGTGGGAATAGAAAAATATCAATACGATCATTTTCTATGACTATTATTTGCCTACGTAGAGGTTGAAATGTTTCACAATTCAGCTTATTCAGTTTGAATCAATCCATTGCCTTTCCAATCATATCAGATAAATTTCCGTTATATTTCACGAGTATTGTTGCAACATTTGGGCAATAAAAATGGACTGGTCTTGAGCAAAGAATGCGCTGAATCCTGTACTTGAGAAAATAGCTGATAGAGCGGTAACGTGACACTTCTAGAAATAAGTGTGCTAGTTATTGAAAAAGAGTACCTATATTTTTTTCGTCGGTTTTGTACTGATACAAGGGTAATATCATGTCAGGAATCGCTCGGTTTGTGCAACTGGGTTGGGGTGTATGGAAAATGTAGTTTACGATTTTTTTTAACGTAGGTCTTGCATCGCTCTGGTTTTCAAATGACAGAATATTGAAGTTATTGAACGGGAAAATGAATATAGGTAGTGGTTCATTTGGGACGATTCCATACGAAGTAGTCTGTGTGTCAGAAATTACCACTTGGTATGGCTATTGATGCATTAATCATGCTAGTGTCACATTTCGACAGTACTCACCAATAATTTCAATCTAATTACAAATTTCCAAAGAGGCTTGGGAAGGTAGGCAGACTAGCTTCCGAAACGTCTATAAGGGAAAGTATATCAATTTTTTTCTCCGAATTCCTAAATGAAAGATATGTAACTGACAAAAAAGTGAATTAATTTTGCTTCCTCATAATATTACAGTTGCATATCGTGGCAAATGTACCCATTTTCTTTTAAAACAGATATCATTGGAATAAAAGTCTTTTGTCCACGACTATTGTATGAAATATCCATAATGCATGTATTGACTACCATCAATATGATGGTAGTGGATAATGATTTCATTATCCACTAGTGACTAATGAATATTGTAATTCTTGAAGAAACACATGCATTATGAATACTCTTACATTTTTGTTGAATTTTTTGATGTCATTGATATTTCTCAGGTATTCGAACAGACTCATAAATTTTTATTCTGGTGAAGAATGGGGTAACATGAACTTGGTGGAATTTAATGTTAGGAAAACCCAGGCATGTCTCCTCTCAAGGATCTCAAGGAAAGCCGATCTATAATCATCTAGTATTCAGATGTCAGGAGTAACTATTCCTACACAGTCAAGTATCTCAATGCTAGAAATTACGATCAATAGGTATCAATCTCTCATGGGAAAACCATTTGAGATCGATCGCAAAAGGTGCTTCCCAGAAACTTGGATTTTTCTTTCGTCAAAATCTCCCTTCTCTCTCTTCTAATATCTCACTCATTTCCGACCTTCTTGGAAATTTCTCTGTGTGGCGTTCGGCACCTTTCTTCCTTCTCTTCTTTCTCCTCTTTTTTTCTTCCTCCCCTCCTCCCTTCTTTGCTCGGGTCCTTTCTCTCTTCTTTTTTCCCCCCTCTTTTCCTCTCCCCCCCCTCCCCCCCCCTCCCCCCTTTTTTTTTTCCCCTCCCCTCCTCTCTTTTCTCCTTTCCCTTCCTTTTTTTTTCCCCCCCCCTACCCTTTCGTGGTAATCTGCATATAAAAAAAGCCGATTTTTTCTTTTCGATTCTGTTAATATTCTGTGTATTTTGTGGGCATTTTTCCATAGCCTGAATGAAAATCAGTTCAATGGTTGATATACTGGCATAATGATGTGTGATCAGTACACCTGTCTGTCAAGCGCGTTGCTGGGAATCACACGTTATAAGTTGAGGCCCCGTCAATCCATCCGTTTGGGGCGTCAGATGGTTGATAAAAACTCCACTAATAGCAAATAATTCTCAGTTTCACGAACACAACACACGAGGAGCTGATCTCATAAGAACACGTAGATTCAAATTATGTAAATCTGCAAATAACTCAATATAAATTTATATAACATATTACCATCTTCATTCAAATACTTACCGACTGCTACCTTTAGAATCGGTACCAAAATGGCACTAACAACCAACTGTTTTTATAGTATTAGAATAGAATAGAATAGAATATTTATTCATTCTTTGAGATCATTTACATGATGTAGGACAAGTCAAGCGATGTCAATAGCGTATTCTTGTTCACAAATACATATTAAAATTACATACATATTGAAGAAGAAATCAAAATGAATACTGGTTCATATACTTATACATGAAATGGGTTGGATGTAGGGTAATAGGGGATATGCCATCTTATAAAAACAACAAAACAAAACTTACACTCAATCTTAAAGAATTAAAATATATGAGTACGAATATTAAGATTTTTTAAAATCGAAATATTCATCAATTGAATACAAACAATTACTCGCCGGGAATAACCGCAATCTTTTTTTAAACAATTTCATTGGTTCAAGTACCTTAATTTCGGAGGGCAGGTGGTTGAATAACCTCGTTCCCGACAAAGATGGTGCTTTTTCGAACAGACTTGATTGATGCCTCTCTATTTTCAGAGAATTTCCATGTCTGGTTGGATAATATTGACGAGTATCTTGCCGCGCCGAATCATATTTTTGACTCGTGATTTTCATCTCGATATGAAAATTTTCATTCATATTGATATCCTTGTTTTCTGTGTGACTTGTATGAATTTTTTATGTGAAATATGATTTTATAGATATTTACTTATTTATATATTGCAAATATTTTATGTTCCTCTGACCTGCTACAAATGTATATTTTTTTACATAACGTGGTTAAATAAATCTATCTATCTATCCTGTTTGAAGTTCCTCATCAATTTTTTCGATATTCCACCTAATACCACTGGACTACGCTGTGATTGTTCACGGTGGTGAGGTATAATCAAAAACCGAATGCGCTGAATCGAAACCGATTGACAAGATTTTAATTAATGGGACTCCCCATCAGGCCGAGGCATGCGAGGCCTGTTAATTAGAGCCTTGCGACAGATTCTCGACAGAGGCAAAGTTTGAAAATCCACGATTGCACACGAAACGACAGATTCCACAAACCTTCAATAATTATTGAAGGTTTGCTTTGATTATTGGTGGAATCGCGGTGCAGTTGGCTGAAAACCGGCAGTTGTTTCAACGTTATCAATGTTGGTTATGAGAACATTTCATAGTATAATTGTAGATTGTAGGGGGTCGACTTTATTTATACTTGTCTTATGTTGATCTTATTTTTCCCTAATTTCAATTTGTTCGGGGGATTTCAGACACATACATGAGCCTTAGAAGTTGTGAAATTCACATGATTCAGAAATAACCTTATTTTCAATCGTTATCGTTTGAAAACTTATAAACAAATAAAAATGAAACTATTGCAAACACCGCACGAACATTTCGACATATCCAACATGCGTACTCTCAGCACTTTCCTGTAACCTCAGGTTGTGTCTGAGTTATTATTCCATTGAGTAGTCCCAATATATTTTCAAACACTCCGAGTATATCATCAACTGCTTTCAGTTTGTTCTCCATAGTTATCATATTACAAACCAATTTGCCATTCATTAACCTCAACGTTTATATTTTCAACTACCAATTCAAGTTAGGAATAAGGTTATGTATAAAGGAACATTTCTGAACATCTGAAAAACATTCTGCATTTTTTTCAGGTGATACCTTAATGGACAGTGCCCTGAGAGCAGGCCCCTACTAATATGAGGTCTTTTTATTTAACCCTGATAACTGTTCAGATTTTTTAAGCCAAGGGTTGGTAAACATATTAGCTTCCATAGTACAATAATAGTATGTTAAGTATAAAGAACAGTAACACATTTTACTGTTCAAAAGCATTTGTTTGAAGGATTAGCTTACGGTGACTCCAATTATTATCTGAGATAGATAGTGCTCAACGTTCATGATGATTGAAGGGTCTTTCACACGATCTCAGCATTTTTCCCTTTCATGAAAATAAATCAATTTTCCCCTGATAACTGAGATATTTGTAGGTTGTTTTCAAATGTCCAGCGTGTTATTAACCAGAGAAGTACTTGTTTCCTGACGGACATCTGTCTGAAATAAATATCCAACCTTGTTCGATCTACTGGAGGAACAACAAAAAAACAACAACAACAATTTTTCTGAATCAATCACCACGAAACCGGACACAAAATTGACTTCAACGACACGAAGACCATTGCCACAGCGAAAACACTTCACTCCAGAGTAACTCGCAAAACAATAGAAATTGAAAAACGCCTTCAATGCCTCAACAAACGAGACGACTCACAAAGGCTTCCCAATTCCTGGAAACCATTACTATCCCATCGAACGAATCCCTCAAATAATCCTTCTCAAACCAGACCTGCATGTGTTCCGACAGTTTCAAGAAATACATGCATAAATACCATCCCTTCCATCCAAAAAACTACAGTGTCCACTTCGCCAAGATGAGAGCTGGGGGTTAAGGAGACTTAGACCTCGGCACCAAGTCGGTAAGAAATCTGAGAATGGCTACAAAGTGGAAGCCGAAACGTCGACAGAAGCACGATTCCAGAATTAATAAATCAATTGGCGCTGCAGGGCGACTTGATTGTTTCCAGTGGCGCATTTGATTTTTCAGCTGCAGGAAAACCCGAATAAACCTGCAGCACCACATCATCTGAATATCTTGATCTGCCATGTCCCCTCTTTCATAGAATGAAATGTGGGCGTCTTCTGAGGCTTCAGTAAATTCAAGATAGGTATCGCCAGCATTTTTATTGACAACTATCGTCAAACTCAAATTAGTCCTTCGTCTTTGGTCAATCAATAAAAATGACCAGATTCAACGTAAGTGATCCAAACGACGAATGGAGAAATAAAATGAAAAAATGAAATCTTGTAGCTTATTTTGTCGTTTTCGACACCCCCTAAGTATCACTGACATGACCCGAGGCAATATGAGTCTCCCAGTAATGCCGCTCGAGATTTTTACCGGATTATTAGATTTCTCCGGAAACAGGAAATACGGGAGCAGGTACAGACGATACGCAAAGAAAGCGGTGATCAAATCAACTTCTGTACGAGCTTCTCTACTATGCTGGAATAGCGGAAAGGCAAAGATGAAATTGACTGAGATTTGCGTTTGTGGAATAATTCGATTTTCTCGGTTTCGGTGGGAGTGAGGCGCGAGCTGAGAGGTACATATTGAATTCGGTTCTCTTTCCGGCTCGGATTTTGTTTCATATTGTTGAGGTGAGTGAAGAGAGGGAAAAGAATCGAGAAGGTTTTTCACGTCTTGTTGAGTTTATATCTGAGAGAATCGAATTCAGCGCCATGGTGTTGGAAACGCAAGCCCAAGATGGTTTCATTGAAATTTCGTTGTTTGAAGGCGTTCTTCTATATTCGAAATTCTCATCCTCTATTCATTCTTCATTTCAACATAGATACAGTTTCTTCTATTGGGCGAATAATATTTGTAGTGAATTCAGAAATATTGTCAGCTCTGTAATTATCTTGCAGTGTTCGAGTTATTTACTCCAAAAAAGAAGGAAAAAGAATACGAAGTCTATGAACGAAGTAATAATATGAAATATTCAACAAACATTTTCTGTTTCCCGTGCCTATAGAGGAGTAGCTGTTTGAGATGAACTTTTTCTTCTTGGGGGGTTTTCCCAAGTCTTGAAGGACAGCAAGAGTTCAGCCAGTTCCTAAAAAAAGGGGAGAAAACTTAACCTTCTGATTATGGACCAATTGCATCGCTTTCTATCATTTCCAAAGTCATGGAAAAAACAATCAATATGAATTTTATCAAATATCTAGAGAAATTAGGAATAATTTATGATCGACAATACGGCTTTCGCCATCAAAGATCAACTAGTGACTTATTGGCTTATGTTTTTCATATTTAGCAGCATTTAATCGAGAAATTCGAAAAAACGATAGCTGTTGCACTCGATATTTCAAAAGCGTTTGATCGAGTTTGGCATCGGGGTCTTCCTTCTAAACTGCCTTCTTATGATTTGCCTCTTCAGTTGTGTGCTTCGTTGAAGAATTTCTTGTCTGATAGGTTGTTGATGAAGTGTCAACTGATATTCCAAATACAGGTGTTCCACGGGGTTCAGTTCTGGCGCCCATTTCTTTCTGCTTCATATCAATGATTTACTGGAGAAAACATCTTGTTCAATACATAGTTTTGCGGACGACAATACACTCCATTCTAGTTTCTCTTCCAGAGTCCCTATACCAGCTTGAGAAACAAACAATCGAAGAAACATTCACGTCAATTAAATTAACGATGACTTTGTAAAAATAATAGAATGAGGTTACCTGAACTCGGTGGAATTTAATGCTGAGAAAACCCAGGCATGTCTCTTCCCAAGGAAAGCCGATCTATCATCTTCTACTACTTGGATGTCAGGAGTAACTATTCCTACAAAGTCAAGTATCTCGATGCTGGGAAATACGATAAGTAATAATCTCTCATGGGAAAACCATGTGAGATCGATCGCTAAATGTGTTTTCCAGAAACTTGGATTTCTATTTCGTGCGAAGAAATACTTCACTTCTCGTCAGCTTCTAATGATCTACAAAGCTCAGATACAACCTGTCCTGAAATGTAGTTCTCATGTGTGGAGTTCGGCACCAAACCATTCATTGAGGCTTTTCGATTCTATTCAGAGAAAGTCAATCCGTATTGTTGGTCATTCTCCGCTCACAGACTCGCTTACTTCATTGGGACATCGTAGAAGGGTCGGAGACTTGTCTCTCTTCTATAGATATTTCTACGGTCGGTGCTCTTCTGAATTGTTATCAGTCGTTACACCCTCGGCAATATCACGCTATAAGGTAGAACACGATTAAATTTCCACAAAATTTATTGTCTTCGCGACATGTTTCGATACACTATATCTTTATCAAGCGAATGTATTCAAACACTAAATTATTCTTTGTTAAAAGCTCCTTAAATACATCAGGGCCCACTTTAATTATCCCTGATTCCTAGAAATACAACTGATACTGATGATGATTCCTTAACTTGTGAAATGATGCTGATTCCTGAAATTATACAATGATACTTATTCCTAGAATTACAACTGATGATGATTATGATATCTGAACATAGTTACTACTTATTAATTGAATAAGTTCGACAAAAAGGAACTATTGAGATCCAATTGATCATTTAGCAAACAATTTGAATTTTTCAGTTGATTGGTTTTCCAAAAATTCTAAATAATTAAGTCTAATGCCTTTATTTTCAACATGCAGAATTTCGAAATTTTTATCGAAGTCATGACCTTTCTCCAAAATGTAATTGGCATATGATGAATGAGTTGTTTTCTTTTCATATTTCATACAATGTTCACGTATGCGGCTTTTGAATGGTCTACCTGTCTGGTCAATATATACTTTGGAGCAAGATCCACAATTTAATTTATAAACTCCCGATTTTTCATTTTTTATTGTTTTATCTTTGTTATTCTTGATAAACTTTCCCAACGTGTTATCTATTCTATTTGCTTCTCTTAAATTTTGTTTATGCAAAAATGAAGCTATTTTTTCCGTAGCAGGTCCTGAATAAGTTGGAATTCTATAATTATTGTCATGGTTCCTCAAAGTGGGGTACACTTCTTGGATAGATTTTCTATGTAGTTTTTTAGCAAGAATGCTAGTGCTAGTGCCTAGTAGGAAGAGACTGGAAGAAAAAATCTTTTTCCCCCTTTCTCTCTCGTGAACGAGGGACTCCCGTCTCAAAAAACCCTCTCCCCTCCTTCCTCCTCCTTTCCCTTCTTTCCCTCCGGTCTTCCTATTTTCTATTAATTTGACTTGATATCCATTGTTAACTGCTATTTGTTTCATGATATTTAATTCTTTGTTAGAATTGTCCACAGAAAGGGGAATGTTTACTTATCTGTGTATCATACTATGGTATGCTGATATTTTATGTTTATATGGATGTACCGAATTATTAGGAATAGTGATATCAGTGTGGGAAGGTTTATGAAAAATAGCAAAGTGGTATTTGTTGTTGGCTTTCCCTATTGTCAAGTCTAAAAAATCAATTGAATTTTCTGCTTCCATCTCTATTGTGAATTGAATATTTTGAATACATTCGCTTGATAAAGATACAGTGTATCGAAACATGTCGCGAAGACAATAAATTTTGTGGAAATTTAATCGTGTTCCACCTTATAGCGTAATAACTATAGATTTCCATCAAATAAAGGGTACCTCAATCCAAAACTTGGCAATATCTACACGGATTACTCGAGTACTGAATTCCCACACCTTTGTTGTGAATTTGAAGACCTCTCGAACCTCTCTTGCTCAGGCATCTTTTTTCAAAAGATCAGCTGAACTTCGTAACTCCTTGACAAAAGAGGTTTTTCCTGAGGCTTACAAACTTCGAAAATTCAAAATTAATGTTAATTCGTATCTCCTGTCCCTTGATTCACGCGGTGTTCTTTGAACATTACAGGGCTCTCCTTTCGTGTAAATCCGCATATATATAAAAAAAGTATTAATCATTATAGCTTCATTGACTTGTTTAATGTTTTTTTTTATACAGTTTTCACAATTCCACGAAAAATCTCGTTGCTCTGAGGTTTCTATGACTTTTTGGTTCACATTGAGGAAAATATTTATAATCGATCAAAGATTTCATAGAACGTTGTTTGGATTTTTTTTCTGCCTCAACAGATGATACTTGAACTTGATTAATTGTCCGTTTCCTTCTTTCCCGAATAAAATTCATTTCCAGTTACGATTGGCAATTTGTTTCGAATTTGCTTCAAATTCTTTGATGATCCATTAATTTTTTCCGTTGATTCCGGTATCAGACGCCACAACGACAACTTGCTATGAACCGTTTAAAAAATGAAACTGCTCTTATATCGCGTAATGCGTCAAGACTTGCGTGAAATACGGACCCATTCCTGCATAATAATGTTCTGCTCTGACATGGCAGGAAAGATAGGAAATCTCCGGGGAAATGTTATTGAAATGATCCGGGATTCCTCTTTATAGTACGTACATATAGAGAGAGCCCAGCGGGATCATCTGGTAGATCTCGATATCAATTTTATTCTCGAACATATCCAGTTTTTACGAGGGATTATATGACTTTTTTGCGCCGCTGATTTTTGTTCAGGAAGCTCGAAAATAACGCAATTGGGCCTCCCATCTGTTTTTCAGTGGGTATATTCCTGGATTAGCAAAACTTTCTGTTCGAGAATAATGGAATATTTGATTCATAAGCTTGATTGTAGTTTTTGTTTCGTTTTCGATGCGTTTGGTAACAGAAAGTTTGGTATTTAAAGCTGTGATGGATTGCAATGGAGTGAATGCAACAAGATGGAAGATCTGGGATTTGAAGTCCTGAATCGAGAGTTATATGACTTTTCATTGAATCAACAGATTTATATAATTTCAAAAGTATGGTGTTTCTGAACAACCAGTTCATCCAGAAAGATGATTATTTTGTTAAAACAATGGAGTCCTGAGGGACTATTTCGAGCGTTTTTTTTTCTGAATTAATGTGAAAAAAACAAACTTTCATGGAAGATTGACTTTTTTTGGAGAAATGTCATGATAATGTTGATTCCAGAAAAAAAAATTGAAGCAGATCATCTTTCGAACAATTCGTTCAAGTATCTCGATGCTAGGAAATGAGATAATGATAAAATCTCATGAGAAAACCATGTGAGATCGATCGCTAAATGTGTTTCCCAGAAAGTTGGAATTCTATTTCGTGCGAAGAAATACTTCACTTCTCGTCAGCTTCTACTGATCTACCAGGCTCAGATACGACCTGTCTTGGAATGTAGTTCTCTTGTGTGGAGTTCGGCACCAAAACATTCATTGAGGCTTCTCGATTCTATTCAGAGAAAGGCAATCCGTCTTGTTTGTGATTCTTCGCTCATTGACTCGCTCACTTCATTGGAACATCGTAGAAGGGTCGGAGACTTGTCTCTTTTCTATAGATATTTCTACGGTCAGTGCTCTTCTCTTCTGAACTGTTACTGTAAATTTGAATATGATAGGGAATTCGTGCTTGCAAAAGGTCGAATCATTTTAAGATGTTGTTAGGACTCGTATAAGAAAACCAGATTTGCATTTTCCAATTTGCTGTGTGAGCGGCTGTGTACCCAAAAAATTTTGACACTTTTTCAGTTATTGCTTTATATTTCAGGAAGGAAGGATCTGACGGTATAGTCACTCCATACACTATTGAAAATGACTTCATTTGCTACAATTTGAGACTAATGTAAGCCCCATACAGGCTCTGGTTTTCACGATTAAGCTTTTCGAAAATATGCCATTAAAAAAAAATTGTCTCTTTAGACATTGTCATTCATTTTGTGAAATATCTTCTGAAAGACGCATCCCGCATCCATATATCAAATTTCATTTGCATGAAAACTCAGATTTATCAAAAAATCAAATTTACAATTATGCAATTGTTATATTCAGTATCAAAAACCCTACAGACCAGTTTGACACCTCAAGTATTGTAAATTGAAATACTCTGACATTTTTTCGAAATTGTTAGCGTGAGATTTTTTGGGAGAATATCAACCCAAATTGAAGGTTTGTCAAATAATGACCAGGTCTGCTTGTAAGGTATTAAATATCATTTTATTTCAGTGAATTTTTAGAAGTTTAGTAAAAATGCACGAAGATGGATGCGTCATGATCTAAAGCTGATTTTTCGAAAGAGACAGAAGAAAATCTCAGAATTGTATGCTCCCGACAAAAAACTTTGTCTCTTAGAAAAGTTATAACTTTTTCTCCAGCGTATTTCTCGATACGTCAGAACTCCTTTTTCCATTTATCGCAGAGATACAATTCCCACTTCGCGGACCGAGCCCATCCCAACTTTTCCCAGTCAGATTCTAAGATAGCCGAAGGGATGAAGGGCAGAAACGCGTAGACACGTTGGCACTTTGAACTATCAGAACGCGTGCCATACCGAATTCCCCCTGACTTATTACGAAAACTTCGAGATTTCTTCTGGCGATCGGTCCTTTGATATCGCCCCACAAATCACGTGCAAATGCCCCGAGTTCCATTAGAGGTGCGCTCACTGTCCGAAGGGTCGTTTTTTCCCGGAGCGACATCAAAGCGAAGATATAAGAGGTGGAAGTTTGCGTGAGAAGCGCCTTTCATTGGAAGGGTTATAGGTAATTCTACACGTGTCAGGGATTTTTTATAACAACTGACGGATGCTTATAGTTGTCACATGCTGTTGGAATTGCAGTATTTTCATTTCGTTATTGCACACAAACACATCAATAAGTCTAGGGAACAAGCTAGCCTGCAACTGTATGAAACGGTCCTGAACGGTGTTCCTGAAAAGTGACATGAATTTAAATTGTTGTTCTTTAGACTCTTCAGATGAGTGGATTCAAGAGCAGAATTTTCCATTTTTGGCGAAGGCGCTTTCTTCGATGGAATGGTGAAGGATCCCTAGCATATAATTATTGTTATGCGAAGTGGTCCAAGAAAAGTTTGCATCTAGCATTTTTCCTTATTTGGAATTCGAAGCAAAAAGGCAAGGACTCGTGGAGTTTGCTCTCGAAGGGGACAGATTTTACGCAAATTTTTTACCTCTGCCTTCAAACCCCAAGAGGGGGTGTCAGGACGCTAAAACTTAAATGGACTTATTGATATATTTCGTGAAAAGGTTCGAAATTTTTTTCCAATCACATCATACCGATAACTCTGGTATTGATGAAAATTATAAATAATTTCTGGGTTTCAAGAATCAGAATAGCTACAAAATTTCTGAATAACAAAAGCATGATTCAAATGATGGAATTTCTCACTATCCTTCAATTTTTTGTTTTCTTTCTTTTTGAAAATAACTGCAGATGAGTGTAGGAAGATATTTCAGGCAAACGCTTATTTCAGTCTTGTTCCTGATTCAGTTTGGTTTATTTGAAAATTATTTCAACACACTAAAACATGGGTCATTTCATTCCAGAACAAGTTGAAATTGTTTAATTTCTTTTTCAAAAAAATTGTTTTTCTAGACTTACTGCCATTCACCTGAGGACATTTATACCGATAAAATTATTGGTATGTTGCCAAGTTAGTTAGGAAGTTTGTTGATACCTGATTCGTTTGTAATGTGAAACACCAACTGCAGAATTCAGTCAGATCGTATGAAAGCAAATGGAACACATCTTCAACTCTTGTTGAAGAAACGTAATGAATTATTCCGAAAACGTGTTCATTTTGTCCTACAAAGCACCGTAACGAATAACAAACATTGATCTGCAAATGAGGTATTATTATTATTCTTGAACCTACCAGTAATTTTGAATGTTCTCATGCCTTATAAGTACCCAAAACACATTTGTATTTTTTATCTGTGCCAAAATTATTGGGTTGATGTTCTTAACTCCTTTTGCGCATTTATCAATAGTTGAGATTATGGAAAAGTGGGGATTTTGATTGGAGTCCAGGCTTTTATTTGCTGTTAGTGGAGAATAATGAATCATTATTATTAAAATTGTAACTGTTTTTTCTTATGTTTTCATCATGTGCATTGTTATATATTTCAGTATCATCGAAAACATTTCGGAAAATACATTAATGAGGTTGAATCCGAACAACTCCAGCTAGGACAGCAAGTAACGAATTCTGAAAATTTTGGTACTTCCAGGATTTGAAACCAGGTTGCTCAGATGGAAACACGCTCTCACAATTTTTTTTGAGAATGAAGTATATTTCGAACTGAATTGTTCTACCTACAGAATACTCCAAAGGAATATTTTGAATGTATTCCACATCTTTTTTTTTCAACAATATTTCATACTCTCATTCAATAAATGCATTTTCATTGAAGAGATTTTTCTAGATTTTTCATATATGGATCGTAATATTCCGCTATTCCAAAGGATTATAAGTACATGTATCGAGATATTCCTGGGAAAATATCCACTGCCATCTCTATGAATTGCTGAATATTGAAGTTAATTTTTCAATCAACGAAAGAATTCACAGAATACATATTATAGATATTCTGGCTTCAATTTTCGATCCATTTGCTAGTTCTCGGTGAAGAACGTCAAAACTATTCTCGTACATGTATTGTGCCACTCTAGAATAATAAGTATAAATGACTTGAACTGAGAGAAAATTGGAGAGAAGATCATATTCCAAACTTTTTTGGCATGTTACTTACTTCATCTTCATATTGTTTGACATAATCAGTTTTGAGGAAACTTCTACGACACTCAGCTTCCGTATCTACATCTCACTATTTATCCCATTACAATGGCTTGAAATATGAATGATGAATATATACCCCATTAGTATTCATAACAGGGCGTTCGAAACCCAGTGGATGAAGGGACTTAATCTGTTAGTGATTCCTAAAGCCGACTGGATACTCACCTTTGAGCAGATTTACATAATCATCAGGCCTGTCTTCTATTGTCAGTGTCGATATATCGCTGTAGGTATCCAACAATGACTCGTTATTATACGGATGCCTTATCAGACAAAACATGCGAGAAATCTTCAGAAATGTAAAACACTGAAGGATGAGGCCAATTATATCATTAACATCAGTTATTCAATGAAATAGTGATCGATGAGGGATATAATTATAATAAACCGGTTGTGAATGAAGCAGTTCATCTTTTTTCCAGGGATGGCGTATGGATATTTCGAAGCAGTTTCTTTCTCTAGCAATAGCTTTCGGCAATAGTGCATACAGACATATATCAGAAATATCTTGAAGAAGAAAAATTATGTATAATTAATAATTCAATAAAATGAAGGTTATCGAAATCATAGAGAGACCATGAATTTTAACAAAATAATAATGGTTCAAATATCAATGAGCTGTATAACAAAAAAAACCGCTATCTGTGATTTTTCAGGCTGGAAATGTTGACATAACTGAAAGATACGTTTTCCTTCTTGAATAGGTATTACATAAGAACTTGTAATGTGTTATTCTCTTGCTGAAAAAATATTATATGGTGTGTCACGTTTAACAGTATTCAGAGGCCTACAATTGGAAAATGTTACGGAAAATTGTATCTATTGTTTCTAGCATGAATCTTTATGTGGAGCTTGTTAATACCTACATAAAAAAATCCAACCACAAAAATAATGACGAGGTTTTGTCGAGTAAGGATAGGAACGATTCCGTTTTCAATTGATCAATTATTCATCAATTAAGTCCCATCCATTTTCTGGACTTTTTATTTTCGAAGATTGAGGGTATTCATTTCCTATAGTTCTACAAAAGACTGAGATATATTTTTGAATATTTTGAAGTCATTATAATATGGTACCAAAATGACAATTCAAAAGTAATACCTACTAATGAGAAACTACTTCTCGGGTTATTCTCATACGAATTAAAGAATGAAAAACTTTTATGAGCGTAATAAACGTAATTCACAAACACTTTCTGCTGATAGGTTCATTTATATCATTAATGTAAGTCTGATTCATTCACAAGAAAGAAAGATTATATCTAAAACAGCTACTCTCTTACCTATACGGCGCGACAGGCACTAATTCATGCATAAGTCACTTTTTATTGCTCAATATGTAAGTCAATGTTCATGAGAAATTCCTACACAATGAAGAAAAATGGGAAATAGTCAGTAGAAAAAATGAGGAAATATATACATTAGAAAATGGTCGAGGCTTGTTGAGACATGAGGTTTTGTATTACCTTTTTCAATCGGAGAAAAAAAAGAGAAAAAATATCTACATCCTCACCACATATACACTAATAAACTTTTAGCGAATATTTCCCTCATATATAAAATGTCCCATAAGAGCAATGCAACTATCGAAAACTTACAGCGGTAATTGCATTGTATCGAAAACTTAGAGCGGTAATTGCATTGAATCAAGTCACCATAACAACACATTTGAAACCGTATCGCTAGACGTCAGTAAACAACACAAATGAATGTCAGATAAACTTCAAAAATAGAAAAACATTTCGCGTTGTGGTGAGTGATCCATACAATCTATAGAGGAAGGTATAAATGAACAAAAAATAACATTACCTTGAGAATTTCTTTATTCGGGAAATATTCCAATGAATTACATTCGTGCATAAAAATGACATGACAATTTTGCATTCAAGCATGATATCTTATACAAATTGCATTCATTTATTTTCATATTTTGGCGAAAGTGACCGATTCCGAAGGACTCTTGCAATTTTTAGATATCACGCTTTCTTGCAAAATTATCGGTAATTTTCATGCACTCATGCAATTATAACCGACTATACCATTCTACGTCACTATATTATAGAGAATCACCCTACAACATGCTTCTCTTCCGGCGAATTATAAATAGACTCACTTGCTGTTAATGTTCTCTATTTTGCCGGTGAATTTCTCGGGAAATTAAAGAGACAGATTTCCCTAGCTTAACCTAACTGAGAAGCCTCTCCTAACAAGATTTTCTTTAGCCTAATTGCAGCAATTCCATTGTAGGATTTGTCCCTTTTATTAGTGGATTCTTAATCTCTTTTTTATTGGGCCCGTTCGTCCTTCGGGTATAAGATGAATAAAGGGGAAGATCCTCTGGGGTGTAGGGTCGTCGGGGAGAACAGTACATTTAAAGACGATTTCGGTGAATTTTTTCAGATGAATATTATTCGAATTTTTTTGAATAGGTAAAAATGTCCTGTTTTTTTATTGTCTCTCCTTTGAAAATGAAAAAGCTTTATATTCTTATGATATAAGGAGATTGAATTCAATAAATATACTGGAAAATGCATATGAATAAGGTACTTCCCCTGGACGACGTTTCGTCAGCAAATCTGACTACTTATCCTAGCCTTTTTGAAAATTTCGAAAATGACCTCGACAATCTCTACCAGCTTCAATTTCTATAGCATGTAGTCGAGTTGAAACACCTTCCAGTATTCGTCGAAACATATAAGTGGATCTCAGAATCCTATGCCTTAATCCGATCAAATAAACTTTCCTGCAATATAATAATATGTCAAATGTCGTGACATTGAATTCAAATGAAAAAACTGTTCTCCTTTTTGCACCAAATCGTTATTTTCCTCATTATCATTTTGTTCTCCATTTCGAGACAGATAACTCATTAGGTGAAAGATACATGAGACAATTATCATCCAATCTGAAGTTGGCTTCTTTTACCTGACATTTATCACTTTGGAACCCATTAATCTCGTTACTTTTTTGCGAGGCGATCGGTTGAGTCCAATTCTATATCTCATGGAATCAACTTGAGTTGTCCATTCTTATCCGAAAACTGTATACAGGAAACGTTTCCCCTTAATTATTCTTAAACCACCCAGTTTATCGCAACGAAATTTTAAGGGCTTCAGTAGGAGATAGAAAACCTGTTTTATATGGAAAAATGACAGCTGTTTTAAAATTGCGGCTTAGCGCCAACTTGAGTCAGTTTCTCAAATAGAACACCATGTATATTATTTCATGATTGGTCGGGCATTATCACTACAAATTAATTAATACTAGATTGATGGATAATAGCTGATTATTTTCCAGATATGCTCCCTCTGTAATACACCACCATCAAAAACTCTCCATGAACTCTCCATCCTTGTATATATCGCCACTGGATTCAAAGTCTAATCTTATACTGTAATCGAAAACATTTCTCTCCGTTAATTCTCATACTCCAGAATCCAGACCCATTTAATTTGTTGGAAATATAACAAATGGTTCCTCGTTGAGAGTTCCTCAAAATTTTCCTTCTCGAAATTTATTAGGGAAAAAGCATCATAATGACCAATCATTTATATCAAACGGCAAATCCATCTTCTCTATTTCGATTCTGCAAACTCCGCACCCACTTGACAGAATTGTCATTGAGAATCGTCAGGAAAATTGTCGAGATGAAAAATCAGTGAAAAACTGAGACCGCTGAGATGTCTGCATTTCGTTGAAAACGAAATACCGGGTGTCCCACATCTTATGTGACAGGCAATATCTGGTTTGTTGAAGGAGATACACAAAAATGTTCCATACAAAAGTTCCAGGAGTTCATGAGATCTTTATTTTGATATAATTTTTGAATATACAGGGTGTTTGGTGTAGGTGCTACAGACCAAAATTCCATTTTTTTAAATGGAACGCCCTGTATATCATTACATATTCAGATGCTACGTTAAATTCTGATATCATTTCATGTTTGGTTTTTGAAATTCGGTTACGGGGTTGTTGAGTTATTGCACTTTTCCTTAAATATAAAGTTTCTAAAAAACTTATTTACTCGTACACGAATCCAGTCTATATCTTTTATTGAACTGAACTAGACTACTACTGAATACAAACCATTATTATCACCTCTACGATACGATATCGATATCAGTTGAATATAATATTGAAATTCTTGAGAATGTGACTAACTTGAGGGTGAATTGCTTTATATTGCACAATTTCATCAAGTAGCTTATTATGCTTGTTGATGCCATAGTAACAAATGTTGTTGAATTGTATCTACTTGTCAGTTCGATTCAGTGATTCTTTGCAAAACAGTAACTGTGTTCTTTGTGCGGAAACTCCAGTATGCCTTTCGCGTTTAGTCCAAGTGATTGCATTGATATGTTATTAATTTTTGGGGAATGTCAGAAAAACTACCGTCAAGCACAACATCTATACCAAGAACGTTTTCCAGACAGACCCATTCCGTCACGAATGACTTTTTCGAGAGTTGAAGAAAAATTGCGAACTGGGTCATTTCCTTCTACTATAAAGCATCGTCATCATACGAGATCTGTTAGAACTGAAGATTTAGAGATCAATGTGTTGGCTTATATTATCGTTCATCCACATGTTTCTATCCGTACTCTTGCAGAAGATGTCGGTGTGAGTAAATCTGATGTACAGAGGATTCTGGAAGAAAATAAATACCACCCATTCAAAATTCAGTTGGTACAAGGTTTGAAACCCACGGACTTTGAACGACGACTTGAATTCATTGCTTGTATTCAGGTAATATTACATGAAAGTCCTAACATATTCAGTCAAATTTTGTGGAGCGATGAATCGCGATTCCACAATAATGGAGTTGTGAATCGACATAACAGTCACTATTGGTCTCAAGAAAATACCCACTGGGTCCGCGAAACTAATTTTCAAACTACTTGGGGTATTAATGTATGGTGTGGATTGTTCAATGGCCGCATCATAGGACCTTACTTTTTCAATGAAAATCTCAATGGATTGCGATATTTACATTCTCTAGAAGATTTATCCCCGCTTGATTTTTTCCTATGATATTGTTTACACTACTCCCCCTTTGAATGTGGATGATCTGAAATTGAAAATTCGACTAGCGTGCAGTGATATTACGCCTGATATTATAAGAGCGACTTGTACGAGAGAAGTGTTTCGACGTTTCGAAGCCTGTATAATTTCTAATGGGCATCACTTTGAACAATTTTTATGACTTATTTCTAGGTACCTACCATTCTTATGAAATGATTTATCAAGTTATATTATTCACATTGTCATTAAAGATTTGTTTTCGAATACACCTCTTTCAATTTCGCAGTTGTTTCATATTCGAAATGATGACTGAATTCCACAACTGAAAATTGAAACCATTACTTCGAACACCCAAAATTTTGACAAATTTTTATGTGATCTGATGCAGAGAGAATAATTGTATGAGATATTTTTAAAAATAATAGTCGTTCTCAAGACTTTACATTTTAAGCAATAACTCAACAACGCCGTAACCGAATTTCAAAAACCAAACTTGAAATTATATCAGAATTTAACGTAGCATCTGAATATGTAATGATTTACAGGGCGTTCTATTTTGAAAAATGGAATTTTGGTCTATAGCACCTACACCAAACACCCTGTATATTCAAAAATTATATCAAAATATAGCTCTCATGAACTCCTCAAATTTTTGTATGAAACATTTTTGTGTATCTCTTTCAACAAACCAGATATTGCCTGTCACATAAAATGTGGGACACCCGGTATATCACAGTATTTTCTTCAAAGGTAGCCACTAACAGTTATTCTACGTTCCAGCATGAATTTTTCTGGATCATCAACTTTTCTTGAAAGAGAAAAGAAAACTCCTACTGAATTATTATCGCTTTCATTAAAGTCCTTGTATATATCGCCACAGGATTCAAAGTCTAATCTTTTACTGTAATCCAAAACATTTCTCTCCGTTATTTTTCATACTTCAGAATCCGGACCCATTTAATTTTTTGGAAATATAACAAATGGATTCTCCTTGATGAAAATTTCTCAAAATTTTCCTCCCACTTGATATTTATTAGGGAAAAAGCACCATAATGACCAATCATTTATATTGAACGGGAAATCCATCTTCCCTTTTTCGATTCTCCACACACACTTGACAAAATTGTCATTTAAAATCATTAGGAAAATTGTCGAGATGAGAAATCAGTGAAAAAATAAGACCTCCAACATGTTTGCGTTTCGTTAAAAACAAAATATATCACAGAATTTTCATCAAAGGATGCCACTACCAGTTATTTTTCGTTTCAAAATGAATCTATTCGAATAAATAACTTTTTTGTACATGAAGAAAAAAAAATCCTACTGATTTATTATCGCTTTCATTAAAGTCCTTATATATATCGCCACTGGATTCAAAGTCTAATCTTTTACTGTAATCGAAAACATTATTCTCGGTTATTTCTCACACTCCAGAATCCAGACCCATTTAATTTGTTGGAATATAACAAATGGTTCCTCGTTGAGAGTTTCTCAAAATTTTCCTTCTCGAAATTTATTAGGGAAAAAGCATCATAATGACCAATCATTTATATTAAACGGCAAATCCATCTTCTCTATTTCGATTCTGCAAACTCCGCACCCACTTGACAAAATTGCCTCTGGTGCGGAAACAAACGAAAAGAAAATCCCCGGAATTGAAGCATCCGAAACAGAATATGGTAGAATACGTGTTTCGGACTTATTGGCTGTCACTGATATTAATGTTCTATAATACAGATTGAAAATAGACTTTTGGAAATTTATTCGTCCTTTCAAATGGAGTCGCTTCGATTTAGATTCAGAACCGAGCCGGGAGACAAATGGAGACCGGTCCACGGCTTCCTGAGATTGTGAAAGAAGGCTTCTTACCGAATTATGGAAAAATAATGGAGCGAATGGAAATTCCGTGTCGTCGCTTTGGAAGAGGTTTGGTAATGAAATATGTAGGTTACTTTGAATTTCATTGTGAATATGTGAGTTTTCGTCAAATAATGAAGAATTAGTTGAGAATACTGAATATAAATAATTATTAATCAGTGTTTTGCGGCCTGACTGAATGCAATTATCAAAAAAAAATTTGAGTTGGGCCGGAAATCTTGAACCAGATCAACTCCACAAATTGAACTATAACCTGAACTACTTTGTATGTACTTTTCAAACGTCATTATTTTGTGGTGGATACATATTTTCTCCGTAGTTTTCTGGGTTTCTAACCTACCACATTCTGAAAAAATCAGAATTGATAGTGGAATCCATACAAGTGTAGAAGGGCAGATTTTCAATCTACCCCGAAAAGTTGCTGCGTCAATTGAAAAACAGTTTTTTCTTGATAGAACAAGTCCAATCAGTCAGCAACTTCTCGTATGACTCAAATTTGTCTATCAAACAAAAAAAAACTATATATAAATATATATATATATATATATATATATATATATATATATATATATATATATATATATATTCAAATTTCAAAAAACGACGGTCTTCAAACTCGAACAAAAGTAGTGATACTTTAAATCTTGTTGGTAATGCCGGTATCCTCAGTAATCCCCTTTGATTTCGGTTTTTCGATTATTCCACAGTTTTCGGATGTTTATGATGATCAGGTGGTCACAATGTAACCGGAGTTTTCAGTTTGAACGAGTTTGAATTGGAGGTGATGTTGCAAATTGTTGCCGTTGGAGAAAATTTTGAACTCATTCCCGACTTTTTCAAACAACTCACTTGAATTAATTCACGAATTCAATTACTGATTCAATTCATATGAATTATCATCCGTGCTCTTCAACCCAAGAAGTTGAGAGAAATAATAAAGACCAACAAACACATTTACATGGCATTGAAAATTCAAAACTGTTCAGAGACAATGTGTCTCAGTGGTATTCACAACTTCTGTAAACATACCTAAAGGACACTTGACATAGTCAGTGGGCATACTTGAAGACTGGCGTTAAATCAAATCATCTTTCGAACAATCTGTTCAGGCCAGTCTCAAATTACCTACACAGTAGGTTTCGGCTGGCACCCGTCAGAAAACAACTACTCCCCTGGCTAATACCACGAAGGGCATTGAATTATATCCGACCAGGTGCCAGTGCAGGTTTCTTCACAGAAGTAAATCCTGCATTTGCTTTCGTCGATACAAATGAAGGAATTGATTTCCAATTATAGGGACGGACACACTTGCAGACCGGTTTCGGGCTATTTGGCCACTCGTCAGTGCAAGGCCTTGCACTGATGGATATAATTCAATGCCCTTCGTGGTATTAGCCAGGGGAGTAGTTGTTTTCTGACGGGTGCCAGCCGAAACCTACTGTGTAGGTAATTTGAGACTGGCCTGAACAGATTGTTCGAAAGATGATTTTATACCTAAAGGAAGTCCAGATCCATTAAATGTATACTTTTGCGTCACCTTGTATTATATTTCGATTATATTTTTCCCAATTTGCGTTGGTTCGAGGTATGGAAGATTAATATTCCTAGAATCCCTAATTCAAATTTATTCGAACTACATTACAGTAATATTTATTTACAACCATATATGTAATGCTGCCATTACTAACGTCGTGGAAGGTTGGGAAGTGTCACATTATACACCTCTACTTCCCGCCCTCATTTCATCTAATTCTAGACTTCATCTGTCATTTATTGACTTCATCTGATATTTATTCATATTGGTGGCAATTGTATACCCCGCAGTCGCGGTAACAATATATTCACTTGATTATTCTGAGAAAAGCGCGTTTTTGGTAATTTGTCGTTAAATGTAATATTTTAGATGTGTTAAATTTCAATCGAAATATAATGGTTGTAAATAAAATAGTATGAAAACCTCGGTAGGAAGTTTCATTCCTGTCTCGAGATCATAGCTAACCTCGACGCGTTGCGTCTCGGTTAACTAACTGATCTCACGACAGGAATGAATCACTTGCCACCTTGGTGTGAAATATACTATTTATCCTCATTGCGACACTCGTAAAAAAATTACATTCACAGGCCTTTGTTAACATTCACTGAACCTTGGATCGGAATATACTGTATATACTGACTTGTAATGATGTTGTACTATTTTACAGGCCTAAGTCAACACTCCAGGATTTCCATGTATTTCGTCACAGCTTTTATTGTCCCCATAATTGAATGAAAGCTCCATATCATACTGCTCATCTATGCCACATAAATACAGCAAACGATGTCATTTCTATCGGTTATCAGCTGAATACCTGAAACTCATACTCACTTGTAGTAGTAATATAAGCTTACCGGACCAAATGAAAGGGTCTGGGCGCCATCTGGAATCTCGTCATATTTTGTCACCTTTCGAACACTTCCAGAAGGGTGAGACTCCGCCCTCTGTTCAGCAATGACTGACCCAACCTTCCGACCAATAAAAGCAAGTCGGTTAGAAATGCAAACTTATATTTCGAATCGAAGTATCATAGATACATAGATATTATACACTACTAGTGGCTTCTCTCAGACAATAAAATGCCAGGCATTCAACTAAGTACAGCCCTGCTCTACTGAATCAGCGCAGAGCAAATTTGCTCCGGCTTCGTTACACGAAGCTAACCCTTCTAATTACCGTGTTTGGCCAGGTCGGTCAATCAATCGGACAGCGCACTAATCATTGTGAGTCATGTCTACTTCTAATAAGAGAGTGTTCTACCGATGCTGACGACCAAAATTATAATCAAATCATGATGTCACGACTCGCGCCGTGATTGGTTGAGTATGTAATTAAGATCGGGATCAACAACAAAAATGACTGTTTGAAATCAACAATGGGATTCCAGATATGGTATATTATATCGTGAAAACAAAATAATGAAAATATGTCTGTTTTGTCAAGTACGGCAATAGCTCCCCACTATGGGTACTACCAACATCATCATTTCGGTATCCACCATTGTTTCTAGAGAAATAGGCTAGCAAATGCTAGTGTAAACGGCATTGGAAGCATTTATCGTGTCGCCATCTATACCTCAACGTGGACAATTCTGTTTATCTGAAGGCATTGATGACAGAGACATTATTTATAGAGATATAGTTAGACAACCTTATGGAAATATCTCTTCAAGGAATGGATACTACTGGTAGATGGCACTTGTGATTTCGTTCCCAAGTCATTTCTTTTCTTTCGTTTTTTTTTTGACGGATGTTGTAGCCTGAATCACTCATTTCCTTCATTACTTATACATAATACCAAAAGATGGCAGTCAATTCAGAAACAGAGGTAGACTTTTTTTCAGTGCCACAATATCATTCATATTTCGAAGATTATTTCAATGCCTATACTTTCATTTCCTTCGTAAACTTCTATCGTCAACTCCATTTTGAAGATTCATCATCTTTTTTCAATATCTCAGGCATACTGACAGACAGAACTCTGCAGCTATTTTCCCATTCAGCGTAAGAAAGTTTGTCATACATTGTCAACTAAACGGAAATATAGATATTACTGCAGATGTAAGACAATCATACGTCAATTCGTCTTGACTTGAATCACTCACTTGATTATTCATACATAATGCCAAAAGATGATACACAATAATAATAATAATAATAAATATACTTTATTGTCTGAAGATTGCATTTTGTTGACAAAGCATCAAATTGGATACATGTATACCGTGTGTCCGCTTCCCCCCCTTTCTCTTTTTTCTGTTATTTTGTTCTCCCCCTTCCAAAAAAAAAATTCCTTTTATGCCCCCTTTTTCTGGGGGGTGGGATCCCCCCTCTCCCCTTCGCTAAAGAGGGTCCTATATAAAACACAGACATCTTTTACAAACACATATACGTGGCATACAGGTTCCATACACGAACACTTTAAAATTGCCTTTATAAATATATAAACAAAATAACATATATACAACATAAAATATATATAAGATAAAATACTTCACTTCAGAAGCGATCGTCGTAAAATTCATGCAAACTATAATAGGGTCTGCTCATCAATAAATGTTTTACGTTTTTTCTGAAGTAGACAATATTCTGATTGGTTTCCTTGATATTCTCTGGTAAGTGATTATACATTTCCAACCCATTATGAAAAAATGAATCTTTGATCAGTTTAGATGAGGGAAGGGGCAGTTTTAAACTATTCTTTCTGCTAAGACGAGTGTTGTAATAGGAAGGGGTGTTCTCAAATCTCAATATATGTTTTTTCACAAGACAAACAACTGTAGCCATTTTGTGGCTACACATTTGTCAGATTATTTCAATGCCCAAACTTACATTTCCTGTATAAATTTCTTTTATCAACTCCATTGTGAAGTTCCATTGGCTTTCTTTCAACATCTCAAGCAGACTGACAAACTGAGAAGGAAATTTCGTCGTGCATTATCGAGTGAACAGAAATATCGACATTCTAGGGTGGATAGCATGACAAAAACGCTTCAAATCCTTTATACACAGAAAATGGCATATGATCCTATCTATAAACATTACTGAAGGGTGAAGTAGCTGCATATTTGTGTTTGTGTTAGCTCACTTGAAATGTTGACAGAAAGCTGATGGGGCTTCAAAATGATGTTGACGATAGTAGTTTATACAGAAAATAAAAGTTCGAGTTTTTTAAGTGATCATCAAAATATAAATGGTTTCCGACACTAGTGGAAAATTCTGTATTCTTTCTGAATTGACTGCCATCTTTCGGCATCATGTGTTAGTGAGCAAAAAAAAAGCCATTCATGCTCCGAATCTGTGAAAATATGTGAGGAGAGACATGACTTGGAAGCGAATTCAGTAATACCCTCCATCCGTAGTATCCATTCCTCCAAATGATAGTTCCGTATAGTTGACTGACTTCCCTCTAATGTCTCAGAAGACGTACGTCTTCACCCACGAGGCCATTTGGGTTGAGAGATTGTAGTTAATTATTAGTGGAGTGCCGGTAATAGATTCATCACAAGAATCGCTTATTTTTGTGAATCAATCTGTTAAAGAAAACACTGATACATTGATAATTACAATGAAACTAATGGAGATTGAGACAGTATCGTTTCAGGATTTGGGAAAAGGGAAGCCGTGAATTCGAGAAGGAACTGAATACGACGGGAAAATAGAGATATCACAATTATTGTTAACATCCATCTTTGCGATTACCTTTTGTTTCTTTTGAAGATATTTCTCTGAATTAATTGATTTTTGAGAATGTTTCCTTGAAAAATGTTTTTAATTTGGTACCGTGGAATTGACGCGAGTTTCTTCAAATAGGTAAACATCTTCAGGAGACGAACGTCGATACTCAGTTATACATAAAAAATGCAAGAACTTATATTTCTTATCAGAACTTTAATTTGCTAACGTTCAGGACACCAAATGAATCCACTTCCTTTCTCAAAGGTGTGGTATTTTATCACTCAGAAAACTATGAAACACATCAACCCCCCTTCCCCAAAATGACTCTTATTTTCTCTCGAGTCATAGCCATCTCTTCAAAAATCTCGCTTCTTCATTCGATATTTTGTGATTTCAATATTTCTTACCTTTCCTTGGGTATATTTTTGAAATGTGTTTTGAGGAGGTATAGGAATGTCCTGGATTCCATTTTTCGGTTTTTCTTCCATGGACATGAAAAGGAAAAAGTTATAAATTTTTATAATATCTGTTTTCAGGACAACTTGGTATATATTTCCCGATATGTTACTGCTATATTATGGAGAAGCAAAATTGACTGACTTCACTACCAATAAAATTTTGACAGTCATCGCACTTTTTATCCTTGAAACGGTTTGCCTAATCTTTGAACATTATTCAAAGTTCATCTTTGTTTCTACTCCATATGCTACTACATATGCTAGCATTTATACCTTTAGACTTCCCATTCCGTCTTCGAATTTAATTGGAGACTCTATATACTATAATGGTGGTAAATTGTTCAATCATATACCGTTAGGAATAAAATCTGCAAATTTGAGTAACATCCATTTGAAAAGAACGGTAAAACACCTACTTGTTGATAGACCCTATCATAGTTTGAAGGAATATTTTAGCGAATCTTTCTGGGGATAATTCAACAATATATCATTTATGACTGTTATTTCACATTAAAGTGTTCTATATGAACATTTTTAATACTTTTTCATATCTACATTTGTCATTGGACATTGTCAATAAGATGCAAATCTTCGGACAATAAAGTATATTTTGATTTGATTTGATTTTGTCTATTTGGTCAGTTGAGTATTGTATTTTTCATGACTTCGAAGTTCAATAAAAAAAATATGTAGCAAAATGCAAATACGACCATTCGAAAGCTAGTTTGCTGTCTTTTCCAGTTTTTTTTTTAACAGGTATTATGATAATCAAAAGCTTCTCTTCATTTTCAGGGGAGAGAATACCTTATAAATGGATATCTTGTATCTTTGATTTTCCCCAAGACCTTTCAAATCGCAATAACAGATCCCACCTCCTTACTTAATTTCTCAGATGACTTGATCATTTCGACATCGCGATGGACAATATGAGATCTCTTTCGAGAAGACGAAAACAAGCGAGCCCCAAAAAAACATAGTCTGGACCCTTCCACGGTTTCGTACCTTCTTGCTGAAACTCGACCTCCGCATAATCCCCGAGACTAATAGCTCCAACGCTAACTGAAACATAATCCCTGAGTCACCTTTGCGGACATCTTGCTTCCGGAAATCCACCCTTCGGCTTTTACCGAAGAAGAGACATCGATACGCTAAATTAGTGCTTCCGATTCGGCGCTCACGCAAATTAGTTGGGAATCGATATGCGTGTAAACACGCTGTCTTATCTGATGTATAAATCACGACGTTTGAGTTATGTCGGTGCAGTCGCTGCTGGGAACACGTGACCGGTAAATCGAAGGGCGAAGGGTCAAGGGTTGGCCCGTTCCACGGCGGCCGGCGCCGGAAGCACGTGTGACGAACAGGGCTCTGCGATTAGGGTTCGTCGCCTGGCTAAGGACGACTGTCTGTCTGCGGAAATCAATAGACTTTTAGGGTGTTCCGTTCTTTCGAAGGGGGTATTTACGGAAGACTGTTTTTCTAATCAATCGAATCCTATCGAGTGCTGACTGTGATAATGATATGGGTTTGCAACTAGGGAAAGTTGGAATTATCACTGGGCTGGACTTTCATCACACAGGTATACATCTTGTCTATGAAAGTATGAGTAGTTTGTACCTGAATTCAATAGTAGAGTTGGTCCCATCCTACTTGGGGGTTGAAATTGCAGTGTTAGAAATCGTATCAAGAAACCTCCCTTTCGACCAATGTATCTGTAGAGTAGGAGGGTGAGTGTAGACCCATAGCACTTAGGCCACATGTGACCCATTGTACATGCTCTCGAGGAGTTGTCCTCCTAGGTCATCGTCCATCCTGTCCTTTTCAGGAAGGTGTACAGGTCACCAGAAGACATCTCCTTTATATCGGCCGGTGTAGGCCAAGACTCACCGAACACACACTCTCAATTATTGACGATAACTCCGGACACTCGCATGAAGCATTTCTGACAGTTTTATCTTCCTGTTCACACATCCTGCAAAGAGGTATGTCAACTAGACCCATAGTATGGAGGTGTGTTCTTAGTTAAATATTCTAAAAATGAACAATTTGTTCAGGCCAGCCTCAACTCACCTACACTGTAGGTTGACGGACTAACACCTATCAGAAAACAACTACTCCCCTGGCTTATACCACGAAGGGCATTGGATTACATCCAACAGGTGTAAGTATGGGATTCTTCACAGAAGAAATTCCACATATGCTCTTGGCGATACACCACCAGAATTGATTTTCAATTATTGGGACGGGACACACTTGCAGACCGGTTTCGGGCTATTTGGCCTCTCGTCAGTGCAAGGCAGTGCCATCATCAACATAAGTCGATGACTTCCCATGATCAAAAATCATACCCTAGTAGAGTATCTTCCCTAGACCTAGGCTGATACAAACAACTAGCAAAATAGCCGTTGCTGCGCCATCTGCCCGTAGACTAGGTACTAACCAAGAGCATATCCGCATGGCCCCAATTCCTAGTACAAGGAAAATACGAATAAAACAAATATTCATGGGGATGCTTGAAGACTGGCTTCAAATCAAATATTCTAAAAATGAACAATTTGTTCAGGCCAGCCTCAACTCACCTACACTGGAGGTTGACGGACTAACACCTATCAGAAAACAACTACTCCCTTGGCTAATACCACGAAGGGCATTGGATTACATCCAACAGGTGTTAGTGTGGGATTCTTCACAGAAGAAATTCCACATATGCTCTTGTGTCGTTTTGTTTTCTCAGTTGATAGTGACCTGTCAGAAATCCTACTGTTGAACGTAGGTTTCTCCTGGTCATCGCCAAATACTTCTTCGGATCCAGCTTCCTAGGATCGCCAAGGATAATCCTGGCAAGACTGCATCCTTTGATTCCATCCCATCTTTTTAGGGATTGAGCATGGGTGTGACTTTTGGCTATTTCCGCAAATGTCGAAGTCATCAGGCCGTGGGTGTCACTGGGCCCTAAAAATTTTTGTCCAGCCGCTTTCCTGGCTAAAGAATCGGCAATGGGATTGTCTTTGCTTCTGTCGTGCCCTTCAACCCACCTCAGGATAATATTGTCATCAGCCAAGGCGTTACCAAAGTTTTGGTGGCACTCTTGTACCAGTCCTGAGATAAGAACTTATCTGTTCAAGGCTAATAAGGCTTGTCTACTATCAGTGCAGATTATTTATTTATTTATTTATTTATTCACGGGCAGGCCCTTTTCAGATAAGAATATTACAGTGCTTTAAATGTAGATAATACAATAAAGTGGTTTGAAAGTAGGTTATATGAATAGTACAATTACTTATAACTTAAAAAACAGTGATATCCATATTTACTAAAATTGATATGCAATGGATATGCAGGTCATGTAACACTAAACACAATACAAAAAACTCAAGCCGAAGGTATCACAACGCTAGGTCGAACAAATGATTTTTGAAGCGGGTAATTGTTGAATTGAAAATTTGGAGGTCATTCAAAGAGTTAGCTAATCGAAGAGTTCTGGGAATAAAGCTGTTGTAAGAGTAATTGAATCTGTGAAAAGAGACATAAAAGGTTTGAACATGCCTAGTTGAACGACTGGGGACAAATAGGGATATTTTGGAGAGAATCACGGGGCTGATACACAGTCCGTTGATAATTTTGAATAGAAGTATTAAGTCTCTTTGTTTTCTGCGTACCTCAAGAGAAGGTAAGTTCAGTATGCGTTCTAATGCAGCATGGTCATAGTATACACGCATCTTACTGGCAATATATCTCAGAAAATTGTGCTGGACAGCCTCAAGCTTCAATTTATGTGTAGCGTAATGTGGGGACCAAACTGTGGAACAATAATCGAGATGGGATCTAACCAGGGTGAAATAAAGGGATTTAATAGCAGCGATGTTAGTAAAATCACTGGTGGTTCTCTTTATGAAGCCTAGCATCTTCATAGATTTCTGTATTGTAGTTGAAATGTGTGATTTATAGCTAAGGGTGGAGTCTAGGATTACACCTAGATCCTTGGTTTCGGAGGAAGAGTGCAAGGTCAAGTTATTTATATTATATTCAAAGATGATTGGATGATGAGTTCGATGAAAACGAAGAATATGGCATTTGGATGCATTCAGACACATACCATTTAGCTTACACCAGTTAGATAGGCGATCGATATCATTTTGAAGACTCAATGTATCAGCCCTGCTTTTGATTATTTTGAAACATTTCAAATCGTCAGCGAATAATAAAGATTCACTCTCTTGGAAACAGCGTATTAGATCATTGATGAACAAGTTGAACAACAGTGGCCCCAAGTGAGATCCTTGCGGAACACCAGAGGTAACTGCGATGGTATGAGAATAGTAATGATTTACCCTGACAATTTGCGTTCTTTCCGTAAGATAGCTCTTGATCCACTTCAATAGTAGCCCATCGACTCCATATAAGTTAAGTTTATAAATCAAGAGCTCATGGTTAACTTTGTCGAACGCTTTGGAAAAATCAGTGTAAACAGAGTCAACTTGTAAACCCCTCTCCAAAGCATCCGACAAAAAATCAACATATGTTATCAGACCCAATTCCGCTGACTTTTTAGATGTAAAACCGAATTGTTGGGTCCCTATAATTGGGGAGCAATCATAAGTTAGGTAATCAGTAATGATGTTCTCAAAAACTTTAGGGATTATGCTAAGAATAGAAATTGGACGATAATTACCTATATCGGATTTTCGGCCTGATTTGTATATTGGAGTAACATATGAGGTTTTCCAGTAGTCCGAAAATTTGCCTGTTAATAGAGACTTATTGAATATATGGAAAAGTGGGCGGTATAAAATAAAGGAAAATGTTTTAAGAAAAGTAGGGGGAATTCCATCAGGACCAGGGCCTTTGTTGGTATTAAGTTCAGACAATTTTTCATAGATTTTAGAAATTTCAATGTGATAATTGGACACATTAACCGCTGATGAAATCTGTGTATCATAAGGATGTAGGGATTGATTTGTATAGACAGAAGAGAATTGGTTGGCAAAAAGGTTGGCAATGTCAGTCCCATTGAAGGCAGTACGATCACCGAGAGTCATTGTATTGGGTATAGCATTGTTTTCCCTTTTGCTTCTTACAAATTTCCAAAAGGATTTAACATTATTGATAATTGAATGTTCAGTACGTTGAATGTAGTCAGAGTAACACTGTCTTGATAAAGATTTACACCTAGATCTTAAGTTACTAAATGCCGCATAGCTTTCTGGACACCTTGTGCTCTTGTAGATCTTGTGCGCTGATTTCTTCTCACGAAGTAGTATCTTCAGCTCAGGGGAGTGCCAGCATGGATATCTTTTTTCACAGATTTTCTTTTGCGGAACAAAACTTTCAACGATGGAATAAAGAATATCGTAAAATATAGAAACCATATCAGAGAGCTCTTTTCCATTGGAGCCACCATCCCAATCAATTGCTTCAAGGGACGAACGAATTGCTGTATAATCGGCGTGAACAAAGTCATAATAATACTCTTCACTAGAAGAATGTTCATTTGCGATTTTGAGTGGCAATTTACATTCAAGAGGGGGATGATGGGAGTCTTCTGGAATTGAAATGTCGACAGCCTTCAATACCTCAATATCCAGTGGTGAGAAAATGAGATCAAGGGTAACTCCTCTATCATTGGTTATTTCGTTGGTTTGGAAGAGATTGTGGAAGGCACATATATTGGATATAGTTTCGATACAATCAGTCTCGGATTGTGTAGCTGTAGGCTGAGGATAAGCAACGGAACAATAATCGTCAATATCCCATACTGTTGACGGAAGGTTAAAATCACCAAATAGGAAAAGGTTTGTTCTGGCATATTTTTCGCTTATGGTGATGAGCTGATCAAAGTATGATTGGTATAAAGTAGGCGTAGATTTAGGTGGAAAATATACAGTACCAATTACAGATTTGTGATTAAAGAGAACGAACAACTGTTCGATGGAGGGATCGGACTGGATTTGATAAGAGGGAAATGATGTCTTAGTGGCAATAAATACTCCCCCACCTCTGCTGAAGATACTGGATACAATGGAGCGGTCAGTTCTATATACATTGTAGTTGAACAGCCCAAGTTCAGCATCCATAATTTCAGGTGTGAGCCAGGTTTCAGTGAAGATAATGATATCGTAAGAGCAGTTGCTAACATTTAAGCTGAGGTCTGTCAGTTTAGTCCTAAGACCCCTAACATTTTGGTAATAAAGTGAAGGGCCGCCCGGTATGAGTTTTTTTTGATGATTTTCGGTGTGTTGTTGATGTATTTAATAAACAAATTCTGTTCACCAGCCTGTTAACGCACTGTGAGTTCATTTTTCACCGAGTCGAGTTGCTTTTTCTGATAGAGAGTTTGATCAGGTTGGAAAAATACTTTATTTGTGAGGCCTAATTTAACTTTGTTTCTTAAGATTTCATGCACCTTGCGAGCAGAAGAAAGAATAACTTTGAGTGGACGATGGCCATTTTTGTTCTTCTTCCCAAAACGAAAGATATTTTTGTCATTGACGTCTAACGCACCTTCATTAATTCCAGATAAGAGTGTTTTTACTTGATTTATATCTTCGGATAAGGTTGATGGTTCTGGTAGATTGAAGATCAATAGATTATTCGATCTTTTTTGGCGTTCATGAAGCTCGTTTATGATGTCATCAGTTATTGAAAAGTTACTCTTGTTATCCTTCAACATCTGAATTTCAGCTTTGAGTAAGGTTACTTCAGACTTGAGGTTTTCCACTTCTCTTAGAATTTTGGGCACACTTTTGAATGCCAGGCGGCAGTCGGAACAAAAGTAAAATAAGGTTCTCTTCTGGATTACAACAGCCCGAAGTTCAGAGGCACTTAAGCCAGTACATTGTTCAGTCGGATGTAAGATAATATGACAGCTATCACAAGCCACTGCCTTATCGCCGAGAATTTCATCGCAGTTTGAGCACTTATTTGCAGCCATTATGTCAATTTCACTGGAATAATGTAATGTTACAATATCGGCACTAATTTTCTTGGACTAATAAACGTGTCGCAGATCGGTCAAGTTCTTATCAGTTGACACTTTTTGCAGTTTTTTGAGTAGCTTTTTGTACACAGTATTCCCAATCGATGATCCAATGTTATCAAAGATTGACTGGATTTACAATCGAAAACGGAAAAATTACACGATCCAATGGGTGTAGATACGTTTGATGAACATCACACAAGAAATACGACAATTTTAGATAAGTTTTAACCACTTCAACTCGGATAATTCAAGCAGCGATCGAAAACACTGTTGTTGTTTAGACTTTTTTTCAATATACTTTTTAGATTATTATATTTTTGCCTGAAATTTTTTTTCTGATTAGTTCTCTTGTGTCGTTTGAGATACCAGCCAGTTCTGTTTGAACTGTTTTGACCAATGTAACTACGTGTACGATCAATTTTATTTGAATGGACGTAGAACTATATATTTTGCCTGATTCGTTTCAAATGGTGACCCCTTTATAGTTGAGCTGTTTCGCTGATTTCAATTTGAATAATTATTGAAGTCCATTTTTTTGTTTTTTATTTTTCTAGGAATTGAAATGATATGAATTCTTCAATATGCGTTGCCAGGAAAAATTTGTATATTTGCCTACATACGAACTGCAATATCAGTAAAAATAATAATTGATTGACTATTTTGTCAGGTACGAAGCGTATTCTTTGCAGATTCAGAGAATGAATTTGAGAAGGAGGTAGGTAATATATATTTTTTCCGCCTACCTCTATCCAAAGTATACAGTTCCTGGCCTCATTTTAGGGAGCAAAGTCGTACATTTCTTCTCTTGGGAAAAGAAAACGTGACGTAATGGTGTGTCATCAATGAAATAACTTAGACGGCATTGTCGACTTGACCTATATTGTATTATATAGGTATGGATTTTATCGATTATTTATACAACACCCCTCAAACTGCATAATAGTAGAAATCAGTAAAAAAGTTGGATATTTTCAAGAAGTAAATATATTAAGAAAATAAATGTCAAAAGGCAAATATTATAATAGAGCTACAGCAATACGCTAGGTTCACAATTATCAAGTTTTTCGAGCTTGAGGGACATGTCCTGGGATTTTGAATTCCGGAGCTTTCGCCTGCATCTGCGGCAGCCATCTTCAGCGGCGTGGTCTTAGTTGAACTTCTTCCTGTGAGTCTACTGTGACTGACGTCATATGATTAATGTTCTAGTAGATTCACAGGTAGAAGTTCAACTAAGACCACGCCGCTGAAGATGGCTGCCGCAGATGCAGCCGAAAGCTCGGGAACTCAAAATTTCAGGACGCAGCCCTCAAGCTCGAAAAACTTACAATGCAACAGCACCGGCTGTGAAAACCTACATTCTTTCCCAATTTTTGTTTGAATGTCATTATTCTGTGCTGGATTGAATCTTTCTTCTAGTTTCCTTGGGTTCTTAGCCCACCACAATCTGAAATATAAGAATTAATATTGGAATCTATAAAAGTGTAGAAGGGCAGAATTTCAGCTACTTATCGGGTTGTATCGAAAATATTTCCTTTTACACTTGTATAGATTCCAATATTGATTATTATTTTTCCAGTTTGTAGTAGGTTGAGAACCTAATAAACTAAAAGAGAGCTATGTTCATATTTTCGCAGAAATTTCCTGTGAGGTCTGAGGCATTGTAGAAGTTGGTTCTAATTCTGGCGTCGACAGATTTTTATCAATTCCTCTTTCTCTATTCTGTAGGTTCTCCTCATTTTGAAAATTTCAAGATCTTGCTACTTTTTAGTTTCACTTCTTCAATAAAGTTTGATTACTGGCCTCCGCTACGCGCGTCTGGCAGTAAACTCCATCCTTGGAAGGAAAAGAAACATTTTCCTCCCTTGTTATACAAATATCTTTATACTACCCCTTGGCAACATTTCGGAAACTACTCCGCTTTCTCTTTCACGCATGCATTGAAAAGACGAGAAAACTACAAAGCAATAGCACTATAGTATAATATCCCATCAAATGGCAGCATTCAATTTCTGACCAAAATACGATTTATATAGGCAGACCTTCTTCTTGCTTGAAGAACCGTATCATGAAACATCCCTCCAACAATCTCACGTTCACGTACCCTATGAGATATCCCGTCGCACCAATAATTTCCGTTTTTACATGCAGTCGGGCAGTGTGTCAGCATCCCCGCTGCAACAATTGCGGTGAGAGCGGGCGGACTATTGGTTTGTGATATGTGGATAGCGGCGGCGGAGCAAACCCGGGCCTTTGGGTTGTCCGGTGATTTACGCCGCTGCTGCTCGCTTATTTGGCCGGTCGCCAACCGAATTTCGCACTCTCTACAACTAATATAGTTCGGGCGAATGGGCCATGCAAGATCCTTGTTTTTGGGCGAATTTAGGGTGACCATGCATTGGAGAACATGTATTTCAGAGTGAAATTCTCACTGCCATTCAACCACAAAATGGTTCGATAATCCAAAATTAACGCCTACTTGTCCTCATTAAAAACTGATGTTCCCAAAGACAAAATGGTTAAGACTTTCGAGGTCGAGGTTTTCAGTTTCACTACTTTGATTCTCGTTTGAAGGCCGTCGTTTTTTGGAATTTCTTTCTGACGTTTCTCTTGCTCAAGTTAAACTTAGATGACTGGATATTAGGACTTCGTAAAGCGTATTTATGTGGTTTCAGGAAGCCTGGAGTGCTAATTACTTTTTCTTTAGGCGGAGGTTGTTAGATCATCACTTCATTGGGAGAAATCATCGAAACTAATACTGCTTCTCCAAAAAGCGACTATTATTTTGATCGTTCACTTCTCCTGGAAATACCTTTACTCAAGTAGCACATCATATTGGTTGAACCTCGAATTCAGATTGGTCCAATATAGATATATCGTAAGTGTAAAAATTGATGTTGAATCAATATTGATAAAACGATACCTTAATATTATTATCGGTTCAACATTGACAATAAATTTTAACTGCATTTTGTAAGGTTCAAAATTGATAATTTATTGGTATATCAGTTGATAATGAATGGAAACAGTTTTAAAAAAAATTGTTCTTTTAATATTGTCTGCACATTTTGTATATATCCAATTTGCAACATCGGAATTCCAATATGAATTCGAATTTGTTTGGGAGTGTAGATTACAACATTGAATTATCAAATTATCATAATATAGAATATATAGCAATATAGAAAAGCGAATTCTTCTTGGATTTTGTTTTCAGGGTAAAATGGATATAATCAAACTGTCACATTCGAATCAAAACCTGAAAGGGGGACCGGGATTTTGAGAATGATCACCTACTATATTCAAACATATATATCAATATTGGTAAAGCAATATTTATGATGACAATTAGCAAGAAGGGATGAAGTTTCCTCAATGTGGTCATGAGGATATTGAAATAATTCAGAAAGCTTTCCTGCAAAAGAAGCAGTCATTACCCTTTCTAGGATCCGTCAACCATGAATCGTGGCAGAGTCATTCCCATCACGACAGAGTGAAATTCTCAATGAAGATTTATATTATATACGAAAGTTCTATTACTGAACACATGTACACATATTTCACTCACAAATAGAAAAGGAAGAATAACAAAAATATATTACAGTTTCCTGTATGATTTCCACTTACAATGGGTTTACAAAACCGCGACACGTGTTTTGCTATTACAATAGCTTCTTCAAGCAAGATAAATGAATCACTATTCTATAATACGCTATTTATATACAAGTAGGTCGAACGTCTCTTACAATAAAGGTCCGACCCGTAATTTGTCCAAATACTAATTAATCACATATGAAGATTATTCCTAGAAATAGAATTATTGCCTGGGAACATATTCAACAATGGGTAGTTATTTAATTCAACCTGATCATTTAATAAATATTCTGAATTTTTTCCTCTATTGATTTCCAAACTTTCTAGAAGGTCAAGTTTCCAACCTTTCTGCTCAAAATGCCTCATTTTGAACTCGTGGTTGAACTCATGACCTTCCAGAATAAGCTGACTTGCATAAGTAGAATTTGTTTTTCTATTCAAAAAACTAGTTCTGTGTTCTCTTGAGCGAGTGTTGAGAGATCTTCCCGTTTGGCCCACGTAGTACATCGGACATGACCCACATGTTAATTCATACACTCCTGATCTTTGTGACGATTCATTTTTGTCTTTATTATTTTTGATATATATCCCCTATTTATTATCAGTACGCAATGCTGTATTAATATCATTATTTTTCAAGAATCTAGAAATATTTACGCTTGGTTGGCCTAAATAAGTTATGGTTCTGTAAGTATCCGGCTCGGTATTGACTACTGGATACACCAACTTGAGGGCATGACTATGTAATTTCTTCCTCACAAGTGAGTCTATTAACTGACCCTTATATCCATTGTTAATCGCAATCTGCTTTATTATATTAAGTTCATTAACATAATTCACATCAGATAAAGGGACATTCAACAGTCTATGAATCATACTATTGAATGCGGCCACCTTATGCTGATATGGATGACACGAAGTATTGTGAATGACAATGTCCGTGTGGGACGGTTTACGGTAAACCGAAAAATCATGTTTGTGATTTATTCTTGTGATAGTCAAATCTACATAGTTAATTGCACTATTTTCTTCCATCTCCATAGTAAAAACAATGGAAGAGTGAAGACCATTCATGAAATCGAGAAACTTGGTTAGCTGTCTGTTCGTACCTTTGAAACAAACCAAAATGTCATCAACATACCTGGGTTTGTAAACCCATTGTAAGTGGAAATTATACAGGAAACTGTAATATATTTTTGTTGATATGGATTTTCATCAAGTATCGGCCAGTTCAATTCAATTTGAGGAAGAATAAGTATACCCAATCTCTTGAAATTACCCTAACAGGAATCAGTGTATTTCAAGCCTTGAATGCTTCTCGAAACATCCTTATGAGCAAGAAAAATACCTTTGGAGCCATGTCTCAAGCTTGACTAACAGTTCAAAATTATTTGAGTCGTATTTTGAAGTCATAGATGAACACCTTTCTTATCATAATGAAATGGGATGCATAATTGAAGTATGTTTTTCCATTCTGAGAACAAGTTTTCAGCTCTCTCATCCGTGTATTAGATGATCCTCCCCTTTGACCAATACAAAAAAAATCCACATCGGAATAGTCCAGGAAACTGTAGTATTTTTTTTCAATGTGGAGTTTTTTGAACGATCGGTAATTTAACTCATTGTTCAGAGTTTCTAGGCGAATAAATTATATATTATTTGCTCTCGAGGAAATTGTTTTCAGTGTAGATACTCCAATCGATCGCTTACAAGTCGTTCTTTCCCAACGTTATATCTCAGTCTGTTCAAGATTGCATTCTCCAAAAATCCTGTCGTGTTTTATATCCAAGCATCGCACATTAGGCCAGTCGCCAAGGGATAAAAAAGGGGTGAGTCGTTGAAGAATGCAAAATAGTGTTTTTTGTAATATAAATGTCTGGTTTATTAAATTCGAATGAGAAAACTTATCACTTGTCGTGTCACATTTCAGGAATATCAGGAGCATTTCTGGTTTATTAAATTCGAAAGAGGAAACTCATCACTTTTCGTGTCACATTTCAGGAATATCAGGAGCATTTCAGATCCACTAAAGATTTGCAATTGAATTGATAAATAATGTTCCGAAGAATGAAAAATGTATGGTAACTAGTTTTCGAGATGTGAAGGCTGAAAGATCTACCTAAAAACGTTGAAATTCACTCAAGAACACCTACTATACATGTTCAGTAATTCATTTTTGTCTACTCCCACACTTAAATATGCTGATTTCTTTAAAGTTCACTAAAAAAAATCGTAACCTGCCAAAAAGATTACGCGCTGCGAAGTACTTCAACCAACCAAGCATTTACGATAAGTTTAACAATAATTTTGATTAAAGCTGTTTAACGAAGTGCCCTGCATTTGATGTGTATTGAAAATCGCAATTAGAACGAAAATCATGAAGGTATACTGTTTCAGATCATAGGGAGTATCATAATCACATCTTGCACAAATGTATTGCGAAAAATGTAACAATAACTAACTTTTCACAGTATGCCCATTACAACACTAGTTTCATCGTTAATTCATGAAGTAAACTCTTTGGAAGTACCTATACAATATATTCGAACAAAAGCAAATTTTGGGTTTGATCCAAAGTACCTCTCAACGCGCGAATTTTTCTGCAGATTATGGTTGCTTTTGAAAAAAGTACAGGACGCTCATATTGAAAACATGTGAATAATTAGGGTCCCATTCGATAGTAATGAACTGAAGCCCTTTCCCTCTAATGCTTTGAATAATAACACAAAATGCGAGAAAGCGGAATACCCTCTGATAGTCAGTTGTCGAAACAGACCGCGTCAAGTTGATCCTAAAACATCCAATAACATGCAAAAGGGCTACTTCCCCTATTTTATCTCGTGCCTCACTTCAATCCGCTTTATCTCGATGACAATTTGTCGAAGCGAGTTCCAGTTGGCGTGATTTTCTTTCAAATTCAATCAAGTTTGGGAAAAATTTTGTTTTTTTTTCATCAGAAATGAGACAAAATGAAGGGAGTAACCCTCTAGAATCATTTTTCGATGTTTTGGGGTCGAATTTGACGCCCTTTATTTCGAAAACTAATTACAACAATGTATTCGAAGGTAATATAACAAGACCTCGATAAATAGTCGACTATTTGGATTGCTTCTAAATTTTTACTGTATTATATTATAATTCAACGGGACATAATTTCGGGATTGATAATCTGATGAAAACCCGAAAGCAAAGCTCAAGGACTTTCATTTCTGTTTATTATTGCCAAAAGAAAATGTCGCGTCAAATTATTAAATACAAGAAAAATTTAGCACCAATCAGAGTATTAGCTAATTATTCAGGGTTGTGTTATATTTATGAAGATCACTTCTTGAACCTCATTTCCTCATATCAGAGAGACAAATTCACAAAATGAAACAATTCGGAATGATTTATTCAAAAATTTAACAACAATCAACAAAATCCAAAGAGAAATTGAACCAACTCTATGAATTATCAATTGAAATTGAAACCACAATTGTTGTATGTGACTTTTGACGTTTAAGATCTATTTATTAGTACTGAAAGATTCACGGGCTGTTTGATTATAATTATCATGCTGAATAGTCGATGACTATTGGGCAGCATGGAAATAGTCGCTTATGATGCATGTTGATTGGTCTCGTCAAACAGGAAACAAAAGTGTGATTGGTTGATGACTGATATTTGACAGATGAAAGAAATAATCAGCTTTATTGCATTCTCCTTTTATTTGTCTAGTTCATGCATAGGGACGATTTCTGTTGGTGATTCAATAGCCAATATTTTCGAATTGGCAGATTCTTGATATAATATTCAGAGATGTTTTTTCAATATGCAGATTCACACGAAAGGGAAGACCTGTAATTTTCAGAGAACACCGTGTGAATCAAGGGACAGGAGATACGAATTAACATTAACTTTTAATTTTTGAAGTTTGTAAGCCTCAGGAAAAACTTCTTTCGGCAAGGAGTCCTAAAGCTCAGATTTCTATTGAAAAAAGATCCCTGAGCAAGGGAGGTTCGACATGTGTTCAAATTCACAACGAAGGGGTGGAAATTCCGTACTCGTCGAGTCGTCCGTGTAGCGACTGATAACAATTCAGAAGAGCACCGACCGTAGAAATATCTATAGAAGAGAGACAAATCTCCGACCCTTCTACGATATTCCAATGAAATGAGCGAATCCGTGATCTGTGAACCACCAACAAAACGAATTGCCTTTCTCTGAATAGAATCGAGAAGCCTCAAAGAATGTTGTGGTGCCGAACTCCACACATGTGAACTGTATTCCATGACAGGTCGTATCTGAGCCTTGTATATCATCAGAAGCTGACGAGAAGTGAAGTATTCCTTTGCACGAAATAGAAATCCAAGTTTCTGGGAAGCAACTTCAGCGATCGATCTCGCATGGTTTTCCCATGAGAGAATATCACTGATCGGAATTTCCAGCATCAAGACACTTGACTTTGTAGGAGTAGTTACTCCTGACATCTGAATACTAGATGATGGCATCAAAAAAAATTTTCATCTTCTTGCGATAATATTCCAATGTTGCCATGTGAGGTGGTGTCCACCAATCAAGATTCTTGAGATGTATATCACAATAAACACTTCAAGCCAGAAATAAGACCTCTATGTATTTTTTTCCGCATCTAACCTCTTTCTTATCCTCGACGACTGGGCTATATGTTCTCCAGAAATCCTCTCGTGTCGATATCCCAGCATCGCATATAGAACAGGCCAAGGACTCCCGCCTGTCCAGCTTCGCATGATTAATGGCCAGCATCATGTGCATTATATTTATATTTCGGGTGCGCTATTTATTTATTTTATGGAGAAATATCTTTCTGTTTATGATACCGACGAATGCGCTCTCCGTCTGATCGAACGGCCAGATACGCGAGATAATTTCGAATTTGCGGATTTATTGCCGACGATATAGGGCAGGATTCATGGAGAGGATATGTAATGAGTTTTTATTGGGAGATGGTATGTAATGGAATAGCTATTTGTGTGAGCGGTTGGAAAAAGTTTCTGTGGGATTATCATAGCGACGTCACATATAGAAGCGTGAGTCACAAAAAATAAATTTTTGTGTCATTAAGAACAGTTTTATCACTTATAATTACACGAGAGCTTTTTTGTTGAAGTAAACTTGACATTTCGGTGGGAATTTTGTTGCCTGGCAACTCAACGAAAACAACTACCTCTGAAAAAATCACGAGTCCGTAGGACGAGTAATTTTTTCTGGCAGTTTTTTGAGTTTATTCCCCGGAAGGCAACTAAACTCAAATCGTAAATGTTTTCTTCAACAAAAAAAGCTCGAGTGTAATTCGGTACGACAATTTAATGAATGCAGTTTCAGTTTATTCAATTCAACGGAAAAGTACAATTGTTAAAAACAATTCTTATATTTCATTTTCACAGATCAAATATACTCTTTTGACAACGCAAGTGAAAAATTAACAAAGACGCCGTCAAAGATTTGTTTACAATTCTGGTTGCCATTCTTTCAAGAGTTAGGTTCCGTATCCTTGCTGAAAAATTCAGGACAAATTTTTTTCGCTGTCATAGTGACAAAATCACGGCGGCATTTTCTACGTGATCACTGTCCAATAATTTTTTTCAGGTCTGAGCCATAAAGTTGAGAAAAAACTTGAAATATTGAAATGCATTCTAGACTTTCTTTGTTTTCTTGATCTTCAACGGTGACGCAGTCCATATAAATCACTCGATATCAAATGAACATTTATAAATAAACTTGTTTTTTCGCTTCTGCTACATGATATTGAATGTTTGAAAGCAGCAATAGCTGCACTTTCAATATATTGACGAATCCCATCAATAATACTTGAATGCTATTATTTGCGAATATACTGTTTTGTTGGAAAGTAATTACTTTGTGGGAGATGAACGTTCTCTCCGTAGTTTTCTTGGGTTAGTAACATAACACAATCTGGATGAATCAAGAATTAATATTGGAATCTGTACAAGTATAGAATCGCACATTTTTAATCTATCCCGAAATGTTGGTGCTTCAATTATAAATCTTCTCGCATAACGTGAATTTGACTATCAGAAAAATACGAGAACTCGTCTGTATAAGCTTCTCTGAAGTTTTTTCTGTTTTCGTTTTCGAAACTTATGACAGATACTTCGCTTCTATGAGGGTATTTTGGGAAAATATGATGTCACAGATATGAAATTGTGACACCATTCAAGGTGGAAGCCAGGTGCGTTGAGATGCACATATCCTCAGAGATCATGATAAAAGCAAATTCCTTTCATTTTCGTTCCCTGCCATTGATCTCTATTCCTATCATTCGTAGTGACATTTCATTCCACTGTGTGATCCCTATCGGCGGTGAGAACGTGTTTTGATCATTATGAAACACCAATCTGTCTGTTATGTACATCGTGTGTTCACTCTTTCGCACTTCAAGTGGTCTTGACGTTTCACCGATGTATTTTTGACAGTAATATTACACTTTTCTGTACGATTTCCACTGACATTAGGTTCAAAATACCTATTATTTCAACCAACAGGATGTGCTCCATTCAGAGAGAACTGCCTTCAATTGAAATTGAAAAAAACTACAAAGGAAAAGATCATACTGATATCGATTTATATGTTTCCGTACCTCTATCATATCCATTTCCAATTCCTTCGTGAACCGATTCGGAAACAGACTGAAACACTCAGTGATACCGGAAAAACTAATGGAATATACGGGAGCGTTGCCGTCAGGAAAATTCAACAAAACACGGAGAACAAAGAGGGGAAAAAATGTTCAGATAATCTTATCTCTTCTTCCACGACACGCTAGAGCGGTAAAAGCTCCTCTAAAACCATTACATTCCTTAAAACATTTTATAACAAGACATGCTAGGTTAAATTTTCTTTTTATCATGCTGTTCGTACGGTCTACTTGATGTTGAAAATTAGAGTGGGTTGCCAACTCCGTGAGTTATGATTGTTACTTCTGGTTGAATGCAACTCTGGGGGAATCTGGGATTTTGTCCGTTTGCTTTCACGAAAGGGTGAGTTCGTTTGGAACTATTATGGATTTCCTGATTTTTTCCATTCGCATTCACACGATAGCAAAATCTCTTCATGTTCCGATATCAAAGGGTACGTGAGAGGAAATATGAATGAATACAACTTCATAATGTTGTGGTAAAGGAATTCTCGATCATAAAAGTCTATCATCCACAACTGTTGAGTAATGATTATAAATTGAAACTTTTTGGAATGTCATATTGACGTTTATTACCACACTGGTGCTTTTTTGAATCTATTACCGCACTAGTGCGGGTATGAGATAGAAATTAAAGTTCAACCAAAATAAATCGTTTATTGAATAAATACAAAGAAAATTCGAATGGGAAACGATAAGAATTTAACAAAACGTTATATTTCTCTCAAGAATTACATGAAAACTCACTTGACTGATTATTTCTTCCTTTGTGAGAACCTTCGACTCCTTAGGTTTTTACCCCTTGGATTTTCGTTTCAGGAATGCTATCAAATTAGTATTTTGCTTGATTGGAAATCCTGTCCTCAACATTGAGTAATATCACCAAAGAGATGTAGGCTTCTGTAATTTGCTCAGTACATTGAAGTATACTAGCAATCCCTTTTCATTCGACAAGTTAACAACCTTTCTTTCTCTGCACCATTTTTCATACCTATCATACACCAAACGGTATTTTTCTCGGAATTTCTCGGGCACCAGATTTGAAATAACACTTGTCGCCTAATTTTCAATATCGGATGGTAGATCATCTTCACTTTAAGACATTTTCACTCAAGAAACTCAATGATGGTTCTGGATATCGATTTGACAATTTTATTTGATATCAATAAATGGCTTTGTTCAGAAATGAATTTGCTGACAAGTTTTTGCATGAAAAAGGATAAATGATAATAATTGCGAAAGTTTGTGAACGAATTTTGTTTTGATATTATTCATCTTCTATATCAGTGATTAAATCAGATGCAGCATTAACAATGGACAGATTTTCAAAAAGCATATAGAATGTTCCGGAATTCAGGATGATATGGTTTTGTATATCAACACCAGAAAAAATGCACCCTAAGAACATGCTTCAATGAGGTATAATAATACAAGTATGTGGCACACACCTAACTAACGTGACAATTTTTTTTTCCCAGAGCGGGACATCTGCGGGATTATATAATGAAAAAAAGTTTTCAGTGCTTCATAAGTTTTTTATTATAGAAGATAGAATAACAAACCAAGGCAATAAACCCAAAATAGTTGAGTAGGCACGGCTTCCTAAGCCCAAATGGTTGCGTCACTTCTAAGTCGTATTTTTTTATTTGTGGCCGAAAAAAATTGTTTCGAAATATTGGGTCTCGTTTTCAGATAAGTGTGGAACTCATTACATGATTCATTCATATTTATCTTCCTATTCAAAATAGCTTTCATTACTGCTCCACTTATTAACTGTGTTTAATCACTTGTCCATATTCTGGTTGTTTGAGAAAAAAAAACTCTGTCGACAGGTGCATTACTTACAGACAGACATATAACGTATTCAATAATTGTGGAAAAGTTTGTTAAATGAAGATTGTTGGTACGACAATGCTGGAATAATTCGACTCAACCATTTTCAGTAATGTTCACAGCATTCCAGCTAGAGATTATTTCATCTCTCGCGAAGTTGAAAATAAGTGAAAACTCGTCAAAGACTTTCGTATCTTGGTTACTGCTCATAAACTTTCGCGTGATCAGTATATCCAGCACTTTCTGTACCTCTTCCTACACTTTTGTTAAATTTGCCCAATTGAACACTTCTGGTTCTGTTTTGAATCCACAGTTTTTACTTTCTGCTAGGCAACAGCAGCTTCTGTTTCTTGTAATTTAACAATCGAGGCATTAACGCGTCACCCTGTTTTACTGTAGCCCAGCAGTTTGTGACACTCAGAATCACAAATATTTCAGAGCTTCTACTTTAACGCTGTAGAAGAATTAGTAAAGTTGTGGACCATGTGGGCTTCACATCTAATACCACTATATTGTCAATATAGATCAATTGAGGAAAGTTTTTCATTCTTGCCTTGAAAGTGGTATCTCTATCAGTTTTTGCATTCACCCCTTTATAGTCAAGGAATGGCTATTACCATTTTTTAGCTTTTAGAAGAGACATCAAATAATGGAAATACCACTATTTTATTTATAGTTTATTTCAGTTACTCGGAGGATTTACCACCTTAAAGCTATGAAGAGTGGTGAAAAATATAATAATTGACACTATAAGCCAGTTAACTCAATTTGAACAAAAAGCGGAGATACCACTTCTAAGCTTAGCACGCCAGAATAGTGCCCTGTAATTGTATCAATGCGTCTTTGATGGCGAAATTCATTAGGCGAGAATTCCATTGGACGAGCACACTCGACTCAATGAAACCCGAACGTGCTATAAATCCGACATGCAATCGAAACAAATGCAGTCGATCCGTGATGTCAGTGAGATTTAAACGAGTTTTGTCCACGACGATAGATCACGGTTGTCATTGAAGGAGTGGCGTGTATTCAATGAGTGACTCAGAAAAAGCTCCAGAGTAGAAACATATTAGGTCTTTTTTTCTTGATTGCATACTATAGTTTTTCTACGACTATTGATATATCAGGGTGACCAATGCAATTTTTTTATTTCAGGTGTGGAAAGATAATTTCTATTCTAAAATGAGACCAAAAAATAGTTACATTGGCTGAAGAGTTATATTTAGATGAAGAGTTTGTCGAAAACATATTCAAATAATTGTATTCATGCACCTCTAAAGCACCCTAGGCCGGCCGTGAGAAATATATTTACCTATGGCCGTAGGTGAAGTGTCATATTAACTGTTTCAATTCACATTAATGATGTAGACATAAGTATATTATGTATACACCGAAACAGTTTGGCTTCAGTGAAGTTTGCTAGAGACGCTTTTTCTGCATTATCAAATAATAACAACACTTTGTATCTTTATAGACCTCTTTGAAGCATTTGATACCGTCTCACAGGAAGAGTTTCTTGACAGATCGATAACGAGTATCTTCAAATAACAGTGTCAGTAAAATGAGACAGATTACATCTGGTGTCCCTCAAGGAACAGTACTTGGCCATCTCTCATTCAGCGTTGATATAAGCACTTCATTGGAATTTGAATCGAAAGGCAGTATTATCACTTTCACTTATGATACTGCTATCTTTTACAAATCACAAAGCTTGAAGAGCCTGAAGATTGATGCGGAAGGTGGATGTTCAATGGTTCACAAAGTGTTTCAGTTGAATAAGCTAACATTAAATGTCCATAATGCACAGTACATGTCTTTTGACTAATATGAAAGTCACTTACTAAATCTAGGAAATCTAATTATTGACTCGAACACAAATATTCCAGAAGTTAAAACAGTTAAGTACTTGGGAATAACCATGGACCAATATTTACGGTGGGATCTACTTACCAAAAATGTCGTCAATAAATCAAGAGGCCTCCTGGGGAGATTCAGATTTTTTAATCAGTTTCTGGAAAAAAATCATCGGGGCTTTCCTTCTGTGTGAATCTGAATATCAAAAAAAAAACAGAAGATTCACCGAATATGGAAAAATCGTATCTGAAGAAAGAAACAGTTGAACAAAAAGTAAAAACATGGATTCTCAAAACGGAAAGAAGTATATGCAGTAAACTTGTTAATGATTATATTTGAAGGAAATAAGAACCTCCTGATTTTACCTAAAAAATGTATAAGGTGAAACCAGAAGATGTGAATAATGTTATTCACCACTCCAGTGAGATCTATCAAGTTTATTTGAACTTTGTGAGTTCGATCGTGTTTTTGTTAAATTTGACTAATAAACATTATTATTAATAGTTACAGTAAAACGAAATTACCATCTATATATGTTCGTATTGTCAGTCAGAGTGCCTCAGAGTTTAACTAAAGGAAATTCTCTGCCGCTCTCGCAAAATTCCTGAACACTATCCTTTCTACGAGTGGCATTTTCCAGTGCTGCTTCCCCAAAGAAAATATGAAAGCTCTTAAATGTTCTACAGCACTTGCGGAAGAATTAAATGTGCATGTTCTCTCTTATAAATTGGGTCGTGTGAAATTCACTTTATCTTTCTTTGTGCATAGAACAGGGAAAGCACTTTAGGAAATAAGTAATAAAGTTCGAAACGTTTCTCTTTCCACCTACTGTTTCCCAGTTTCATTCGTAAAATATCGCTTCAGATTTTTGGGTTCAAATGCCACTAGTAAACCGCTGCACCGGGTAATGTGAGACCGGCTGCGTTGAGAACTTTGCTCCAGATAATTCACTAATGGCTAATTGGAAAAAATTGCCGGCCTCACCCAAAGTTTGATAGGAGTACTGGATCAATTTTTACTCATGGATATCCAATGACTTTCGAGTGGTTAGTTGCAATGATGATGAGCTCGTATATACTCGAAACTGGTCTCCAAGTGCGTCCATCCCAGATTTAATACAGAGCCCGTCGAGGTATTTGAAAGGAGAGTATTCATTTCCTGAGAGGTGTCAGCCCATTAATCTATCGAATAGGTATCTCGAAACAACCTTGGACATATCGTTCAATTTTTTATTGAGGGAAATGCATACTAACATTTGCCCTAAATTTCAAATTCTGCGCCTGGTATTCTTTGGAATTTGGTTGGTAGCACTCTCGATGTTGCAGCGATTTAATTGAATGATGTTATTTATCAATAAAAAATTACCATGTGACAGTTCCGTGTTCACGTCTATTTGGTATTTCCAATCAGATAATTGTTATTATGAACTGTGTATTCCGACGATTCTATAGCAAGCAAGGAATAATATTTTTGGGAGACACAAAGTTGAAGAATGCCTTCTTACTCAGAAACCAGAGATATCGGATGTAGTACCACAGGGTTCTGTACTTGACCTAATCTTGTTCGTCTCGTATATCAATGATTTGGTAAGGATATCGATATTGGGAAGTTTTACTCAGTTTATAGACGCCATCTTGATGTGACAAAGCAGAGACAGAAACAGACTGTATGAAAGAATAGGTGGAGATATCGAGATTGAGAAAACTATGTGCGATGCAAATTTCCTATTTCTGAATATTATTGAAACAGAAAGTCCAGAATTCGAGTGTTAGTTATACGATCTCTATATAGGAAGCTGGTCTGCCTTCTTTTCAAAGCCTGTTTTTGGGAATTTACAACGAACTCACAATTTTTGGCACGTAGTGTCAAAATGGCACAATTTACTTCGAAATAGATCACCCATCTGGCAGACCATAATAGACTGACTCTACAATGGGTCCCAGGTCACTCAGGTATCGCAGGCAGTAAAAAAAATGATGAGCTTGCATGACAAGGATCATCAACACCATACACTGGACCCGAGCCAGCAGTGGTGGTACCCAAAACAACAGTACGGAATCACATAAGGAATTGGGTTAGAGCAAAACATAGAGATTACTGGAAAAATCTACTCAGTAGCGCTCACGGGAGAACTTTCATAAAAGGGTCGTCGAGGAAAAAAACTGAAGACCTGTTTCAGACAATAGTTATAACAGAGCTGTTGACTGGACACTGTCCCACTCAAAGGACACCTGAGCTGCAGATAATGTAACTTTGGAACTATTACCTATACGTGTGCTTTTTCCCAATACACCTTGAACATGAGGATTCATCATTTTTGTATGAGGATTGTTGGTGTCTGCTCTATACGAACCCCTTTCAAGATTTGTAAAAAAAAATGCTTGGGAAAGAAAGCAGACTAGCGACGCCAAGGAAAAGTATACCTATTTTTTTATTGATCTCTCAATTGAATCCCCAAATTCATAAAAAACGATACCTAACTGATCAGAAAATCATTCAATTTTGCATATTTTTATTATTTATTTTAGTCAATACGACGTCAATCCGAACACCCAAATAAAAGACTAATATACCAAGAAACTGTCGACATTCGGTAACTATTTAGGTTTTATGCCATTCGAATTTTTTTTGTATATATCTGGGAAAATATACCTATTTGCCTTGAATACAGATATTATACGAACTCAGAGTTTTTTTTCCATTTCCAAAAAATGGATTCCAGAACACTTTTTACCTCCTCAACGAACATTCAAAGTATTTAATAGATGTGAAGGAATTTTCATCAACAATGATGAATACGGAATATACCTTGCTATTTGTGCGCATATTACACCACCGAACAACTTCCTGCAAGAAAACCCAATTTTTTCTCGCACCACCAACCGGACGTTGTTTTCTGCATTCCGTGCACAGCGTGCCTCCGTTCCTTTGTTTCGCTAAACTCTAAAGTCCGTGCAGGACGTGCCGCATCCACACTAAAACAAATGTAATTAAGTCTGCGCGATGTATTCACACAGCAAACTAGATGCCGTCGTCCTTTCGGAGGCGGTGGCGCAAAAAAGTAATAACGTGAGTGTTGGGGGCGCAGAAATAATAGGGTTGTATGCACCGCAATATTCGTGCAGACGCCTCGGGGACCCGACGTCGGTTTCACTTCCGTTATTCGAGTCGAGAGGTATAATACGCTTTCGTAAACGTTGAAACGTGTACAGATTCGCCCAGAAAGAGGCGGCGGGAATTTAATAAAGCTCAGGACGGGAAGCGGATGATCCCGTTCAACTGTTTCTGGCTCAGAAGTCGTGTAAGGGCTGAGTGGGACATATACAGGGTGGTCCCAGGTGTTCCACACACAGTGTGGGTGATGTAAGTTCAATAGTAAAATCGTGACGTTGATGTGTGAAGGATAGGATACAGTTCTAAATACTGTTTGGAAGTCATTTTTTGTAGTGGATGAATTATTTCCTCATAGTGTTCTTGGGTTCTTAACCTAGGACTAAGATATACTGGTGCTTTTAGTGCTGCGGTATCGTTTCAGACACACCTTGCAGGTGTAGTTGTTCAGAATTACGCATTAAGGGTGCGCTTGTGGTTGAAATTCCTAAAAATTTTCGGGATCACTCAATCCATGGAACACGTTGTTGCCAATAAAATCTGACGTTTGATGAAAACAAACTTCATCGTCAATGACCTACCTCCAAGAATAATCCCACGTTCTAGTTTATTCAATAACCATTTGAAAATTTCGTTGTGATCATAAAAAAAACACAAGAGAAGTTTGCTGGCAATAACTTTCTAGAGTGTGCACGAGTTCTGAATATTCTATAAATGCAGTGATATGTGATTCAGATATTTTCAGTTCGAACCAGAAGATTATGAAAAATAATAATTATTTCACTCACCAGAAAGAAAGGCATTTTCTCACTTCACATATTCATTAAATTTGACCACAATTCTCACTTCTATTCGCTCACACGTATTAACGTGAATAATAACTCAGGACGTGCACATGACTGTCATCTCAACTACGGTCTACTTCATCAATTCTTGATCAAGTAGGCCAGATCGGTCGTCTGATTTGCTGACAATCTTTTATATGAAGTGAAAACACCAGTATATAGCCACCTTACCCAGGACAATCTGAAAAAATAAGAATTTTATTGAAATCTATGCGAGTGTAAAGGAGCATATTTTCAGTCTAACCCGAAAAGTAGCTGTGATCTTCACTTAGCAGTGAGATATGTCATCTAGCTCTCAGTTTGCATTGCCAATATTAAAAAATAGCACTGAATGTTACCAAGATGAACGTCTACATTATCACAACTGATATATGATTTCATTCAATTCTAATAATTGATATTTTAATTAAATCACCTTATTACTCAACTTGGTTCCTCAAGTCTCGAAAAATAATTGAAAAGCTCAAAATCAATATTCTTCACAATGATGCCACCACATATTTGTGGTTTGCGGCAACAAATTCACCATAGAAATAACTAAGTCGCTGCAACTCATCACACCAAAAAGATTCATGCAACTCGAAAAACTTTCATGAACACATGCAATTTTCTGGAGTTGCAGCGACAAATTTTCATCGTCGAAACAGGCTATTACTCAGCAATCTCTCGTATAACATTATCAGAGCACATTCTTACTGCCAATGGAGATCACACATTAGAATGGAATGACACTCAGATGATGACAAAGGAAAGCAATAGCAGGACACGAAACTTGAAAGAATCTGCTTTTATCATGCTGTCCGAAGATGCTTGCATCTTATTCAGTTCTGTTGATAGAAGTCGGCCATGAAAAAAAAATCATACGTCAAATATATAAAATCTCTGACAGATTTCCAGAAACTAACGAAATGAGATACCCATAGTTACACTATAAGTATTCAAGGCGTGTCATTGTACCACTATATAGCACCTCAACACACCTGGGTATAATGGAACACGTGTGAACTGCTCAGTCACACAATAGATTCCAACTCAATATTACTGAATTTATATTGTTCTGAAAAAAACTGTTGTTGTTTCTGAAATTGTTCGTTCCGTAAACCAGCTGACGAATGTCAACCCTCAGAAGTCGAAACGGACTAACGAGGCCTCACTTTTCAAAGTGCGATTACTCAGTACGGTGGCCTGGCGAGGAAATAAACCCTGGTCTCCGCTTGACGGATGTGCTAACCCTACACTATTCTATCAACCCTGCTTGCACCATTTCCTGATCACACATATTCAGCTTATTTTGACTTCTTTAATATTCGTGTTCTCAAGTTATTTACGTGTTCAGCAATGATTTATTCATCTCTGAATTATGATGATGACTTCTTTACCATCTGAGACTAATAGAATTTATTCATTACTAGCTGTGGAGAAAAAGTTGATAATTTCAGGCTGTAGCTATCACCATTATAAATCCACATGAAACTCGTAATAGTGACAATACACAATTTTTTTTCCAGAAAACAAGTATATTGTCACGTTTTTTTATCACTTCTCTCTCTGAACTAACAATACCGTTTCGAGCGAACATTTTTTCATCTAGTTAAACACCTTCATGCCAAATGAAAATGTATATTTTCCGGCGTGTTATACAATTTTCCTGGAATCCCCGAAGAAGGCTTCTTGCGACAAGAAAGCCGCCGGAAAATTTCGAGATTAGATTCTAATTTGGGTGTCTCCCACAGGCATATTCACTGTCGCATTTTTACACAGAATATGTAACAGTGTGTACCAGGGGGTTCAGATGGGTCTTAGGATTCCTACGTGAGAAAATGAGTCAGTGAAATGAAAATAGTATTCCTCAGAGATCGATACACTCGACAAAAAAGGCTACAGTGTCTACTGGCAATGGGCTCACAGAACCACGATTCGTGTTTCGCTATTGTATAGTGAAAATCATCAGTGGAAACCAGTTCGGCTTCCAGAATAATAAAAATACTCATGATGCTATTTTCTCATTTCTAAATAAAGTTCATTCTGAGATAAATGTCGGTGAAAAGACTGCTGCAGTGTTTTGTGACCTGTCAAAGGCATTTGACTGCGTTAATGACGAAATACTGCTGAGAAAGCTACATTGTTATGGATGCAGAGGAGTAACTCTCAAATGGTTCGATTCCTACCTGAAGGGACGATCGCAAATGGTCAAAACTGTTCAACTTCCAAGAAAAAGGGAAATCAATTCGGGTGTTCCATAAGGTTCTGTTTTAGGTCCCATTGTTTTTCATTATATATTAATGACCTCACCAAGCTTGATATTTCTGGTAAGTTCACTTTATTTGCAGATGACACAACCATACTTTGGAATGATAAAAATACTTGTGAGTTACATAAAATAATCTCTGCTGATTAGAAAAAAGTTAAAGTTTGGTGTGATTCAAACATCCTATCTTCCAACTTAACTAAAACAAATTTAATATCGTTTAGATGCTCGATCAACGAACTTTATTTCGAAGACAGATCATTGGAATCTAAAAATAGCACTAAATTTCTAGGAGTGTTCATTGATCAGAATTTAAAATGTGTGGATCATGTCAAACAACTCACTAGCAAAGTCGCCTCTGGCTGTTATGCGGTTAGAGTAATTCGTAATGAATTGGGATTCGGCACTGCAAAGATGGCTTACTATGCACTCATAGATTCTCACTTACGCTACGGAATACCGTTTTGGGGAGCATGCAGTCCAACTTTATTCAATAGTCTTCTAATTTTACAGAAAAGGGCAATAAGGTATATGGGAAACCTTAAACCAAGAGAGTCCTGTAGAACCTTCTTCAAAAACCATAATATCCTAACGGTAACTGCATTATTCATACAGGAATCTGTGTGTTTGTTGAATAAGCATATATTAAACTTCGCCACATCCTCTTTCCAGTATAACACCCGGAACAGCAGACACACTCTGCAACTCACAGTGCCAACTAAAAACATCACCAGAGACTCCATATTTCACAATGGAGGGAAAAAGGTACAATCATTTTCCTCTGTACATAAGATCTGCCAATATAAATGGCTTCCAATTCAGGAAGTTAGTCAAACAATTTCTATCTGATAGACCCTATTATACTTTGAATGAATTCTTTGACGATAATTTACAACTGATTGACTAGCTATGTTTTTTATCTTCATTAAGGAGCTTTTAAATTTTTACTTTCTATGTTTATTCTTATATGAACTTGACTTCCACTCTTTTATAAAAACATACTTTTTATAATCTCCATTTCACCATGTTTTGTATGTATTTTTAAAGTTTTATTTTTATCTTTTGGTATATATTGCATTTTTACGTAAGTATTTTCTACCCAAGCTTTGTCAACAAGATTATATCTTATGATAATAAAGCATATTATTATTATTAACCTACGCAAACGAAAATCATCTTCAGTATTCTTGCAGCCTTATCTGCATTTCCAACACAGAGTCGGAAATCGACAACAAACATCTTTCGTTTAATCATCTTTTGAACAATTCGTTCAGGCCAGTCTCAAACTACCCATACAGTATGTTTTGGCTGGCACCTGACAGAAAACAAGTACCCCCCTGGCATATACTACGAGAGGCATCGTATTTTATCCAGTGCAGTTTCTTTCACAGAAGAATATCCCGCATTTGCTTTTGGCGATACAAATGAATGAATAGATTTACAATTATTGGGCGGGTATACTTGCAGACCGATTTCGGGCTATTTTGTCATTCGTCAGTATAAGGCAGTACCATCATCAACACAAAGTCGATGACTTACCATAATCAAAAATCAAACAGAATGAATAGTGACAAGGGACCTTTTCCTTCCAGCCTGCTTTTGAATCCTTCGTTGATAAATTCATCAGAATGATCAGTATTAACAGATGGAGTCCATATCGGACGAAAACACCAAAACAAGTAGTGACTGCACTAGTTCATTATCGAGCAATCAATTGAAATTAACTGCAATAACATACAAAGTCCATATCTGACCAATAAAGTTCAGTCATATAAACAGCTAACCTTAGTCTTTGGATTCACTATCAAATTCTTTCCCCTGGAAATGCTAACCTTAGTTGCAATTGATCTGTAGAAGAAATTTGAACGACTCGTCACTTCCCAACCTGAAACTGGGTTAGAAACAAGCACATTTCCGCATGACTATTTAAAAAATCCGTTCCATGAATACGTGCCCTCTACACGTCCCATTGACAAACCCACGCGAAAACAGATTTTTTTCCCAGCGTTATGAAAGTAATACGCCAGAGACCAACAAAGACCAGCCAGGCCAACACAAATTTTCGCGAACAAAACGCAAACGCAGCGGTTTCCCGACGCGGGAAAAAAAGGAAAAAACAAAACAATGCTACTGCATTGTGAACGGTGCCATTGTCAAAGTATTCCATATCGCATAAATGTACGACGATTTAGTGCCCGGCGCAGGGCCGTCCCGATCGCCATTCAAACGTCAAACACGATCATAGGGGTAATATATTAGGTTTTTCGCGCAATTGGCTTTCAAACAACCACTCGAAATGGACGGCCGTGGCGCTGGTGGCGTGGCCGGCCAAGGGAATTCGCCGTGTGTGGATGAAGTGTTGATTTGGAAATGATTTTGAAAACTCATCCTGATGAATGACTCTTGATACATGAATACAGTCTGTCACTCTTTTTTTTGCCAATACTCAATTAGTAGTCAGTCATTCTGTGCTAGAAGCCACCGGTCAATCTGGGATCCAGTGCTATACTATATTTCATCTACACCCGTACTCGAATAATACACTTATATGCCCACAACCCGTTTCATAATGAAATCCATTACGATACAGATTTTCAACCAATAGAAACCCATTATTTTCCAATCAAGCATGATGTGCAAGCTTTGCATTTTGACGTTTGTCAAGTCAAAATCAATAGGTATTGAGTTTTTGAAAAATTCAGTCGATTTTCGATAATCGAATGAAAATGTCTTATAGCAGTGATATAGAAGAATCACCAGCGACTCCTCCATAGATGTCTTAGACACGAAAAAAAAAACAATCGAAAGAATCATATTTTTCATTTGACAAATGCGTCACATATGTTTTCATTCTCGACATAAGTGAATGGGCTCTCATGGCCGAATGGTTAATGGCGAGGGCAGTGATCAGAAACGACCGGGTTCAAATACTGACCTCAGCGGAGATTTTTTTTTTCATTTTTTTTTGTTTTCATTCCTCATTGTTGAATTTTCCGTGGTTATACCATTGATTATAAATATGTAGATATTTTCAAATAAATACGTTCGATTACCTACTATTATTGTGTTCAATATAAATACCTAATAATATAATATTTTTAGTTCTTCATTATTTTTAAGGTGTAGATAAACCTTCCGCTCGTTTCGTATCCCGGTTTATGCTCATGTATTAATAACCATCATTACACGATCGTTGCCTAATATACTATTATTTACAACCATATATGTAATGCTGTCCTAACTAACGTCATTGAATGTTGGGAAGTGTCACATTACACACCTCTACTTCCCGCCCTCATTTCATCTATTCTAGACTTTATCTGTCATTTATTGACTTCACCTGACATTTATTTATATTGGACAATTGTCCACCCTGTAGTCACGGTAACAATATATCTACTTGATTATTCTGAGAAAACCGCGTTCTTGGTAATTTGTCGTTAAATGTAATATCTTAGATATGTTCACAACGAAACAAAGCTTTATTAATTTCAATCGAAATATGATGGTAGTGAATGAAATAGTATACAAACCTCGGTAGGAAGTTTCATTCCTGTCTCGAGATCATAGCTAACCTCGACGCTTTGCGTCGAGGTTAACTAACTGACTCACGACAGGAATGAATCACTTTCCACCTTGGTGTGTAATATACTATCTCATATCGACATTGTATTGCTTTTATGTCCTGTTTAAAAGACATTATTTTGTGGTGGATGAATCCTTTTTTCGTAGTTTTTTGGGTTCTCAACCTACCACAATCTGAAAAAAATGAGAATTGATATTGGAATATAAACAAGTGTAGAAGGCAGATCTCTGGTCTACGCCGAAAAGTTCCTGCGTTAATCGGGAAACAATTCCTTCTGATTGAAACTTTTCACTATGAAAAAAATACAACTAATGATGATCATCAAAATACTTATCGTTGTGATCGTTGCAAATCTGCTCCAGTGCTCTAAAGTTCTTCTGAAACATTTCTCTTCTGGGTGTGATATCGGAATTTGATTTTTGAGATATGATCTTTTCTTCCGAAATGGGTAGCCAGGTTCGACTTATATCGACTGACGAACCTGTTGAGATGCGAGTATTCTCAGCCAGCACGATGAAAACAGATTTCTTGAACAGTAGAATAGAGTAATCACCCAAAATATAATATTTAGAGCATACCATTCAGTACCAAATGCAATTTTTTGGGCACGTTCCTAGATGAAACTCTCAACTAGGACGAACGCATTGACAGCATTTGTTCTAAACTGAATAAACAATACTTATGAAAAGCCTCCTGAACGAAGATGGAATAATCACAGTCTCCTATGCCCTCGTTTATTCGACCATTAGTTACAACATCTTAGTCTATGGGAAAGTAACTTCCAATACCAGAGTTTACCTGGCACAAAAGAGAATAATCCGTTCAACCCAACCAGGCCCCCCATGACCACAAGAAAGCCCCCAGCCAAAAAACGTTCAATGTTCAGACTAGACTATCGTTAGTCCTACCGAGAGGAGTTCAGAACAAAAAATTATTAAATTTCACAGGTATTTATTTATGTAAACTACCAACATATATTACAAGAATGAAAATAACTTTGAACTTGATAGCGACATTCATTGCTACCAAACAAGACACAAAAATCAATTCAGATTGCAAAAGGTAAGTTACTCAATTAACCAAAAATCACCGGATTACAGTGGCACACAGTACTTCAACGTTCTGCCAAACAATCTAAAAAATATTATAAGCCTGGCCAGATCAGTCAGGAGTTTTCCTCTCTGTAATTAGAACTGAGACGACCCCATAAATTTTTTTTTTCTGTGATAATTCATGCATTTTAAACATTCACTCTTTTTTGTAATGTCATGCTAACTTACACTCCGATGTTATCCTACATGACAATATTATTACTGCTGCAATGTTACTTTTCAATGGTATTTTTAATTTTTATGACCTTTCAATCCGATGTAAATTGGTGATTTTATGATCAATAAAACTGTCTGACGGTCTTCTTCAAGTGCAATACATCATATTCTTGATTGAACTCATGTAACGTGATTTGCAAATTTTTCTCCATTATTCTCGAGGTGAACGAAGAAGTTTATATACCGTTTGGGACAACCAAACCACTGGTAAATTTGTGTACTCCTCATCTTTCCGATACCTACTGAAGCTTTTTCCTTATTAGGAAAATTCATTCGTCATCCAGGTATATAAATAGTCGTAGAAAAAGTTAAGTTTCCAACTTGCTCGTGGAAAATGAAAAAAATTATGTCCTTCAATATACCATTATCATTTATCGTGATGGTCACGTCAGAAACATTTAGAGTTGTCAGTAACAGTTTGAATAAAAATGATTGAATCAGTAAATACAAATCGCAGTAGAAGTTGAGTTCGATATCAACTCATTTTTCTGAAGTGCTAGTATCACAAGCGAAACTTTGATATTAGGGTGCTCGAATCCTGTAAGAAGTTTTCACTCACATGCCGAAGATTCCAATCTTTCTTATATTCCTTGATCCACTCAAACCTTTAGACAGGTTGAAAAATCCCGGTCATATTGTGTGAATCAGTCTATCACACACGCGTTTTAATCTACTCCACGTATTTTGGCAATTTAAGCAACTCCGTAAACCCAATCAAATAAGTGAGTGGTACCAATTTGGAGATATACACAAGCTGCATGTAAGGAACGTAGAATAAGATTAATCAATAGTCTCGCATAATAGCTATTTGAAGAATTGTGTATCCATATTGCCTGTAACCAAACCTAACCGTTTAGAAACCATGGAGCAAAAAATCGATCTTCTGATAAGAAACACCAACGAAATCAAAACTGAACTGCTTCTTGTAAAAACTACTGTAGATAGCATCAAGCAAGAAAATGAACAGTTGAAAAATAGGATCAATGAACTCGAAATAAAAATAAACAAGTATGAGAGAATCCAATACAAGAATGACGTTGTGATTTATGGCCTGCCTGAAAACGAAGGTTCCAGCATTGAGAAAACCATTGAAAAAGTCGTTGATATAACCAATAACATTTTAAAAATAAATCTTGAAGCAAGAGATATACAGGACGTCCATAAAATAGGGATTGAAACTGAGGGAAAAATCCGGCCAACTGTAGTAAAACTACACTCATTCCAGAAGAAAATCGAGATCTTGAAAAATGCCAAAAAATTCAAAGACACCCGATATAGCGCATCAGAAAACTTCACCAAAAAAGTATTAGAGGAAAGAAAACTTATGATGCCCCATGTTAGGAAATTGAAAAGTTTCGGAAAATCGGTTGTTATGAGACAGAATTACGTTGTTCTTGAGAATCGAAAATATTATTTGGACGAAATAGAACAACTGGTTAAAAATCAAGAACTTATAAAAACCCCGCCTGAAGATAATACCCAGCAAAATAGGAACAATTACAGCCTGCGTAACCAGAGAAAACCCTAGGATAAGGAGTCACCACAGAACGCACTACATCCACTTGTCGTTATGCATCTCAATGTCCAGTGCTTACGTAATAAAACTGATGACATAAATATTTTTTTAGATGAACGTCAAGCACATGACTCAGTTCATGTGGTTTGTTTATCTGAGCATTGGATGCGTGACGATGAAGTAAACTATTATAAGCTGAACAATTATTATTTAGTTAGTATCTTTTGTAGAAAAGAACATTCGCATGGGGGAGTAGCCTTATATGCGAAGAATAATCTGAAATTTAGGAATATAGATGGTATCAAAATTAACGCACTAGAAAAAAATATAGAATTCACCCTTGGTGTTGATAGTGAAATGAAAATAATTGTGATATGTATATACAGAAGCCCCACTGGAAACTTCGAAATTTTTTTGAATAATTTTCATGATCTTCTCGATGAATTATATAAAAAATACAAAAAATATAACTATATTATATGCGGAGACTTCAATATCAATTTCAACGGAAATAGTAAACAATTAGAGGACCTGAAAAACTTATTACTCATGCTAGATTTAGAAATATCAATAAAAGATTTCACCAGAATTACTTCGACAACATCCACTACAATTGACAATATTTTTGTTAACACCCTCTACTCATATTCAGACTTTTCTTTGGATATAGGCATATCTGATCATTGTGCCCAGTTTCTGAAATTGAATATGGACCATCACATAACTGAACGAAGAGAATACGAATTTACGAGAAACTTTAATGAATCAAACCATCTTAAATTCAGCCGAATATTAGAAAATAATGATTGGCAGAAACTTTACACCATATCTGATCCTAATAGTGCATTCAATTATTTTCAGGAGATCATTGATACAACTTTCCAAGAATCATTCACTTTAAAACAGAAAAGAGTCAAAAAATGTCAACAATTCAAAGGATGGTTAACTATAGGTCTGAAAAAATCATGTCAAAATAAAAGATTTTTGCTATACCTGAAAAAATTTACGGATAATCATTTGATTCTTGACTATATTGAGACATACTGCGCTACTTTAAAATCGACAATTAAGCTAGCAAAGGCAACTTTTTTTTCAAACATCATAGTAAACTCGAACAACAAAGCTAAATCAACCTGGGACATAGTATCCCATTTTAGTGGTAAACAAATTAATACTCATGAAAATATAAGTCTAAGAATCAATGGTAATGTCACTTCTAATCCAACTGAAGTAGCTAACGAATTCAAAAAAATATTTCAGAATACTGCAGTTAATTCTATGCCTAAATCTGATAGTATAACTTCTAGTTACACATATTTGCAAAATATGGGTTTCAATAAAGTCAAGTCTTTCTTTTTTGCCCCATTGACTGAAGTAAATATAGCAGAAAGTATTAATGCTCAGAAACCAAAACACTCAACGGGAATTGATAATATACCAGTTACGCTGATAAAAAGGAATATCGAATTGTTGAAACAACCGTTAACTTACTTATTTAATTTATCATTACAAACTGGAGTCTTTCCGAACTCTTTCAAGTCCTCTGTGGTCATACCCCTTTTCAAAAAAGGTGATAAGCTTGACCCTAACAACTATCGGGGTATCTCGTTGCTATCATGCTTTTCGAAACTTCTGGAATGGTCGGTTAATGAACAATTAGTTCGTTATCTGAATCAAGAAAAAATCATATCAGATGCGCAATTTGGCTTCCGAAGGAATACCAACACAACTGATGCAGCATTCGAACTGATAGAACATCTTAATAAAATATTAGAAGACAAGGAATACCCGCTGGGAGTATTCTGTGATCTATCCAAGGCATTTGATTGCGTGGATCACGGAATACTTCTAAGCAAATTAGACTATTACGGAATTCGGGGAGTTGCAAACAGTTGGTTTGGGACATATTTGTCTGAGCGAGAGATGTGCGTTAAAATTAGGCACATTAGAGATAATCACAGGTCACAACATAATATGTCGGATTTTGCAGATGTTCGCTGTGGAGTGCCCCAGGGTTCTATACTGGGTCCAACATTATTCGTATTATATATAAACGATATAGTAACAAACTTTCCGTCTGCCTCATTCTCCCTCTTTGCTGATGATACAAGTATAATGATTCACGGAAATAACATACATTCACTAACCGGAAACTCACAACACATAATGGAAGGAATATCTGACTGGTTTTTAGCGAATAAGCTTACATTGAATTACAACAAATCGCATTGTATCTTATTTCAATTATATAAAGAAGTAGGTGATATAGGAATAGATCTGGATCAAAAACAAATATCATCTATCGATAACACAAAATTTCTAGGCATAGAAATTGATCGAAAACTTGATTGGTCATGCCATACGAGAGAATTGAGTAAAAAACTCAGCAGGTCTGTTTACGCTATTCGAATCATAAAACAAAATACCAACTTTCTGGTAGCTAAAACAGTTTATTTTGCATACTTCCACAGTATTTTACAATATGGCATAGAATTCTGGGGTACAGCTATTTCAGCACCGTCCATATTCATTGTTCAGAAAAGGGCGATACGTGCTCTGTTCGATATCAAACCTCGGGAATCTTGCAGAAGCTACTTTCAAAGATATAAAATATTTACGATGACAAACACTTACATTTTTAAAATATGTCAACTCATACACAAAAATCAAAACAAAATACACCGTCCGTCAGATGTACATGCTTACCCTACAAGAAAACAAAACCTAATACTTCCCAACTATAAGTACAATAGAACCAGAAACGGACCGTTATACACGGGTATAAAAGTTTTCAATCATCTTCCCCAAGAGTTGAAATTATTGACAAAAAATAGATTCAAAGTGCAATTGAAAAAGTTGCTGCATCGGTATGTTTTTTATAATATTGAAGAATACTTTGCTACCACTCTTTTATAGTTTTATAGTTGAGTAAGCTTCATTGCATTTCACGTTCCACATTAATTTTATACAGTTCAATTCGTTCCTTTTTCTCTTCACTATTATCATATAAAACTTTATAATTCATATAGTATTACTTAGGCACTTACACTCTTCCCAATGCTTAGGCGTAGGACACAATATTGTGATTTATTTTTATTTTACTGATATTAGGTACCATTATCTATTGTGATTCTGTGGGAAATAAATGTCTGTCTGTCTGTCTGTCTATTCTTTCCGCTACTCTCAACTCCGAGAGACATCTTCAGATCCCATCTGAACACTCAATTACTTATGCACAAAGCAATCGCAGTCTCTTATTTATTCTCAAAGCTACAGAACTTCGATTCAATCGAGTTTGTAGCAAACTCACTCGCTAGACAAACTCCACCAATTTGTATGGAAACAAATATTTGAAGGTGCGTCTCTCCTGGCAATTGTTTATATCGATTGAACATTTCATTCCAATTTGTTTGCGGCAGCCCGACTTTTGTTTAGGAGTTATCGCAAGGACCGACGCCTCTGATAGATATCTCACGAAACGTCTGTTGGTCTTCGCTATCTGGTTGAATTATATTTTATTCCCGGGTCAGACATGCTAGTGATCGCGTGTTGAGTTGGGAAATCAACACGATCTGTGCTTCTGAGAAGGATAATTTAATTATTGGATTTCTACAGTTAGAACTCTTAAAATGAAACCTCTGTAGTTTTCCGAAAGTTGTAATTAACGCTTCACTGTCGTCGAATTAAGTACTCCCAACTCCAAAACAGAATTGAACCAGCCATTTTTGTCACTGTTGATGAACTCAATGAATTGAATATTTTGAATCACCAAATGAAGTCAGTATCGAACAATCTAATAGTTATCTGGTAACTGGGTTAAAGTAGAATCTGGCGCCCGAGCATAATATCCAAAAAATATAAATGAAATTCAAACAAAAACATGATTGTTCTTGTGGAAAGAAAGGAGTTTTGGGAATGTGAGTTCTGGCTCTCTCTTTTCAAAGTTAATGCAAAAAAATATAAATCTTTCATAAAAGGATTCTTCATTATGAATTGAGGTTAGTAATTGTTGATCGGGATTTGACTTGGAAACAACACATAAGTCTGCTCTGCACAAAAACTCAATATCAATTTCTGTGCCCTATTACACCTCGATACTGGTCTCAATTTTGAGTTGAACCTATTAGTGTTTTAAGTATCTCAACGCTGGCTCTATACAAGTTCATTTCTACAATTCCTGTTTGTGTTGTAGTAAATATGTTTGTACTATCTGTTTTTCCATTTACTTGTGTATGAAGGTTTCTATGCATATTTATATTATAGTATATCACAAGCTCTGTCAACAAGTGTGTATTTACTTACGACAACAAAGCATATTTTGGATTAAATTAAATTGAAACGTTGATGAGTATTTATCATGCATTGACAAACTCCAGTTCATCATGAAATATAATTTCATGAGGAAATAGCTATGATATAAAGCGTGTGTGCACAAAAAAAAACAAGATATATATTCGATTTGAAACGAGATGAGTCTTGAAAACCCATTTTCATATCAAATGAAATTCTGAGAGTAAATATATATATATATATATATATATATATATATATATATATATATATATATATATATATATATATATATATATATCAAATAATATATTCAATAATTTTTTTTCTAGAATTATGAAAATTCCAGTCTTTCTTTCATTCCTAACGTATTGTTGGACATATCGAAGATATTTTCTGTCGGCTGTGAATTCGTTCTGGCCCAAACCGTTCTTCTCTCAAGATAATTTCGATTTGAATTAACTCGATTCGAAATCTAAATGTAGTAGTAGAATTCACTGGAATTCGAGTAAACCAGATTACATGATTTTCATCGAACATACAACGGAAACAAATCTAGAAGACAGGCCATATGAAAACATGTATATGCTTCTCCGAAACCGTTTTCGGTTATAATGTCCAGAAGATCACGTTCGCACTACTCTTATCAATGTTACATCGACGCAAAATGAAAGTGTTGTTAGTTGAAAAAAAAAAAAATTCACCTGAAATTCCGTTTGAAAATTCGGAAGCAAGCTTTCTCTTCTGGTCCGATTGAATTGAAATATTTATTTAGTGAAGGGAAGCATTCAGTCTATAGCTGAAAATACCCGAATACAGGTTGAGAAGTAACGAGCGACGCTCTATTGATTCTAGCCTGCTTTTGAAAATTCAGTAGATTCTAGTAACATCAACCAGATACTGTAAGTATTGAATTGGTTATAAACAAAATATCCGGCAATATTTGTTCGATATTCGAAAACTATGTAAGGATATATCATTATGCCTATATTGTTGCGATATTGTTGAAAACATCTAAAAAAATCGGATTAATTCAATTAATTTCACTTCACCAATTTTCAACTACTAACTAAAAAAACACTGGCTATCGTAGACAAATCATTATACTCTAGGTATGAAAAGACGTAGGCAAAACTTTGGCTGTAGTGGATTTGGAATACAACTGAGAGAATATTGTGTCATATGGAGGCATATCCGTATATTGTGCAACAAAATTATTTATACGTTATTGTTATTTCAACTTTGAATAATATCTATTTTTTTATGATAATTCAGAATCTATATTACATTACCAATACATTACAATACTGCTATCATTGTTGAAATTAGAACAGTTTATGATTACAAAATTTCAATATTTTAATTTACGTGTGTCCAGAAGTGGCATATTTATTTCGCAGTACTATGCCAATATGCTACCTTGATTGATGATTTTAATATTGTTATTCTCTCTCCCAAACAATATTAAACAAATTCATATACTGTTGAACTGATATCATGAAATATAACCTGATATAGTGATTCTGATATTGGTCAAATCCATGTGTTATCAATATTGCACCTTGAAATATGCAGTTTGAATTGATTATCAATTTTGAAATATCGTTTTATATTGGAGCAATCTGAAATCGAGGATCAACGATTACGATGTGTTACATGGGTCGTCCGCAACTATAACTGGGCGACTGCTTTGAGCCAGTTCATTTTGGAATTCGAGAGTACCCAAAATGAGTTGAATAATGAAGAGGGAGGAATGCGATAGAACCCACGGTGTTCTTCTACTAATGACCTCTCACATTTCTACGTTCACCAACCTCGCCTTCCGCAACTCCCGACCTCTTGAGCTCCGCATAATAACGTCGCCGGCTCAATGTAGCTGAAAGTGGCGGACGGAATTCTACGCAGGCACTTTCTCGTTAACTTCTTATCTATTCGCGATGTCTTTTGCACATTTGCCAATCGTAGCGAGAAGAATAACAATAAGAGAGCGAGTTGACTGCAGGCGGAGGACATTTTAATATGCGCGTCGGGTGGCGATCGCGTTCGGAATCCTGAGAAGGATATCTGGAAGTTGCAGGAGGATCGAGACGACGGATGACACTTCCTGGTCTGGCGTTGAAACAGTTACGTCTGGTTCGTACGTACCGGGGACGATGTCGGTCCGGGTTCTCAATGAATTCCTATGTTTGGTATCAGTAACTATTCCTTCAAAGTCGAGTACCTCGATGCTAGGAATTACGATCAGCGATAATCTCTCATAGGAAAGCCATGTGGGATCGATCTCTATAAGTGCTTCCCAGAAGTTTTTTCATGTATGGAGCTCGGGACCAGAAGTCTCATTCAATCTTCTTGATTCTATTCAGAGAAATGCAATCTGTCTGTATTGGTGATTATTTGCTTTTTTTTCAATATAACAACTGAACTTCGAAACTCCTTACCTACTTCAAATATTCGAAGTTAATGTTATTTCGTATCTCCTGTCCCTTGATTCACACGTTGCTCTTTGAAAATCACATGACTTCCTTTTCGTGTAAATCTGTATATGAGAAAAACAGTTGGATCAAAACCTTCGGTGTGAATGTAAAAAGATTTTTTATATAATTGATTCACGCGAAGTTTTTCGAACATTACAAGGCTTACCTTTCGTGTAAATCTGCGAATAAAATCTGCAATGTTTGACTACCAGTTGTTATTCAAATGCAGTGGAAATGAGGGCGAACAAGATGTACCACGTAACTATTGAGATGAAGAACCTGCTCTTCATATATACATATTCTTATTCAACACATGACAGTTATAACTGTCATTATTGATGTCATTTTAGACAAGTAAACTCAAATAACACACTAGTGTGGTAGAATCCATAACTCCATTTATTACTATCACAAACAGAATTCACATTGAAATTGAAGAAAAATGCAAATGGTTTATTCGAATTTGAAGTTATTGTACAATTCGTTGGCTCATTGGAACCAGACGCTTCCATTTCGGTACAGCTGCTGATAGTGCTGGAAGATACCGACACATTAGAACCTTATATTTTTTCTGCAATTAGTATTTTGTTGTACACCGATTCTCCTAGGTATCCTCCTACTACCGTCGAGGGCTTTTATCCCCCATGACGCTTCAAAGTAGTCATGTTAGCCCCTGCATTGGCCAAGAGTCGCCGAAGACCTTATCAGGCAGTGACCGGTATAGAGCACTGGTTCCTCCAATTTCAAAAACATGCAATTCTTGAAGGTATTTTCGACAACGTGTTTATTCCTATATAAGGTGGTACACCTTCCATTTTCGTGAAAAACAAAAAAATGGCTAGAACTAGTATTCTTTGGTCTCAAAGACATGTAATTTTCACATAATTGATCGGGTTGACTGGAAATATTTCTTCTAGTAACTTCTTGATTTTTTAGTTTTAGTATCTGGAATAACTACCTGAGACTATTTTCCTTTGACTTTATATTTTCTATTCTCAAATTGACCAAATCATCGCATTTACGAGCACCGTTAATCCCCATTATCAAGGCCAATTTCATCAACATGTACTCGTCGTCGGGAGCTTCGTTCAAAAACTTCTTTATCTCAGGTCGTTCTAATGTCTTGGACTCCTTTGGTCTGTATCCCTTCGCTTCGCTTTTCCAAAAGCTAGTTATTGTACCATATTTTGAAATGACGATTTTTCATATGAAGCTGAATAGTCGAACGAAGCATTTAGTATTTGGTCCATAGCGACGATGGGGCTAATATTTTTTGTGAATTTGAAAAAAAAGCCAATAGAACATTTCCATCGATACCTTTTACCTTCCGTGAATTCATCCAAGACTCGAACATTTTGAACTCCTTGTCGTTGGCATCTCGGGACTTTTCTGGCAAAAATTGCATCGCTGCTTCTGCTTCCGTAAGGATATCATCAGGAACGTAATTTTCATCAGTTTCCTCCATTTTATTCAAGTTCTTCTCCTCCAAAAAAGCTTCCTTTTTCTCCAGCAAGAACTGAAGAGCGTCAACATTTATTCAAATATTTGCTAACAATGTATCATGCCCGTAGCAACCAAACGAACAACCTACTCTGACCAAAATGTAAAGAGGTCACTGACAAGTTATTCTGACATTTATAGGTTACTGAGTCGCAAGTAGCCTTGATTTGATAAAAAAAACTTATTTGCTCATGATAAAAACGATTTCGTTCACTTTTTGGATAAAGCATTTCATACCACTCGTGTGTTATGTTTTTTGTTTTTGTTTTCTGAGTTGAATAAAACGTTTTGTGCTCCAGTTTTATAATATAAATAAGTTCTCTAGAGTTTTAATTTTGTTGCGAACTTTCAGAGCTTTGCGATCGAAACAATCTATATCCAGATTGTTTGTAATTTTTTATTTTCATATTTCGAGAAAAATATCAAATCATATCACACTACATCCCAAAATATTGATAATTCATTTTTTTGCTATCTTTAAGAATTGGCGCGAACCGATGAGAAGTTTTCATTACAGGGCTTCCCTTTCGAATGAATCTGCTTAAAAAAAAAAACAAAATACGTAATGAATAGTTCAATACAGTGGGAGTGAAAAAAAACTTTTGTCAAAACCGCCTTTCGAGCATTGCTAACGTGATTCACGTAAAAAAGACACATCTCCATCCAAGATTGATTATCCACCACCGCAAACGAAAAACATTATCCCACCCCTTCTCGGCAGCTGTCTCATCCACATCAACCCCCGGCGACGTTCCGCATCTAGTCAGTTGTTTACACGGATCCTTCTTTCGCAGACGACGGAGAATAAAAAAGTGTCGACGACTTGACAAGATGAGAAAGTGTTGAAGGGGATTTTCAATGTACCGACTACTAAATGCAAATTAACCGTTCCAAGGCACAGTGATTAATCTAGGCAAGGATTACTGCAGACTAAGCTGTCACTGTGTTATTATTACTCCCATTTGAATAATCGATCGGTCTGAGGGCGATCAGGATGATCCTTAGTCTTGACAGTTCCTCGCGTTTTGCGGACTCATTTGAATTCCCGGCGGATTTTATCTTTCTTCGTTTTGTTTATGATTTTCTTGGAGAAATTCAACAGTCTCAGGAATTTTGGAAAGACTAGTTTAATCACGACTATCGTATAATGTACCCCTTATACGTCTGTTTGCTCTATCCTAATAACACCCATTATACACTAGTATAATCGGTTCTTGAAATTTCATCGTGTAAACCACAAAATATTTTCAATTCAGTTCTGTACCTATATATAAAAAAAATCTACTCTGAACTATCAGCGATTATGAATGTGCATGTCATATCGAGAAAGCCTTTGAATCCAAACACATTTGACTCGAACCTGTTAACGGTATTGTATGAAGTATTTGTCAGAATAAAATATTCATTCCTATATTCTATAAATATGAATGTGATGTAACAAAATTATTCAACAAAAAATCTAAAATTGTTGTTCGTACCGTTAACCAGCTGACGAACGTCAACCCTCAGAAGTCGAAACTTGTGCGAGCAATGGATCAACGAGGCCTTACCTTTTAACGTGCGATCACCCAGCACGGTGGCCCGGCGAGGATTCGAACCCCGGCCTTCCGCTTGATAGGCAGATATGCTAACCACTACACTTCCGAGACCACTCTGTTTACAAGTCGTGGATAAAGTATAGTATTCTTGTCGCGCATAATGGATATCATTCTCTCGGTGATTTATGATTCATGCCATAAATTTCACCTTGTGAATAATAGCCATCATTATACACTCGTTGAATAAAATACTATTATTCACAATCATTGTGGTTTGGAAAGTTTGGGAAGTTACCAATTGTCCTCTGAGGAGAAGACGAAGGTGGCAATAGTGTATTGTGCAAACAAGTGCGGAAAAGTGAAAACGGAATTAAATGTCAGTGACTCATTCTTAGCTCTATTTTTAGAAACAATAGTTTGTTTTTTTCAACCAATACATAAACAGTTTCTATGCAGTTTCGAATTTTTCTCTTGAAGTTGAAAGTAGTGAATTCTATGAAAATTAATTAACCTACTAACGATAAAAAACTTGCCCTTCCATTGCCCACATCATCTTTGACCAGACAGTCTCAAGATCTATCTATCTATCTAACTAGTTATGGCGGAGTATTCTCAATGTCAGAACTGTTTCTATCCATTTCAGTTCAATCTCATTCGAAAAATTATAGAACAAGAATATTCTTTAATTATTTTATGCTTGACGTTCGTTGTCATTCAACTGATTCGAAATATGCTGTTCCTTCGCGTAGCAATGTATAGTGTGCATGTCAGTATTTGAGATAGCAGGAGTGATGGAATTTTTTTTTTCGCAGAAATGTCATTTTGGGGCACACTTATGTCAAATTTCACCTATTATGGAAAATTATTATGTTTGCGAACGTGAAACTATACAGAAAAGCGTATTTTGGAGTGTCAAGAAAAAAATTTATTTCTCGACCTCTTGGTACTTTTCCGCTTTCGTCTTTTTCTTTTATTCAAAACGTCATTCGAGTCATCGGAATTTATGAAGTGATTAGATCCTCGTCAGCGTGTGCACACCAACACAGTTGTAGAAAACCCCAGACAGCACAATATATTCACACAGAATATTTTCTCTATTTGTTAAAATGAACATTCAAAGTCTTCATGGAATTATTATGAATATATAAATACCTTTGATATATTCATGGAATATTCTATTCCATATGAAATTTTCGGAAGAATATGCACAAAATATTAATGAATATTCATTCGTGAATATTCTTAAAATATTACTTTTTGAATATTCCATACGAAATATTTTCAGAACATTATCTACTGTCTATTTAAATATTTCAGGAAATCTGGAATATTTCTGGTAAATAATAAGAAAATACTCTTTTGAATATTTCTTTGAAATATTCCAAATCTGATATGTTCGGATATTTTTTTAAATATTCGAAATATTCATGGAACACTGTCCGAGAAATATTTCCAGAATACCTCATATGTTTGTCAGGATTATTGTCAAGAAATATTCTTTAAAGTATTTCGAGCATATTCATCGACACAATGTATATAAAAACATGTTCATCGAGTACATATTGTTATCTGGGTAGTTTATTTCGAATTACCAGGAGTGAAAGGTAAATGAGGAATTCCTTGGAAAGAAATGGAAAAACATTTTTCAAGAAGCACTCTTTGCAACTGATTACAACCTCTCAAACTGAAAATCGTTTCGAATTTCCTTTTTTTCTTTTTGGTTTGCACAACTGATCTCAACCATTATATTATCTCTTCATCAGATAAATACTAAAGGTTCAAATGAAATAGCCATCGAATCCACGATCAGTTGGTTTAGCTAATGAATTCAATGTGCGATTGAATAGAAAAAATATCCGGCTCGAGAAATGATAAATGTTGAATTCATGAATGGAATTATCTTCAATGCAGGAATTTTTATTCATTATTTTCACAAAAATCAAGTTCACTCCTACTCATTTGCATTTCCCGAATAAGCAAAAAAAGTTCTCCAATTCAAACCCAACTAAAAACTTTTTAAGATCAACATTTTCTCATTCCATCAAGTCGTATCCCATCTATTGAAAAAATCGGTCCACACAGCAGTCTGCTTTTAATTGGATGCCAGTTGGAGTTGATTAGCAGAGAGGGGGCTAAGTAAACATCTTGGAACAAAGTAACGGGATCAAACCCTGGCTAATTAATCGTTCCGTCCTCCATCTTTGATAGCCATCCAATAATCCATGCGGAAATTTTAATTCTTGACTGGTATGACAGTGCCATTAAAATTGGGCTGGATAACATAATTTCTCGTTAATATTCATTCGGAAACGTGCCTTCGTAACCGTGAAATACTTTAAAGCCGTCGAACAATCCATTTGCTTATTATGCTGCGGATCAAAGTCAAACATTGCATTTGAAATCGGGAGTTGTTTGTTCCGGGCCTACTGGGTGGAGATTCGTAGAAGTTGATCAGGGGACATATAGGAAAATGTGGGGACAGTTTCGAGAATTTACATTGTTTGTCAGGTCCACAGGAAAATCGGTTGGGTCAAGTTTTTTTTTTTTTTCGAATTTGAAGGGCACTCATGTAGCTGGTCAAGCCAAACCCAACACCCTCGATAAGATCAGCAGAAACCCGATTTGAAATTCCATAATGAGGTGCTCTCTGTAGGAATTGATGCCAACAGAACCCAAACATCTTTTTGTCGAAGAGAACCATTACCAAGTGTTTCAATTTCTTGAAATATAGTTCATACCTATGTATAGAGCTCAGTACCACTAAACCATCAATTGGTTTCATTCTATTCAGAGAAAGGCAATAATCCGTCTTGTTGGTGATTCTTCCCTCACGGACTTGCTCACTCCAATGGAGGATCCTAGAAGAGTCGAGGAATTGTCTCTCTTCTCTACATATTTTCATTGTCATCAATCTCTCCACCCTTGGCTGTATCAACACGGATGAGCCGACGAATGCAAAATTCCTACTCATTTGTTGGGAGTAAGATGCCTGAAAACCCTGGTGTGTTTACTTATACCTGTAGAAGTTTGGGATAAAAGTGACGAAATCTGGATTGCTTTATTTTTGGTGGATAATTGAGCTTCTGGAGGTTTCCGTACAATATGTACAGATGTCGCCAACACGCTCTTGTTAGTCTTGTCTGAAGCTAAATTTGCACTAAGTGAAAATGTGCAGTCGGGTTTTTCCACTTTCATTTGATTGGCTAGTGAGAAGAGATCGCAACCTGAAGGATAATAAGTGGACAATGAGATACCAGTAACAACGTTTCGATATTTAAAAGCAATGAAATCACAAATGAACACGATAAAAATATCGTACACATCAGAATTTCAAAGTGACATGACAATATGACATTTAACCTGAAATCGAACAGATAATATCTCTTTGGTATTTTTAAACAACGAAGAAAAAGTGAGAAGTGTGTAATAAACTTACAGTTACCGCGATAACAGTGCATTCTCACAAGCCAAACTGGATTATTCATTCCAGATAGAACTATCCCTCATACTCCATATTTTATCAATCGGAATAAATCTTCATGAGCTTGATGCAAGTCTTCTTGTGAACCTGAAGATTGAAAAAATTACTGATGCTATTGGGTATCTTTTTCGGATATCCTAGTCTGGCAATGGCTGAGATTTATGGAATATGAAGTGAATTCATTGTTTATTTGCCAGTAAATTAACGGAAAGTTGGATATCTCACAAATTGATTGAATGCTTTATGTCAAACAAACTTCTGAGTCTAACCAGTCAAACAGATTAACTCACCTGGAGAAATATATGCTAGACATTGGGGAAACAAAGCCTTTCTGGGACTGACGCAACACTGATAATTATAATCATACTGATAACAAATATCATTCACAACCCTCATGATATATATGTCTTCATATGCATTGCTCATCATAGCTTTCGAATATCTCATTACTATCATTTTGAAGTGGTTATCATATTTCATTAAAGTTATATGGCATGAGTGCCACAAAGCTTCAAACGCTTACTGCAGTTCCAGGAGTATGGAACATAAATTGAAAAATGCTCTCAACATTATCCTCAAGAGAATAACAAGTTATAAACCTCCTTAGCCACACAGACAAGATACTGCCGAAGTTTTCAACGTCTGTTAAACTCTTTCCATTCGTACCCAGAATTGTTACGATAAATTCTATCATTTTCTGAATAGACCAGGCGAGAGAGTCAAATTGGAATTTCAAGGGGCCACATTCATTGATGTAATGGATATTGGCTGCACGGATTATCTGGAATAGCATATATAAGCAATTCAAGCGTCATTGGCAATTTTGATTGGCTTGAAACACCAAGGAACTATATCCTGAAAACAAATCATCCATTCTCAAACATGTAACTTGTTTCAGCAATGAAGAAATTAAGAAGATTAGGTCACACTGGAATATCCTCATGTCAATTCGGTATTTTGACCTCAACAAAAAGTTGATCCAAATTCATTCGTTCTCGATGAAGTGTCGAATGACTACTTTTCCTTTCAAAAAAGTTTCTCAAATCATATCAATGGATAGACTCGTGTGGAATTATTACAAGCTCTAAACCGAAGCTTGTTTTGACTAAATCACCACATACATATGAAGGTGAGCTGATGTAAATTAATTTTTCGTTTGCATCAATGTAGCTGACAATGTTGCTAAATGGTATCAATTCGAATTTCCACCGTCTGTATAATAAACTGGTTTCATGAGTACTTGCAACAGGTTTCAGAAGAGTTGATTGTATAGAAGTAGGTCCAATCAGCATAGAGTTTCAGGATGTCTTTCAGGATCTTTGGGTTCTCAACCTACCACAATATGGAAATGAAATAAATTTATATTTGAATCTGACGTGTAAGAGAGCAGATTTGCAATCTACACCTGAGAGTTGTTGAGTTGATTGAAAAACAGATCCTTCAGAACCAACAATCTGTCTGTTTTTGATGTACATCTTGTGTTCACTCTTTCGCATTCCCATAGGTCTACACGTTTCACCGATATACTTCCGATCGCACGAACAAGGAATTTGATAAACATAATTTTTCAGGATTTCCGTTATTCTGGTTGGTTCAGTGTCTGTCAGTGGATTTCATTGGCAACTACGAAGAAAAGTGATATATTACATTACTAGTGAAGAAAGCCCTCGTGGTTTTGTTAGACTCGGCTTGTGCCTCGTGATATAATATTTCCCACTCATGTGCAAAATCACTTCCTCACAAGTAATGTACACTTCCTTTCCTACGACCACCTATTTTATTAAACCCTATGTGAATAGATAATGTATATTAAGATGCTTGACTAATCTTACGTTTTATTTGTGACAGGCCGTTTCAAAGCCTACTTAGCTTTTTAAATTTTCGAACAGTGTGCCCGCGCCTGGTTCTCTGCCTGTCTATTTTATATACAAGTAGTTCGTATTAAAACCAACTACTAGAATAATTGGAAATTAGCAGTTTCAAGCTTTCCTTGCAAAAAAGCTGAAATTTGTTTTAATGAAATGAAAATACAAGAAATATCATAATTACATCAATATAAATCGAGTTACGAGATTTCTGATAACGTTGATTCAATTATGAATGAGCTCAGTTGGTAGAGGATCCGGTAAGATAACCGCAAGTTTGTGGATTCGATTTTGGGCGTCAAAACGTTTTTTTTTTTTCGTTTGTTTTATAAATGATAAGTTTTCAGTCCAGTTTTCATTTGAATGAAATCAATAAAGGAGAACGATAAATATTTACATTTGTGAATCTTTTCTAGAAGTCAAGTACCCTAACACCGACCTGACATTACTTGCACTCGACGCGCGTTTCGCTGACAAGGTGAGCATTTTTAGGACAGAAAAATTGAAACTGAGATTTGGTTGCGAAACATGCAAGTGTTAATGATATCAGGTTCTTGTTGGGGTAATCCGCCTCTAGAAAATGTCCTTACTTCCATAACAAAGGTGCTAATCCAATCGTTCATGAAAAGTACTGTCTTGTTAGAGTGTTCACAAGAAGTTACTGAATCCTGTTTGAATGACCAGAATGGGTCCTTGGAAGACCCCCTCAGCTCATAGTTATTTCTTTCTACACCCGTACTATAATAGAACAGTCCTATGCCCATAATCTGTTTGATAATAAGGTCATAAGGTGCCCATTATGATACAGATCTGTCATTGCGATGGCAGATTTGCAATCGATTGAAAATTCAATTCAGTGTTAGAAGGCGACATTGAAAATTCGAAACTTTTCCTAGAGATCAATTACCCCAACACCAAACTGATATTTAGCATAGCTAATATTAGTTGTTTATATACCTAAAGTTTTTAGTCCGATATGGACTTTGTTAATGACTGTTAATTATTCTAATTGATTTCTTGATAATGAATTAGTGCAGTCGCTACCTGCATAATTTGTTATCATTGATTGATGATTACTTTCTGAACAATAAATTGAAAAGCGAGCTGAAAGGGATAGGTTCCCTGTCACCATTCATGCTGTTTTTACATGTTAATTCCAGACTCTCACATGTTTCGAGTAGTCTCGTGTCATGCACATGCTTCATCAGTTTAAGATTGCTCTCACCAATTTTGTGGTCATTGTCTAGACTCTAGAACGTGTTGGGCGACACTGGATTTCACTCCCCTTCTGTATTTCATGTGTGCAAAATGCTCTCTGAAGCGTAAATCACAACAAATATATCGACAAGCTATTGGAATCCGTTTCAAAGAGCATTTTGCACACATAAAATACGGAAGAAAATAATCAGAAAAATCAATAATAACAAATGACAGACCCTGCACGTAGTGACTGCATTATCGAGAAATCAATCAGAATAATTAACAGTAATAACAAACAAAGTCCATATCGGACCAGAAAACTTCAGGTATATGAACAACTAACTTTGGCTTTAGATTTAGTATCAATTTTCATCTCCTGAAGGTGCTAACCTTGTTAACGAAACGCGCGTCGAGTGCAAAAATATCAGTTTGGTGTAAGGATAATTGATCTCTAGGAAAAGTTTCAACTTTTACACCAAAGGTTCCATTCTCATCGTTTATTGAAACTTCTGTTCAGAATAAAATCAGCATTTCCAATACAATATTGAATTCGATTGAGACTAGCAATAATGAAATAAATATCAATATACCTTCTGTTCGCAGATCAGTGGGACCCACATGCCACACACAAGTGAGTGACAGAAACAATTGCCAAGTTAGTGACAATTGGGTATGCTCGCGACTACGCTGCAGTGGAGAAGGGAGTGGTTCTTTCTCAAATAAATCAGAATATTTTAGTGCCAGGCGCCAGGTAGATGTGACTGCCACATACCCACAATGAACTAGTAATACTATACCTCACCTACCTAGGATGTATTCAAAATAAAAGACAACCATTTCATAAAAATTGTGTCACCCTGTATTGCAAGAGAAAACAGATAACAGATGTTTACAAATTTGGAATTTCCCAAAAATTACCCTCGTGACTTATTTTAAGAAATGGGCAACATCCTAAATTTTACAGAATCATTACACAATAATCACATTCCTAAACTATGAAATACTGAAAATTCCCAAAAGGTCAAAATCCTAATTGACACTCAAATCAATTCAACTCAACTCAGTTTCATGATCAACAAATCTGTGGTAAAAATAACTCAATGCTTCAACCAATTACTGGTTCCCAACAATAATTTCTTATGAACTAAAATTTCATACTAAAATCCATGAATAAAATCCCTATAAACTTCTATTATACGAAGAACCTTTATATGCAATGTATGCTGCGCTTATGATCTTGGTAATTCTTGTTCAATCATTACGAAGTATCATGAAAACTCAAATAAGCTAGAGAATTCCGCAAAACGCAAAGTGTACACTGTGCCGATTACGTTACAAAAGGATATATATGCAACTCGTCAATTCTAATACTAAAACGTAGAGATAAAAGGAAATTCGGTTGTAAAAACTTGCGTGTCAGTCCAACTGCAGTCCTCAGCTTCGGTTGTTCGAGCAGTAGCTTCAGAAGTTACACACAATGGGAAACTACAGGAGTCTGGCAGCGTACAAACAGTGACATGATAACTCGTATGTACAGGAACACAGAATAAGGATGGTCCAGAATAACTTCTAAGGCAGGTTCAGTATCGGTAGATACATCTGCATACTAGGCAATGAAGGTAAATTCCAAAATAGAGAGACATAACCTCATTCGAATCAAATCCTCAGTATCACTCTCAGTGATTGGGGTGATCCATACACCTTTGGTACCCCCAGAAGCACCCTTTTCTGGAGTCACAGCCTCGAAAACGATTTAAGAGGGCAATAATTGTGATGGAATATATCTGCTGTTAGATGAGATTCGACGATGCCCTGATGTCTCAAGAAAAGGGTACTGTGGTATGATGTGAAGTCTCAGAATCCCACCAATGTGGATTATTCCCAAGAAATAACACCCAAAATGGTTTCCAAACTTCTCCAGAAAGGGAATGTAATTGAGCCCTAGCCGTTATGGTCCTTCAAATCGAAGATGAATCAATATTCAAATTAACAGGCTAGTGGCAGACTTTCACACAACCATTTCAAAAATATGACAGACGTCAACCACCTCAATTCCGTCAAGTGTCACTCCAGATGACAGACCTAACATTCATCACGAACAACCATCGCGACCTTATCCAACCTAATGCCAGATAATAATTATTAGCCAACCTAATGCCAAACAATAATTATTACCCATTCTACTAGACTGACGATTTTGAAGAATATCTTATTTCTTCATGGCCTTGCAGCTTTGTACCGCTCGTTGGTAGACACCCCCTTTGCGAAGTGACATCTGTCAAATATCAACCACATCAATAGTCCAATCATAACCAACAATTCAAAATTCAACAGCACAAAATGTAAACAATTGCTTTAAGGATGAGAATAACAATGATTGTTTCTGATTGAAGGCAATGGGTGATGATTGAGAAGACTGATGAGATTTTTAGAGTATGGTAATTACACAGGTAGCATGAGCAAAAGGTACATTTATTCATCCAATCTCAAGAACAGACCAAAATAACTCAACTTGCAAATTTATAGGAGACAATACGAAGGCAGACTTGACTAGTTACCAGCAGGTGTTCGTCTCAGCCTGGTATTCAACTCTACTTCCTTAATCTGAATATCCGAGGCTATATTACTATGACACATTAAGGAAGAGGTCGAAATATAGAAGGATCCTACTAGCCTTCAGCTTTCTCCACACAAGGATACTAACCTATAGATAACCAGATCAATCGTGACATTCTCATTTCCTTCGAGATAATCTTGATACCCACAATATTTGCAAAAGCTGAGTTGAAACGTCAGAGCTGACAAGAACCATGAGAAAGTGAGGTAAATTTTGATACTTCAACAGGCTATGTATCTGAAGAATAGTCTCTCAGAATCAGAATAATATAGGACACTATTTATATATGAAATTACCGTTACACACAATACAAATATGAATATAATATTCATAGTTCTTCATTATTGATCGGGTGTAGAAAAAATGGCGTATGCAACTCTTATGTACACTCGTATAAACCATAGAAAACTCGCCTTCGGCTCATTTCGTATCCCGGTTAATGCCCGTGTATTGACAACCACCATTACATGATCGTTGCATACCTCATATGCTATTTCTAATATCCCGGTAGGACAAGTAGCTCAAATGGTAGATTTGTCTGTACATCTCCGGACTATATTTCCGATTTCGGATCGGTCGTAGATACGGCGGTGCTTCTTCGTTTGGCAATACGCCGAGACGTTTGCTGGAGTGGTCTTTCGGCGACCTTTTGGATTTACGACTCGGCCGAGGTCAACCGTATGTGCTCTCGATGCTCAACGCCTCATTAAGTCACTCTTGGTGGCCGAAACAGGGGACCGCACGCCTTGATACATGTTTCGGATGGAGCGAATGTTGTTTCTCAGTAGTAAAAGAAATTCTCTCCTCAAACGATCTCCTGAATTATAAATCATATCTCTGTTTCCGAATCATTCTTGCTCACACCTACCGACACCGTAGAGATGAAACAAATTTTCAATAAAAACAAAAATGCATCTGGGTGGGATGACTTATCTTTAATAGTTATTTATGTAATAAGGATCATAAAGACGATCATTATGGTACAAGTCGTGAATGTTATCGGGCGAGGCGTAGCCGAGTCCGATAACACGGCGTGTGCCATAATGATTGTTTATGATTCGTATCACATACAAAATCTTATCTGATGGCATTTATATCAATACATTTGAATAAACTCTTTTGATCAAACCATTACATGTTTTCCTCATAGAATTTCATTATGGTACTTAGTACCATAATGAGCTTCCTTATGTCATCAAAATTGAGTGACATAACGTTGTCATTATGACATGCCATCAGATAATATTATATTATGCAATGATCATGTAATGGTGGTTATAAAAACACGAGCATTAACCGGGATACGAAACGAGCCGAAAGTGAGTTTCGTATGGTTGATGCGAGTGTATTAATAACATTACATGAGGGTTGTATACGCTATTTTATCTACACCCGATAAAAAGTGAAGAACTACAAATATTATATTTATATTGCACACAATGATACCAATTGAACGAATTTCTCAGAATAATTCTACAGAATTGTAATTACTGGTATTACTTTGAAAAATAAAACGATGAGAAATGAAGAGGAGATCAAAAATTGAAAAAAAAAGTTTACTTTCTTATTCTCCCATATCGCTGGTATCAGATATTTTGTTATGATTATCGAAGTTTGGCTATATTCTTCAAAAATTCAGTACCTATACCGATTTTTACTTGACAAACGTCAAATGCAGAGCATGCATATCATACTTGATTGAAAAATAATGGATTTCTATTGGTTGAAAATCTGTACCGTAATGAAAAATCTGTATCGTAATGGATTCCATTATAAAACGGGTTGTGGGCATATAAGTGTATTATTAGAGTGCAGGTGTAGATAAAAATATTTTCACATCTTCCCGACTCCGCTGTTACAGTACTAGTTGTATCAGTGAATTTCTCATTTGCTACAGGAGTTTTTCCAGAATGTTATAAAAACGCAATAGTGATTTTGCTATATAAATGGGGGGTGATACTGATAATTCCGTAAATTTCAGACTCATTGCAATGCTACCCACACTGTCAAAAATAATAGAGAAACTGAATAAGCACAACAATATTAATTCTACTCAATTCGGATTTCAAAGAGGAAAAAGAACAAATCGTGCAATTTCCAACCTTCTTCAAAACGTATATCTTAATCCGAATGATAGGGAAGTTGCTGCAGCAGTTTTCTGTTACAAAAATAAAAGATATATGGGTTTAGAGATGTGGTGATCCAGTGGTTTGAGTCTCATCTATCTAGACGAACTCAAATCGTATCTCTTCAAAGCAATTTATCACACAAATTAGAAATTTTATGGGGGCACCAGGGGTCAGCTATGGGACACACCCTTTTCTTAATTTATATAAATGATCTAGCCTCAATCTATATATCCGAAAAGTTCACCCAATTTGCAGATGACACTACAATACTTTGGCATGATAAAAATGGCTCACAACTGTCAAAGATTGGCTTGATGCTAATAAGCTATCTTTCAATACATCAAAAACAAATAGCCTTTCTTTCAAATGCAATCTACAAGAACTCCATATAGGAAACCAAGTAATCAGTCTCTTGCAAGCTACTCTTTGTAAAACACAAAATTCTAACACTACCTTGTACTTCAATTTTAGAAGCAGTATGTCTCATGCATAGCAAATATAAAAACGAAATACACAAGATGTCTAAATATACCACTAGACAAATACTGAATATAACATTACCAATTCCAACTTCGACACATGTGAAAAATTCCATATTTCATGATGGTAGTAAATTATTCAATCACCTGCCAAACGAGATTGTAATTTCAAAAGATCAAATCAATTCAAACAGTCTGTAAAAATTCTTCTACTGACGAATGCTTTTTATTCATTACATGAATTCTACTGTCAGAACTTTCAATACTGTGGAGTTTGACTTTGTCGTTTAGTCCTAGTTATGGCTCCATTATTGCTCAATTTGATGTGGTTCAGTGCTATTTATTGATTATTTTTATTTTAATTCAACTTGTATTATATAGTTACACATGTTATTGTCTATAATAATTTTATTATTCCCTATGTGTTTTATTGATTAATTATGATCATTATTATTATTAATTAATCACCCTAACACCAAACTGATTATATCATTATATAGTAATTGATATACCGACAGTGATGGGACAGGTTTGAAGGATTTACAGGGGTATTCACTGTACATCATGTGAATTCATAGTTCGATATTTCTCCATACAGATTAGTTTCCTTTGTGTTCTCTAAGTATTTCAGAAACACAAAAATCGTGTAAATTATCGACTGTAGAAATGGGGAATTCACTCCTGAGAAACTACTTCCGAACAATACAAAACTTGGCCCCATACCCTTTCACGAACATCCACATCATTCAGTATGATAGCTGAAATTATTCCGACTGAAACTCTTCCCCAACGCACTCTACTCCATCTTGAAAATCCTACAATCCGCCTTGTCTCCACGCTGGAAATTCATATTAATAATTACTTCGCGGACTCATTTAGACGTGGAAAATGGCAGCTGAAAAGCTACGCTGAGTGGGTTTCAGCACGACTGCTCGCCTAGTAGCTTGGTGTCGTTGACACAAGCTTCATAAGAACAATAGAGGGGCGAAACATTTGATGGGGTGAAATGCGGATTTGTGTTCGCGGAAATACGTCGAGTTTTTTCTGATGCCGCTGATGTAGTCTTCGGTTTGATGTATGATTCTTTCGTTTATCTGACTATACAAAAGTTGCACTGGAAATTGTCAGAACTAGAGTCAAAGAATGGGATTATAGTAAAAGTTATAGTTCGAAAAATCCTAAGAATGTTTTTTCTGGATATTTGCTGTTTGTACTCCCAAATTTTCAAAGAAATTCTTGCGTTATATTGATAGTTTAGTGTTTGTAGAGGCATGTTCTGAATCGGGTTGATATTTTTTACTGTTTCCATTCGATATTATCAAAATATGTCAACGAAACAATTGTTTTATTGAGAGAAAGATAGCTATCATCACATCTGATGAATTGTATCACGCAGCTAATTGTGACTGCGAAGTTAACAATGTTATCTTCATAAGGGTAAAGACGCCAACTACATCTTCTGTCGAACTAAAGCTGAAGTTAAAGCTGACCATATGGTTATGCAACTGATGAGACGAGTTTTTATTTATTTGATAATGAGAATATCGTCTTATCCGATAGCCATTTTTCCATCCATTCTTTTTAGGATGATTGGCAAGGTTGAAAATTGTCAAATGGGGCTCAAGAGCATGTTGATTGAGAATCCCAAGCTGTAATTAATTCAATAATTTCGGTGTTAATATGATCCGTTTTATCGTAGAGCAACTGAATAGAAAAAAATTCGACCAAATGTATTCCAATAATCATAGACTAAACTAGAACCAGGTATATTGGGGATTATCGCTGATGAGGCGGGATCAAGCCATTCTTACATTCAAACCCATACTGAAGAGTAGGGTGAAATATATGAAACTTTGAAATACAGATATCTCAATTGATGATTATTGATCCTATATTTGGATCTTATTTTATAATTTTTCGTAAGAATGTGTTTATGGGTTAGAAAAGAGATAATCTCCAAACCGAAATTTGGAAGTTACTTTTTTACTCTGATATCGACTGGTATGGTACTGTTGACTTCGACGGAATTAATTATATAAGTTTTTTTGAGAGAAAGTTGTCGAATTTTGCGATATAGTAAAATTGAAAGTGCTACTGTTGACCGAATATATCTGAGACCAAGACACTAACCAATTATTTTTATCATCTGGGCCGTTTAGTAGCCATCTGTAGCTTGGATATTCCATTTTCGAGCTCTCAAAATCTATCAATAATAATGGACGTAATCATTTTTAGGAGGTGCAAAAATGAATCGAAGGAAATGGTTTTATACTTTATGAATTTCATTTCCTGAATTACTTGGTTTGAAGTTTGACTCATGTTAACCCACCCTAATATCCAACTGAGTGCAATTTTTTTCGATGTATGTGTTTCTGACCTCACACGTAGTTTCTGGGGCTATTATTTCTGTTTTTTAAATGGATATGGTGGCAATTCAATATCTGATCAACCTGTTTCTCAAATTTTCTATGATTCTGAACATTATTCCTCATCAGAAAATATTTTTTCAAAACAGGTTTTTGTGATAGATGATTTTTTTCTTCGTTGTATTGTTAGTATTGCAGTTTTCATTTTCTCTCAGTCAAACACTCTAATGAGTTTCCCCAGAAGGCAGAGCTTTGTACGAGCAGAGGATTTCTGATGAAATAAAGAATTTATGTTGTGCAGAAGGATCTCACTCGAAAAGTTGCTACGTTGAAAGTAATTGGTTCTTTTGTTTATACCAATGTAGAGACTTGTCGTGATAGACCAGAAGTATGTTCTATATATATATATATATATATATATATATATATATATATATATATATATATTTACATCGATTATCATTTCGTGGAAGATTTTCAACCTAACAACTACAAATAGATTGCTCCTTATTTTTCCAATTTGTGGCAAAGTAAGCCATCAGCATTGTAGATATCATCACTAGCTATCGGCATATTGATGATTGATCTCCTCATTCGTTAATCTCTGGTGGTTTTATCGATGCATCAGGCATTTTTCGGTTCAATATATTCCCTTTATCATGCTCAAATGAATGTTTTTATCCATGGAACATTCAACTGGAAGACATTCCATTCCAAATCTTATTAAAAAATATTGTCTACGTATTACTAGTCTTTCATCAGTCAAGAATTTCATCAAGCCATCCTGAAGCTCTAGCAACCCCCTCACACCTCACACCAATCATCTCAAATTGAGCACATTTTCCAGCAAACCTTCTACTATTCTCTGCACTGAATGCTCAAGGGCTCCTTTATTTTCGAAGACTGCTCGGTGTAAAACAATTAAATACCGTCTAGCTGCAGCTGGACGAAACAATTGCCACAACAAAGCCATCTCGTAACAAATATCTGGAGCCGAGTATGAGGTACGGGCCTTGCAGAACAGCAGCAATGGGAGGATGGGGTTCACTACTGTAATCAGCAGGAACACGATACATGTATTTAGAACGGATATAGATCAGTGGCGTCGAATTTCTGTAGGCAACGGTCATGTGTGGTTGGTTTGTGTCTTTCGTTATACGGTGTTCAACGTTGAATAGAAGGAAATACGTCGAAAATCCAGTACAAGATTGAAAGTGTACTCATTTACTCGAAGAAAATTTCGAATCTGATGACTTGTTTTCTAGTTCGTCAAGTTTGAAACCCACCAAAATCTACAAGAATGAGAATTCATGTTAATCTTTTTACAAATATATTCAACAATCCTGTGGAATTGTGATTTCATGCCATTTGATGCCAGTGTGTGCGAAAAAATTCAATGATTATTTTTTTATGCAATTATAGTGTGATTCTCAATAGTAAGTTTCACCAAGTTCTGCTGAAAAATATTTATGCAAAATTTGAACTAGGAATCACGTTCATACAAACATTGACCCCGTTTTTGGCCCACTCAGGAGTGGAACTTCGGAAAACCCTTCTATATCGGATGCATATGTCATACAAAAACACTCCCTCTGAGTTCCAGATCTCTACGATCAGCGGTGCAAGCAATGTTCAGGAAAATTTGAAGTAGATTGGACCAAGGATTGGAAAAGGTAAACAAAAGCTTCCATTCGTAAAATCAAATCACTCATAAAATCTCTCAAATGTTGAAGTATCAAAATAGTTGAATGATACCAATCTCAAGATCTTAACAGAACCAAAACCTTCAATATCCTTATTATTTAGATGATGATGGACACACGTATATTTTTTTTTATAATAGTATTTGGCATGGTATCACCGTTATATTTTTCTTCCTCTTGATATCTTCATGTGAAGGAGGATCATTCAGGCCTTCTACAATGAGTCCAAATAATAATTGCATTGTGTAAGTTCTAATATTTCAGAAGACTCTCTTTTGCTATACCCTCTACTTTACTCTCTGGGTAAAATATATCATGTAGTGCATTTTCTATCACCTTTTTAGTATCATTCAGTGAACCTGGACTCTTTTCAGCCACTGTTTCGAATGCTATTTTCGAAAAAACTATTCAACATTGAAAAAAATAACTTATTCATAATCGAAATTTGACATATATGCTGTCAGTCAGTTTGTCAGTTTGTCCGTCCTCCGCTCTAGTTTGTTCGGCTTCAAACCGCATCAAAATCTTTTTTTTTTGTAGATCATCCAAAGACGTCCATGCCGACAAAAATAATTTCAATTCCTTATCACCGGAATGAAAAGTCATCATTCCCGAAAAAACAGATCAGGCGTTTTTTCTTCAAATAATGCATCTGAGAAAGTTCATCCGGAAACAAATTAGACACGATATAAATTATATTATACATCGACTCCCCTGTATGGTTTTGATCGATTTGTTCCTTTTGAGAACTCTTGATCTTTGGATGATTGGTACTCGACCAACTGATTCTTGATAATGAGAGCACTTTAGAGATTTCTTGTTCCAAAGTGTTTTCCAAGATCACAATTCAAAAAACCTAAGTAATCATATAGGTAATTGTTTGTATACAAGGAAAGGCAATTCAGAACTACCATGAAAGAAGTAATATCAAAATTAAATAAAATATCACAAAATTAAAAAAAGTTTCTGTTACTAGGCGCGTGATTGTAATTCATAAATGTTTAAATCATGCCCCAAAAAGAAGGTATTAGCTAATATCAGACAATAATATAAAAAGTTACAGATAAACTGACAAATAATCATCATTACGATAACTCCTTGGGGCAATATGTCAAATTTCAATTGAAAAACACTTCAAACTGACATGGGTGAAGTTGAAGTGACCCATCCTCTTTTTCCCTACCTTATTGGGTCAATATAAGAAGTGTGAGTTTTTTTGGACGATTCCGGGCAACTTTTTCATCAGTCTATTTTTTTATGTTTTTTGAAATAAAGTAAATATGTTCGATCAGCTAGCACGTGTATTGAAGCTTCAAGTAATGTGAAATGGAATTATTTAGTACAACTAACACGAGATGAAATTGACAAGAAGTTGAAACCATATTCATCGTATACACATTATCACCGAAGCTACTCACAGAGCCATTGTTGATTAGTGTTTTCTACGCCACTGATTCCTAGTTAAGTGGGCCGGCCGGATCGCAGTGGCTCTTCCTTTCCGAATCCAGAAAAAGGTAGGGGTACAACAATGGCGCCTTTAATTGAAGAAATTCAGACAATGGGACACAATTGCTAGGAGGAATTTATGTGCTTCGGAGTAAAGGGTCAGAAACTGATAAGGATTGTCCTTTGGGACAATCGGGAAATTAGAAAAGTTCTCGCGATTGTTGTATCGTTCATTGTTCGGTGAATGTTCGGAGCACTTGATTCTGAATGTCTACGAAATCATGAGGATTCCTGAGTGACACAATTGTTTACTGAATTATTTTTTCGAAACAAGTGTGTTCTTTCACACAGTTTTACGAGAAAATGATATTTTACCCAATAGTGAGACGACAACAGCGATTGTTTCCTGAAGTGGGGGTTCTGATGGACGAGATCATTTCAAAAATTGTATGTTTTCTTTTGTCATAAGGTCATATTCCCATCGAGCAAATGATTTGAAATTTGGTATACATATTAATGAATTATACATCCATGATATGCAAAATGTTCCTAACATTGAATGAATCCCAATGTGTTTTTTCAAAATGAAGCATAATCAAGAGGACTTTGAAGACCTGAGAGTAATAAGGATATAGCAACTCGAAATTTCAAAATATATCATAATTTTAGACCAAGTATATTTAATATACATCAGTATTGAATGTAACATGTTCGTTGTTTTGAATGTTGTTACAATATAATATCAAATCATCTTTCGAACAATCTGTTCAGCCCAGTCTCAAATTACCTACACAGTAGGTTTCGGCTGGCACCTGTCAGGAAACAAGTACTTCCCTGGCTAATACCACGAAGGGCATTGCATTATATCCGACCGGTGCCAGTGCAGGTTTCTCCACAGAAGTAAATCCTGCATTTGCTTTCGTCGATACAAATGAAGGAATTGATTTTCAATTATAGGGACGGACACACTTGTAGACTGGTTTCAGGCTATTTGGCCACTCGTCAGTACAAGGCAGTGCCATAATCAACATAAAGTCGATGACTTTCCATAATTGAAAATCAAAATCCTTCAGAGTATCAAGCCCCTACCAAAGCTGATGCGAACAACGAAGCTATTGCGCCATCTACCAATGGACGAGGTTTTCCAAAAGAAAACCGAATTCGCCCATTCCTCCTGCGAGGAAAATGTAAAAACATTTGACATAGTCAGTGGGCATACCTGAAGACCGTCGTTAAATCAAATTATCTTTCGAAAAATCTGTTCAGGCCAGTCTCAAATCACCTACACAGTGGGTTTCAGCTGGCACCTGTCAGAAAACAACTACTTCCCTGACTAATACCATGAAGGGCATTGAATTATATCCGACCGGTGCCAGTGCAGGTTTCTTCACAGAGGTGAATCCTGCATTTGCTTTCGTCGATACAAATGAAGAAATTGATTTTCAATTATAGGGACGGACACACTTGTAGACCAGTTTCGGGGTGTTTGGCCACTCGTCAGTACAAGGCAGTGCCATCATCAACATAAAGTCGATGACTTCCCATAATTAAAAATCAAATCAAAATGAAATCAAAGTAATTTGAGACTGGCCCGAACGATTGTTCGAAAGATGATTTGATTTAACGCCAGTCTTCAAGTATGCCCACTGACTATGTCGAATGTTTTTACGATGTAATATATTCGGAACAACAAATACTTCACGTTGAATACTGACACACATTTAACTAACCAACATAACAGAAAACACAAAGAAATTTATTTATCAAATTCCATGTTTCTGCAGTCAAAAATATATAGGTGGCACTCTACAAGTGCGAAAGAGTGAACACCAGATGTACATCAGGAACAGACAGATAGGTGGATCTAAATTATCAGAACACATTCTTACTGCCGATGAAGATCACTCAATAGAGATACTAAAATTATGACGAAAGAGAGCAATAGAAGGAAACAAAAATCAAATGAATCTGCTTTCATCATGCTGTCTGGTGAAGAATGCATATCTATGGGTTCGCTTGATATGGATCGCGGATGGCTGCCCCCCTGAATGACAAAATGTTATGTCAGATTTGAAATATTTGACAAATGTCAATTTCGAAGATTGCCAACAATAGAAATTTGCATTTGAACAGGAATTTGCGTATGAGTTTTAAGAACGGAAACGGATTCAGTTTTCGAAACGTTAACGTTAACATTTCAATCCTCACATGTGCACTGTTTAAATATTGACAGACATTGATACACTGTCACAAAAACGTGTTCCAGCTCTTTGAATCTCTGTATCTCATATGAAGCAAGTAAAGTTTCAAATTGTTGGGACCATCGAGAGGGGATCACCTCCTACCCTTCCCAACAAACTAACTTCTCTTATTAGGAGGAACAAAGGATATGTTCGATAACCGCATACCGCCGTCTCATCCCTCACCAGTACCCTGATTGACATTTCAGCGTTCTGTACTCGGAAAGCTCCTCTGGATATCGTCAGATTATACAAGAAACATATTCACCACTTGTGGCAGAGATTGAAGCCTAATCATAGATCGATCTGGGCGGCTTGATTGATCGTTTAATGCATGTTTGCTGACAAAGACCATACTTGTTTTGTTCCGAGTAGAATGACTATGTATCCCAATAGCAGGCCTTGATACAGCGTAAATGAGATGTATAGGTGGGATGACGTTGACACTTCGATATAAAGGGTATAGCAGAATTCACTGTATGTTATGAAATGTACAGATATAGAAACGTGTAGTATATTGTTCAACGAGCGAGGAATAATAATAACAATGAATCGTCGCGTATATCGAATAGGAGTATTTTAGCCATACATAAGTTCTTTTAGTTTCTTTTTAGAGTTGATAATATTATATTTTAGACAGTTAACCAATGTTGAAAATGAGAACAATCTCTACTCGCTTGAAGTCACACGAATTATTTATGTTGCATAACATATAATCATCTGTGTAATTAAAACAGTGATCCATGAAAATTTACCTAATCGGTTTCCAATTTTCCAAGTAAAAAATTACCTAATTTTTTACTTGAAAAATTGGAAACCGAGTCGTGTTATGTGACATGGTGATTTATTATATAATTTCAAATTCAATGAATTTTTCTGTTAGGTCTTTAGTTTGAATCTCTCAGCTCTCATCAAATTTCCTGATCTCGTTGGATATTCATGTTTTTACGATTGTATAACGTAGTTTGAATATTTTTATGAATTTCAATAAATGTTTCATATATGAAAGCTGAAGGAAGCGGTATAATTTCAACTGAAAAGTGTGCGACAATGATCTCTGAAGTTGGCATTAGATATCAGACGTTTAACACTATGCCAGAACACTATACTCCCCACTTCAGACATTTAACACTATGCCATATGTCATGTGACAAAGGAAGAGTCCGAAGTGAGAATATGTCACCGCTCTATTACCGGCGAATTCCTTGAATCTACTATAACACTATATGATACTTCCGGTTCGACAGGAAGCACACCCAATTTTCATATTCATTATCCCCGGAATTCCCCGGAATTCCTCGGAAATCCCACCGAAAAATATGTCAATTCAAAGAAATATCAATAAAATTTTAAAACTGAATGACGGAAATAGTAGGAATACCGGGGGAATTCCGAGGAAACTCAACGGAATATGAAAGACATATTTCGGAACATTCACACAAAAGTTCTTTCGGGATTTCTGAGTGGAACATAAACTTTAGACTTTTAAGTAAACCATGGCGTGATTATGACACAATCTGAATAATATCGGATTATACATATCCAAACTTGTCCTATTTTCATTGAGGCTGGTATTTATTATATCGGAAAAAAATAAATCATCTATTTAATGCAAAGTCACAATCGGAAAATAGAGGAAACGGATCGTCTGATTCCACTCAGGTTTGTTTCATTAGCATCACTTCTCCTGAGATTTTTTCTTATAGAATCAAGTTCTGAATCCGTTAGAATAAATAACTATAAAAAATACAATTTTCATTGAAAAAAAATGGTATTTTAGGGTCTGAGAAAGTTCTATTATTTTCAACCGCTTATTTGTGCTAAATGATTACAGAATAATCAATCTGTGGGGAAAATCCTCTTCATACGTGTTTGTCATCGCTTATAAAGCGAAAATAAACTGTATGCCAAAAGCGTATATTCCATGACATCAGAAATTATTGATAAGCCTTCAACATTACCTACTAGGAGAATAAAAAAATATTTTTCATCGCTGTGTTCACCCTGTATAAACACAAATTTGACGGTTGACTTCGAACCACAATCTATCCCATCATCTTCTTATTACAAACCGATAAATCATATAAAATTGTCCAAATAACATGATGGACCTGCAAAGAATCCCCAGAAATCATACAAAGACTGCAGTCATTGACTATATAACTCAGATCGTATAACGCGAGCAATAACCAAATTAGTTCAATTTTGGTAACTGCTGGCAACAACGTAGATAACCGGTGTTTCGTCTACCAATTATGATTTACTCTCTCTTCCCAAATCAAGGGCGTCCGTTTCTTCCTCTTGTAAAGGGAAATTTCAAGACACGTCATCTTTGAAATATTGAGGAAAATAATGGCAGAAGCAGAGGTTGACCCCAAAAACAAACACACAAACATCGACACAACGTTTTTTTGGGTTGTTTCACAATCCCTATTCATATATTTTCGAATCAATAGGTACTATTCCATTCAAAGATCTTATTTAAAGAAGTTATAGAATTATTTGAAAAACCTACCCATAACCACACCCCTCTCGAGGCCTTACAAAATACGACACAAAGTTTTTTTGGGTTGTTTCACATGCCTGATTCATATATCTGAATCAGAATGAGTTACTATTCCATTGAAAGGAATTATTGAATTATGTGAGAAAACTACCCTCCATCACAGCCCTCTCGAAGCCGCACAAACTATGGAACAAAGTGTTTTTGGGTTGTTTCACGTGCCCAATTCATATATTCGAATCAGAATGAGGTACTATTCCAGTGAAAGAAGTTATCGGATAATTTGAAAAAACTACCCCCAACCACACCCCTCTCGAGGCCGCACAAACTATAACACAAAGTTTTTTGGGTTGTTTCACATGCCCTTTTTATATATTCTTATCAGAATGGGGTGCTATTCCACTGAAAGAAGTTATTGAATCATTTACCAAAACTTCCCCAACACACCCATCCAGGGACATATCAGATGTTTATCAGATCATGAAGATTGGGTCATCAGGCTTATTTGTCGCTAACAAAATGTATTTCAAATTGGAAATTCGCCACAAACTCTTTCAAAACGAAGCTTTCAACTTTCTTCGTCCAGTGGAAGTAGATTATTTCACACCGGTGTAATTTTACTATATGCTTTTTCATTATTGCGCGAATAAATTGAAGTTACCTAATAATAATCCCGATAGTTTCTTTAATAATTTTTCGGAATTTCCCGGAATTCCCTGGAATTCCTATCAAATGTACTCCAGAATTACCATGCGGTCAACCCCTCGACGAAACCCATCCATCCAGCTATACATGGAACACCCAGTAGCTGACACGTGTCACCGATCTCGAAAAATATTCCCAACAGCACCTCAATCATACATGCAGGAACACACAAACACACACACAAAGAGCCCCCCTAATCAGCGCGTTCCACTAATTACTCCCCGCTTTCATCTTGACGCTACCTCCGAATGGCAAGTGTCCTTTTCCGCCTGATCCGATGCAGACTTTCACTCTCGTAATTAACGCCGTCCTTTGTTTCAGTTACTTCGTCCTTAGACGTGGAGGCGGTCCAAGGGGGAGTCGCGAAGTTGCCATGCGACATCGAGCCGTCGATACCCGGCGATAAAATGCACATCGTCATCTGGTTCAAAGAAGGAGAGAACAGGAAGACTCCCATATACTCGTGAGTATGCTTGTTGTCGAGTGTGTGTAGGGGATGCTGATGATAACGGTGCTTCTAGCGAAGTTTTCGAGTGAAGAAATCAAGGGTGGGATGTGGAAATTGATGGGTCCCTTGGATACATCCAGCATTTTTTTTATACCAAGATTCACATGGAAGGAAAGCCATGTATTGTTCGAAGAACACCGCATGAATCGACGGATAGGAGATACAGATTAACATTCACTTTGAGTTTTTGAAGTTTGTAAGCTTTAGGAAAATCTTCCCTCGGCATTATTATCATAAGACATAATCTTGTTGACAAAGCTTGGTGAATACTTACTTAAAAAAATGCGATATATATCAAAAGATAACAAAAATGAAACTATAAAAAAAAATTCAAAACATGGTAAAATTGAGGTTATAAAAAATATGTATATATAAAAGAGTGGAAGTCAAGTTCATATAAGAATAGACATAGAATGCTCAGCTGCTTTATTTGAAATGTATTGCTTAAGTAGAAATCCATAAAATCAGTTCATTTCAAGTCATCTGATCAAACAGAACCAATCAGAACAACATTATACTGAATATTTCTCTCATATATAAAATGCCCCATAAGAACAATGCAATTATCGAAAGCATACAGCGGTATTTGCATTGTATCGAAAACTTACAGCGGTAATTGCATTGTATCAAGTCACCATAACAACACATTTTACGAAACCGTATCGCTAAACGTCAGGAAACAACACAAATAAATGTCAGATAAACTTCAAAAATAAAAAAACATTTCGCGTTTGAGTGAGTACTCTATGCAATCTATAAAGGAAAGTAAAAATGTAATTTCCTTGAGAATTTCTTCATTCGTGAAATATTCCAAAGAATTACATTCGTGCATAAAAATGACCAGATAATTCAGCATTCAAGCATGATATCTTATACAAATTACATTCGGTTATTTTCATATTTTGTGAAAGAGCCCTCGTGTTTCGGACTCGGGCACTTTCGCCAAAATATGCAAATAAACTTGCAATTTTTAGATATCACGCTTTCTTGCAAAATTATCGGTAATTTTTATGCACTCGTGCAAATATAACCGAAAATACCCCATGGACTGTTTCTACTTCAATATGTTGCCATGGATACATACAAATTGATTCATTTCGATTTTGACGTTACGAATATTGGATATTTCAGAATGTTACCATTTGGTTGTAATATTATCTAGAATATTATGAAATTACGGAATCAATTATACCAAAAATAATCGCTTATAATTAAGAATTGAATTAAGAATGATAGAATGTATCTTTGGGTACATTAAGGAGGTCCCAGCGGCTGAGACTGCTCAGCAAAAATCTGAATCCGAATAGATAGATTTCTAACTAAGCAGTCTCAGCCGCTGGGACCTCTTGAAGAAGCCCATTAATAAAAAATGGAGAAGCGGTAGAGTTGGCGTCGATGTGTTTTCAACCAACAAGCTTCTGTAATCTGTTATAAAATTTTCACAACACAATTATCAGTGTCCTCTGGTTATTACTATTGAAGAAAAATCCCTGAGCAAAAGTGAGGTTGGACAGGTATCCAAGTAAAGGGGTGGGAATTCCGCACTCGTCGGGTTATCCATGTTGATACTGGGAAGGGTGGCACGATTGAATAGAATAAAATAGAAGTTGAAAATACTTTCTGTACAGAGATACATTCGTAGCAAATCGGTAGAATGAACGAATATGTTGAAAGTGATATAGGTATCTATACAAGACACTTGACTGTTCCAGGGAAAGAGCTATTGCTCCCTTGCTGAATACTCTACTGAATCATTTCGATTGACTTGCCTTCTTTTTTCATATACATTTTGGTACCTCTTTTACCATGTTACTTGTTATTTTTGCATGTCTTTTTTTTTTGTCAATGAGCAAGCCTTGTAATTTGCCATGTTCATGGACTTTCGACAATTTCGATACTTATATGTTAACACAAGTCTAATGCAACGAATATATTTGTATCTCTGTAAAAAGAAATTTAAGTTCGGTATACGTTCATCATAAGAAACAGTGACTACGAGCATGTGATAAATAGATAGACTGAAGACAATGATTCAAAAGATCGTTTTTCAAATCTTTCTTGAAACAAAACATGATCATCAGTATCACTACTTTTGTTCGGGTTTGAAGGCCGTTTCTTCCTGACGTTTCGCTGGCGCGAGTGGCTAGCTTCTTGAGTTAGACTCCGATGACTGGGTATTACAAACAGAATATGTTTGGCTCATAATTAAAGAATCACTGGATTCTCATCAGAAAGTGTACTCACCATATTATGATTTTTCCTAAAATAAAAAAAAAGATTCGAAATCTTATAATATCTGTTTTCATAGCAAATTGGTATATTTGTCACTATACGTTACTCTAATATTTTAAGGAAGCTTTTTCAACACTCAATACCAAAAGTCCTAGTCTCGTTACAAATTTCCAAAGCAGTCCAAAAAATTAGGTAAACTGGCTCCCGAAATGCCGGCGAGGGGAAGTATATGCATTTTTTCTACGACATTTCTTCAATTGCATCTCCAAATTCTTAGAAAATACGTCAGTCAATTTTGTCAGGTCTTAGACTTCAACAGTTCAATGGTCTCCACCTAATCATTCTTCAATTACTCTAGTAGCTCAACACGTCTGAAAAAGATATTATTCACCGAAACAAGTGAAGCGGTTTTGTGAACTGTATAGTGGAAAACACACAGTGAAGTGTTTTTTATCACGTTTATCATTGATTTTCATCAAGTATCTGCCAGTTTTATCAGTCATCTATTACTCCTGCTTCATCATTTATTTTTCTTCCACTTCATTTCTCTCTGTCTTTCATTGTTTTTCATAAAAAAATCATCAATCTTCAGAATAATTTTTTTGAGACTTTTTTGGAGATAATGAGCATTGTTTTCCTTTGTCACGATTCATTATTCAAATTTGAAATTTTCACGGTATTGAATTTCCTTTAGTGTTTCAAGCCAGCTGTGGCAGAACACGCACTCAGTGAGGGGAAACCACAGGATCCTGTTCGAAAACGCAAAACTCATTGCCCCAACCAGGGATACCATAGTCGACTGAAACGGAAGGCAATAGAGATTCACATACACACGGATAATTTCAACAGAAAAGAAGAAGATGTGAACTCCAACCGAATATGAAGTCCCATATTAAGAAGATCAAAAATACACAATATTATGACAACAGGTCTTGCGGCAATTGATGCTGATGATAATTTTCTGAACCCAGTGATAACAGCAGTCGATAGTAATGAAAATTCTCCGAATCAAGAAAAAGTAATTATCACTCCAAGCTACCTGAATCCACATAAATACGCTTCACGATGTCGGAATATCCAGTAATCAGAGTTTAACTCAATATGTATGAGTCTATGAAGAAGCTAACTCCCACAGGCAACGTCAGGAAAAAATTCCAAAAAACGACGGCCTTCAAAACCCGAACCAAAGTAGTGGTACTTTGAACATATTGTATACTTTCGATACTGTAATATATTCTATTTCATACTGCATAGTAACACCCATGTTTAAGTCAACGATTTTATTCCGGTAAATGAGAAAATTTTTACTGGACTCTAATGAAATGGGGCAAGAATCAAACAATTTATTGTGAAAACAAAACGAAATTAATAAAATGAACATGTGATTGAAGACAATCTAAACATTAAAAGTAACATGAATTGAGCAATATGTATTCCCAGTTATTTCAACTTACGGTAAACCATCGTGGAGAGTGGAACTCGAGCAAGCAGTTGTACTAATAATTTCTTTAGATTTCTCAGTTAAGACTTGCACAAAACTTTCTCCTCCCTGGATCATTTTGGCCACTTTGTTCTTTCCTCCCAACGAATCCTCAATATACTTTTCTGCCACGGAGGAACTCTTCCATCCTCCATGTCTTTTGAGAACGGAAAATTCCGCTTCCGCATTTGCTAGTAAAGTCGCCGATGTGCGGCGAAAACTATGACCGGTGTACAACTCGGGATTTGCTAATACTAGAAATTCCGCTAATTTCTTGGGAACTCCACCGACTGTGTGAATTCCAACGCGCTGGGAAGTGCACTTGCCATTACGGTATTCTACGAACAATTTGTTGTGACCTAAACCTTTGGGCCGCAAGGCAACGTATCTTCGGAACAGTTCCAACACACTTATGCAGTCCATTTTATCAATGACCGTAAATACTCTTCTTTGATTCGTTTTTGAGAAAGGGATTGTGATTACCAATTGTGTAGAAGTTTCCTGGATGTCATCCAAAGACATTTCATATATCTCTTCGCGGCGACAACCACCAGCGACGGCGATTAAACCAACAATCTAACAAGAACACAAAATTATCAGTAAATATTGAAATGTACATCTAAAATTATTACCTTTGCCAAAAGATATTGTTGATCTGGTGCCTCTTTCACAAATTTTACCAATTCTTCTCTAGTGAGTGTTTTGTCTTGTTTAGGTTGATAGCCAACAGACTGATTTTTAAGGAACGCTCGAAGTTCAGAGAATCTCGATATATCCCCACGTTTTCTCGGCTCCTTCATCGCCTCGTCCGCAAACATTTCGACTCGTACTGTAAAAATGCGTTTCCCGGACTTATGACGTAAATTACTATTTTGTAGTGATAGTCATGGAAGAGAAAGGCTGACAGTCAATACAGATTTTTTTTGAAAAGAACAAATCCTGAATTTCATAAAAAAAATACTGATTGTTCGACCTACGTTATGAAGATATATTCCCCTTTTGTAGCGAAACACCGGAGGTTGAAAGAATCATCAAGTTAACGTTGAGAAATTCCTTCACAAATTCACCCCTTCGCAACACACCCCACCCAAATAATACACGGTTGTGCCCATGTGCGCAACATCTCAAAATATCTAATTACCCATTCCTGTTCCATCAAGAACTCGCCCGAGCTCCAATTTCCTGGGACCACTATCTGATCTCCACTCTATCAATTCACCTCGCAACCTCTGGAATCAATTCGAAACCCACCTCGAGTACGTCCTCCTGTGAAGACTCCGTCGGTGATCATTTACTCGCGTTCGGCACGCCTATAGAAAGCAGTAATCACCATTGGTAAATAGGAAACCGCTTTGATACATTACAAATTGGGTTATTGAGCCTCTGGGTTCCATATGTCTAATGCACGTACATTAAGTAAGCAATTAATGTAAACGTGGCCTACTTGACGCTGCAGGACGTGATATTTGGCGCCGCTATTGGCTGAGGAGGCGATAGACTCTTGCCGAAGGATTGTAAGGGGAAGTTATTATTGTTTTTTCTTTAACATTGTCGATGCGAAAGGGAATGCAAGAATGGCCAGCCCGCTTGCCAGATTTGACACCTTAGGACTTTTTTTATGGGGCTATTTGAAGCAAAAGGTGTACGAAACTGAATCCGCTTCAATATTGAAAATACGGCAGAGAAAAATACTGAATATTTGTAGAAATATCGACGTTGCTGTGTTCGAAAATGTTCGACGTGAAATATCGGATAGGCTGTTCTTATGTCAAGACGTTTGAGGCAACCATTTCGAGCATTTTCTGAACTGAACTCATCTCATTTCCTCAAAGTTTGAAGTTGAACGTCGATGTATTTTGGCAATTATTAAATATTCCGCCATTTTGTTGTAGGGAATAGTATATCGTACCCCCAACGAGCATGGAATGAGATATATTTCCTATGAGTATGAAAGTTTGCAGCACGAGCTGAGGGGGAAAGTTGACGTTATTGACATTTTCTGTGTCTGATGTCAATAAAAAATCTGACAACTCATTGATCGACCCTAATATTTCATTGGCTATTTTATTTCGACTAGTCAGGGACTTATCGCATGTAATACAACAAGTGTATTGATGATTATCGAAACACTTCCTTCGATTTTGAGAAACAAATCATGTTGCTTGGAAACTACACAAGCGCACAGCGCGAGTGTGGTTTCCCCAAAGCAACATGATTTGTTTCGAAAAAGAGAAGTAATTTTCGACAATCATCAATAACACGAGTTGTATTTGTTCAGATTATTTCATGAATAAAATCAAAGCCATTTTGATGATTTCCTATTTATTGTTAATATTAATATTGAACGTACAATTTGTGGAATTAGTGATTTTGATATTACTTTCGTGATTGATTGTTCTCCTATTCCGGAACTGGCCAACTGACTAACAGCAGTGGATCTGTTTGAATGGTTGGTCATTTTAACATTTTTTGTATCTAAACCAATCTTTTCAGCTGCTGATTTCGTCCATTTACTGATTTCGTTTATCCCCACTGGCATATTTTTAAACCAAGGGCTATCATGGCTTTTATACCAATTATTGTTAACTGTCAAGAATAGCCGGTCCGTTTTGATGTTCACTCCTCGTTTTGATATCACTTTCTTGAATAAACGAACAGGGCAATTTTCTGGGTTGGCTTCATTTGGCACAAGCCATTTACTTTCTGCTGTATTTCTTGTACCACCTTGTGCTGTTTTCGTAAATATTGGGTTGTATTCCAGTCTTCCAGTTGGTGTTCCATCATTATTTATTTCTTCCTTGAAAAAGTGAACTAAACATCGACAAGCCTCACCTCCCCGCCAAGCTAATTCAACTACTATAATGTGATACAGTTTTCTTTGCAGTCCATTTGGAGTGTTTTCATCCCAACTTTGTATAATGCGTGTCATTTCTTCAGATGTTAATGATACACAAGACATTTTTCTTTTTTCTGGAATACTTTGCAGTTGTTTCCTTTTCATGTTTTTCGCATTCCTAGCAGTTTGGAAACTCAAATCTTTGAATGGATCAAATCTTCGATTGTATTCATTATAATACTTTTCTTGGAGTAGTTTGGCAGTATTATTCCAAATAGTCTTCACTGACATTTCCTTATACTCACTCCCATCGGTTTTTCGCATATTGAATGCCCATTCAGTGAGGATATCCGCAAGTTCTTCATCGGATATATTTTCGTCTAGCTGGTGATTGCGTCGTCCACAAAATTCTGTGAATTGTTTCCAGACATATTTCTTGGACCGCACGGTATTTTGAGGCGTTAGGTCTTTGACTTTATATTTTATTTCCTCGAGATTGTAATCTCCGAAACGGTTCTTTTCATCCATTTTGACGTTTGATTTTTAATCGACAATTTGTTTTCCTGCACAATATGCTACAGCCTACTGAATTAAAATTTTCATATATCCCGCAAACCGTGCATCCCGCATTGTAGTTCGATACAGAAAGATTCGTTAGGCAACCAACAATACTTAATGCCATTGTATGATGTAGGCAAGATTGCCTATGCGCTAGGTACTACTTCATTTGGATTGTTGTCACAATTTGTGTGGTTAGGTTACATTAGATTAATTATCCAGAATTTGTGGGAAATTAAGTTGATAGGTACATACTAATAGTGTTTATGGTTCAGACGAGAATTTGGTGTAGTGGCATTCATTTATTTACCACGGAATCGGAAAATAATATGACAGATTGCAACTGGTAAGTCGTTGTTTGATTGAACTACCCTACTGACTACGAATCAGAAAGCGAAATACAGAAACGAAAACACAGCATGTAGGTATCCAATAATAATAATAATAATAATAATAATAATTTATTCATCTTTTCAGATCACAATAGTGATATAAGATAAGTCAAAAAGTACAAATATACATATACATACATACATATACACAATTTATATATTTCAAAAGACCTAAAAATTTCAGTACTTCCAAACTGAAAGTATACATATACACACAATCATCATCATCACAGTTACACACCAAAGTTAGTGGAGAGATATTCGGTAACAGAATAAAAACATCCATCAACAAGGAGTTTTTTCACCCTTGTCTTGAAAGTAAAAAAGCTGGTTTCATTTTTAATATCTGCAGGTAAGTGATTGTAAAACTGGATGCCTCTATAATGTGGACTTTTTTCGAAAAGCGTAGTAGTGTGCCTCGGAATTTGGATTAGTCCGCCATGCCTTGTAAAATAATCGTGATTGTCTGAATTTTTTACAAACTTGTTCAAATTTTTTCTCAAATACATGATACAGTGATATATGTACACAGAATAATAGGTCATAATATTGTTCTGCTTAAAATATGGTTTACATGTATCAGTAGGTTTCAATTTGAAAATCAATCTGATTATTCTCTTTTGAGAAATGAATATTCGGTTTGAATTTGTGGCGCAACCCCAAAGAATAATGTTATACGAAACATGTGAGTAGATTAAAGCATAATATACATTAATTAATTGATGTAAATTCAAAACCCCTTTCAACTGTAGTATTGCATAATACCCACTGTTGATTTTTTTGCATACGTGATCTATATGTAATTTCCAGCTCATATCAGAATTAATGTAAATTCCTAGGAATTTTGTAGATTCCGAAATCCCAACAGTATGACTGAGGACACTGACTGCTAATGGTCGTTGAATTTTCTGCTTCGAGAGGAATTGCATACAGACAGTTTTGTTGGCATTAACAATCAGAGAATTATTAGAACACCAGTCTGTAAATTCAGCTGCCACTGAGTTGAGCGTCTCCTGCAATCCATCAACATTATCAGCGTTCACTGCAAATGAACAATCGTCGGCAAATATAACAGTGCATTCTGTATTGATATAAGCAGGCATATCATTGATAAACAGCAGAAAAATCAAAGGACCCAGTATCGAGCCTTGAGGCACCCCCAAATCGATATCAAAAAAATCTGAGCGTTCATTTTCTATTTTTACATATATTTTTCGGTTTTCCAGATATGACATTAGCCACGACAGAATATTATTCCTGAATCCCAAATTGTATAACTTCGATTTGATTATTGAGTGATCAAGAGTGTCGAACGCTTTCGATAGATCAAAAAAGAGTGCACCCACACACCCCCTCTCTTCGAGATGCTCATAAACATACTCAAAAAGATCGCAGGCTGCACTCTCCGTTGACCTACCTGGTCGAAATCCGTTTTGATGGCTGGTAATTATGTTATTCTTTGATAGAAAGGACATGAGTTTGTTGTAGACGACCCTCTCCACTATTTTACTAATAACCGTCAGTACCGTAATCGGTCGATAATCATCGATTTCATTAGAACTCTTATTTTTATGGATGGGAGTTACTGTACCGATTTTCAAATGGTTGGGAAATTCACCAAATTCAATTGACAAATTTATAATATCAGCTAATGGTGCAGCAATGAATGGACTAATCGTCTTAATGATATTCGTTGACAAACAGTCTATTCCCATTGAATTTGTATTTTTCAAATTATTCACAACTTCCAAAATGTCATTAGGTTCAACTGCAGTCCAGAAAAATGAATTACAGGATATAATTGAATGAGTAATATTTTCGAATGAAATATCCCCAAAATGAGATTTTATGGCCTTTCTAGGACCTGTTGAAAAATGATGGGCAAATGTATTTGCAATAATTGCTTTGTTTATAACTTTTTCATCCCCCAATGTCAACTCGATATTTCTGCTTTTATTTGCCTTGCCAGTTGTCATTCCAACCAGTCTCCACACCTCTTTTGTCCTTTCTACTGAAGATTTATTATCAAGAGAACGTTGAAAATATGATTTTTTTGATTCAGATATTATTTGAGAATAACTTTTCTTGAATTTTTTGTATTTTTCCGAGTATTCTTCACTATCAAAAGTTTTTGTGATCCAAAACATATCCTTGAGTTGTTTGCTCATTCCAACAACCTGTGGGGTAATCCATGGGGCTCTGCAATTAGTAGTACGAACAATTCTGGTCACACATGGGCAGAATAAGTCAACTCCATATTGTATAACATTCAGGAAATTATTATAAACAACATTTATATCTATAGGATCATCATACAGATCATTGAAATGTTCATTAGAAAAATGTGATTGTAATTGGTACACAACAGACTCGTTCATTTTTCTGTAAGTGATCTTCGATGAACTGTTTGTATCATATTTTCTGTTTATTCCCGTATTGAGCTTGAGTCTCAGTATTATACCCAAGTGATCACCCATACTCATATCACTCACATGTTCCGTATACATCAATTGAGGGACATTGGTAAAAATGTAATCAATTTTTGACACAGATGTGACATCATTCTTATTTGTGAATACTCTAGTTGGTTCAACATTTTTACATTGCAGATCAAAACTTTGAGTAAGGTCAATCAATGTATCTCTTATATTTGTTTGTTTGAGGTAATCAATATTGATGTCCCCGCAAAAGACTATTCTATCAGAAGAACCGGAGCAAAACTCGAGAATTCTAGATAATCTGTTAAGAAATACTTCAAAATCCCCACTAGGAGGTCTATAAGCATTTATAATATAATGTTTTACGTCATTTATCATTACGGATACGGCACAACATTCAATGTGTAGCTCCATGGATAGATTGTTAACAAACTCATATTTTTTAAAAGTTATATCTTTCTGTAAAAGAATGAGAACACCACCATGTTTATGATTTTTCCTTACATAATAGTCAGCAATTGTGTAATTTTCAATGTTTATAGAAAGAATGCTCGATTCATTGCACCAGGTCTCCGACAAACAGACAATATTGGGCGACTCATTGGCAACTAATATCTCTAAGTGACTTATTTTATTAATGATTGACTGACAGTTTAGATGAATAATTTTGAAACAATCATTTGGTACACTTTGATCAATTGCATAGCAGTTTTGTGAAGTTGATTGCACTTGGACGACACTAGAATTCTTTGTTGTCGTCATTTGCGGACTGTCGTTGGTTTCGAAAATTTCTCCGAAACATAAACCTTTTAACTATAACATTTTCAGGCCAGTATGAAGGTCTATAGAGTATATCTTTCAATTCCATATTCGCACCCACCCTGAAAGCCTTGAACCTGCCTTTAGTTTCTAGTTGCGTTATTTCAAATTCATAACCAGGAGATCGTTTCTCAAGGTACGCTTGAACCTTCTCAACTGTAGTGTGCGGCTTACAGTGACCAGCGTAAAGCCAGAGCATCGATTTCCCACCACTGAAATCTTCGTTCGCCTCGCATAAATTCGTACCAACAATTGTTTTATCTGACGTTTTTTCTCGAAGATGATTTTTATTTGCAGGCATGAAATACGAACTGTTGGTTTTATTTGAATTTTTCCCTTTCCGTTTTTGTTTAACTTTTGTCCACATGCCATTCTCAGATAAGTCAGTTTCTTGATTCGTGTCGGGTACATTTTTTTCGATGATGGTATCTCCTGATGAGCATGACAGGAATGAATTATTCATCATAGTTTCAGGTATAGGTAAGGGCTGCTGAAAATTTGATAGAAGTTTCACCATATCCAAATTAGATTCTTTCATGATTCTTATTTCTTCCTTCAGTTTAGAGATTTCTCCAACTAATGTTCTGGTTTGCTTCTCGAGTTCCACACTGAACAACTTTTTCAATTCCTGTATCACATTTGCGATACTTTCGTCAAAAATTTTAACTTCACTACCTCCACGAGTATTAACCATTTTTAAATTTTTAAATTCAACTATCGGAACTGATTCACAAACACGACCGTCTCGTACCAATAGCAGCTACTTACTTGATATAGCCAATCAGGAGCCGAAATACAAAATCAAAAACATGGTGTTATTGCTTATCAACACAATCATTTCAACCAATCAAAAACGTGTATTTTAGCATGAATGAAATAATCGATGTAACCCTCAGCTAGTATTGAGCGCCAGCCACCATGCCGTTTTGATGTCGTTATATCCTCGCCGCTATCTATCAATATTGTAGCTGAAGATCGGCGGGAACAGTGGCTGGTATAACTCAGAATCTGGAAGTTTCAAGTATAAAGCAATTTTTTTCCCATATTTCCTATTCCATTCATTCCAATTTTCGAGACAGTGCATTTTCCTTTCTAATAATTTAGAAAAAAATAAGCATCGTTGACATTAGTTGGTCGCAGGTTTCAATAATTTTCCACAATGTTAGCATATTCTTCCGTTATAGTAAATTTTCGAGAAGTTTTCTCTTAGTGTTCGGAAAGTGGACCAAAACTGCGGCTCCTAAATCTTCAAAATCGTGAATTTTCTTTTTGTAAAACTCATCTCTTCTACAAGCACCCATAATTCCCATAATAGGTACAACCTGCAATTAAAAAATGTAAACAAATTATAATCAATCAACTAATTATTGTGAAACTTACTTCTGATACAAGGTATTCGTTGTCTCGGGCTTCTTTGATGAACGTATCGATCTCCTTCGTAGTAAAAACTCTGGATTTGTATCCATCTGATTTCCGCTTTAGAAATGCTCTCAATTTGAAATATTCACTAAAATCCACTCCATCATTGATACTAAGCATCGTTTTCAACATGGTGTAGTGTGTCCATAAAGTGGAAGATTTAAATTCATTTGATATATTTCCAAAGTGAGCCATCAGAACATTCTCTGAACGAGAAGTAGTTTTCTGTTCTTTGCACCAGTCCATGAAAAAGTTATAAGAAACTATATATTTTTCTTTAGATATTTTATGTACTAAATTCAATGAAGCGTTATTTGCTGCATCCATAATATTTGACGGAGTTCAACTTCTTTCACTATCACTAGTTTCCATGCTGTACTGAATTTTATAATGTCTCTGAGACACGTATTTCCATTAATTTTTTTTCCAGATGGCGCCCAGTCGCCATCTTGAAATTCTCATGGGTCAATTTTACTCCAAAATGAAATATTTGTGCATCAATTCCAATATCCCAAAATTGAATTTTTTAAGTCGAACTGTTAAAAAAATAAAGGGAGGGAGCATTAAAGAAAAGCACTTTATATCAATACATCCTCGTATATTCCAATTTCAAATTCTGACAATCGTCTTTTATTTTCAGATTCGATTCCAGAGACAAGCTGCTGGAAAAGGGCAAACACTGGGCTGATGAAAGTGTCCTCGGCGGCAGAGGTTACTTTCGGTACCAAGACAAACCAGCCAAATTGACACTGGAAACTGTGAAAGACAGTGACGGGGGCATATATCACTGCAGAGTGGACTTCAAGCAAACACCAACGAGGAATATCAAGGTCAACCTGACGATTATAAGTGAGTATTTTTTAAATTTTAGGTCTGTGCCACATAGTGTAAATTTACCACATTTTTCAGTATATATCTCCTCAGTAAAATCTGAGGAGTAGGCAGTTTGAGACCTTAGGGAGAAGTTACATCAACCTCTTAAAAATGACTACGAATTCGGAGCCAAAACGTCGAGCAAAAAACTGTAGACGCCGATTTCTGTTTATGCAAGATGGTCTTTACGGGGTTTTTATCCATTTTGGTTCTTCCGAATTGTTCGAAGTTTCGACTTCCATTTCGAAGGCAATTTGAAGAACTGTCAGACGAATGTCTGTCCATACCGTCCTGGTCAATTAGTTTCCTTAAGAAATAACTAAGCGAGACAAAGCAAAGACTTCAATTGTCTCTTCGACACTGGTATTTATACTAATTATCCATTCTACTCTAGAATCAATTACGAGATAAATTTCTACATAACACCTGAACGGACAGGACACATTCTTAAAGAGTGGTGAGTGACACGTTCATCAATAGTATCGGTCTAGTTTTCTGCCCTTTCGGCTTGTGCCTCGACTTAGCAATCTTCGCAGACGTCCAGGAGGTAGTCAGATATTGATTTACTTTGAAAGAATCGCGAAATATTGAATCCAAAAATGGATGGCGTCCTGAAGTTCGTGATGATTCTACTTGGGTTACTATGGAAACTGGTTTCAATCATCCATGTCAATCATAAGAATTTTAGAAAAATATCATTCCTTTACAGTGAGGTCACTAAAACTGTTAAAAAATATTATTTCCTTACCGTAAAGACTAGGAGTTTTTACATCTGCCGTTTTATGGTTTGCCCCCTCAGTTGTGTGCTTTGTTGAAGGGTTTTCTTTTCTGATAGGTATCAGTATGTGGTTGTTGATGGAGTATCATCTGATATTCTCCCAATAAATGCAGGTATTCCACAGGGTTCAGTTCTAGCGCCCACTTTGTTTCTGCTTCATATCAATGATTTGCTCGAGAAAACATCTCGTTCAGTGCATAGTTTTGCGGACGACAGTACTCTTCATATTTCACTTCTCGTCAGCTTCTGATGATCACCTAGGCTCAGATACGACATGTCTTGGAATATGGTTCTCATATGTGGAGTTCGGCACCAAAACATTCATTGAGGCTTCTCGATTCTATTCAGAGGAAGGCAATTCGTCTTGTTGTTGATTCTTCGCTCACAAACTCGCTCACTTCAATTGAACATCGTAGAAGGGTCGGAGACTTGTTTTTCTTCTATAGATTTTTTCACGGTCGGAGCTCTTTTGAATTGTTATTTATAGGCAACATCCAAAAATTCCAAACAATAATACTTGGTACCTGAAAAGTTGTAATATTTCATTCGTTGAAAAACAACAAACGACTATAATGTAGACAGTCTCAGAGGGCGTACGCCTCAACCAACTAGGCCATTTGAACTATTCAATTTCAGTTGATTATTGAAATGGAGAGTAGATGTGTGTCCTGAAGAAGATTCAAAATCAAAGATAATTCGCTAAAATCATTGATTTTTGAAAATGTGGTTTTGAAAAATATTAATAATCAGGTATATAGATCAGAATTGTAAAATTTTCTCAAGGTTGTCTCTGGTACCAAGTATTTTGTTCTCTGTGATTGGTAATATTCATATCCTACCTTGTGTGGATATGAAATCATAACGATTCAGTTGACTGGATTTGCCTACTCATCCGTTGAGTAAACTATAAATAAATGAATATATTTACGGGTGGGTGTAGAAAAATATCATTTTTCTACGGATGCTTTACAATGTGCCACTTCCCTCATCGCTTTCATGCGTTCAAAACGAAAGATTTCTCACGCTGTGAGAAATATACGCCATTACAGTGAGAAATAATTTCTCACTGTTATCACGATAGCCCAAGTCAGTCATGAATTGTTACATTTCAGATTGATATGACACGTTCTCCTTGTTGACAACGCTACGCCGACGATTCGCGTGCAATATCCAAGTAGCCCATTTTTGGCATTTCCATAACGAAACCGAAGCACTGCATAATTATTATTGATGTCAACTCACCCCACGAAAATAGTTCTATTGTAGATTATTAAAGTATAAACAGTTTAGATTTATTAAATATTGAATATAATGGTATACAAAGATTTAGATTTGGAAAATAAACCTCTACAAATTGTTCAGAGAGCAATAGATGTTTGCAAAAATTTGCTACCAAGCACATCAAGGGCAAAGTATGAAATCGCCTACAGAAATTTTATGGACTGGAAAATGGAAGCCAAGGTAAATTCTTGTTCCGAAAATACCTTTTCGGTCCATTTATTTGAAGAGTTTTCAAGAAGACTGAAATCATCAACATTATGGTGTCAGTACTCGATGCTGAGGAGTACCTTAATTGTCAAAAACTGTGTTGATATATTAAAATAAGTAAAACTACGTGCATTTTTGAAACGCAAATCTGAAAAATATGCTCCAAAACAGCCAAAAATATCAACTTCTGAAGAATTTCAACAATTTTTAAAAGATGCACATGATGAGAAGTATTAGCTGATAAAGGTATGAATTGAAAATTTTTGAATTGTTATCGAAAAATGAATGTTTGGTTTTGATTTCAGGCTGCTTCAGCTATTGGCCTTACAGAGGCATGCCGTTGTGATGAACTTCGAAAATTAAAAATTGATGACTTGTAAGATCTAAATTCGGCACTTTCAATAAAATTATCCGATACTAAAACCAAGGTTCCTAAAAATTTCACAGTCACAGGAGAATTCAACCAAATTTACAAAAAATATGCGAAGCTTCGACCATGCACAAATGAAACACTATCTTTTTCAATTACAAAAATAGCAAATGTAAGGATTATCCTGTGGGAAAAAATAAATTTGGCACCATGGCGAAAGAAATGGCGAAATTTTTGCAATTACCGATCCTTGAATTATATACTAACCACTGTTCCCGAAGGTCATCTGCGACTATTTCAGTTAATGCAGGGGTAGATCTCTCAACTTCAAAACGCAATGAGGGTTGGAAATCCATCAATGTTGCTGAATCTTATATCGACAACTCCATAGCTAACAGAATGAAAATTTCAAAAAGTATATTGGAATCCATTTAGCCTCCAGCGCCGTTAGAACATGAACACAAGAATGCTGTGTAAGCTCAGTACGTTTCCCTATCAACTTCATCTTCGACCGCAGCTTATATTTCAGTTACTGAAAACATGTTTAAACAAAACAACCTACCAGGAATCACTTTACAAAATTGTTCAAATATAACTGTTAATTACTATTTTGAATGAAATATGAAAATGAGTTAATGACATACAAGTATTATCATATATTTATTTCAATTTTCAATACTTGAAAACCACGCAACCGTAGAAAAAGTACAGTGTACAATGCGTGAGAAAATGACATATTTTCCACTAGCTTGATTTGCAACAAACTCCTGCGCTCGAGAGAAATATGTCGTTTTTCCCACTTGTACATATACTATTCCTCACAGTAAGGAAATTTTGACTTTTTCTCGATTTGCGTAAAAATATTGTTTTCACTTAACTCCCGAAACCGTCTGATTCACAGTTGTATTATTTCTTGAATGTCAACAAGTTTTTCCTACAGTTCCCATTATCATCAGATGACAACGTTGGGTCATCTGTGATATTTTTGCTCCTGAAAACCACTCGGATCCATCTGAAATTCATAAAACGTCCAATCGACTCAGTTTTTGTTGTTCCACGGTGCAGATCAGCTGCGAACGGGCTACGAAATTTCCCATCATTCATCGAGGTTATTCATACGTCGCTGTTGACTTTGTTCCTTTCAGATATAAGTCAAGCCGTTGTATATGATATTATGTTTACGCAGCATTACTATACTGATTTATTATTGCCGTACCTGCAACGCAAATAGGCGGTGATTAATGATACGGCGATTCGTTAAAACAACATCCCAAGGGTGCGGAGAAACCGGGGCTCGAAGTGGATATGACAGGGAGGAACATGTATTCGGTTCCATTGGAAATATTTGACTCTCAAAGTTCCGTAGGTAGTGTTGGAAAATGGGTACTGAAGAAGTTTCCTAGTGTTGTCAGTACTCAACTTCTACATATACTGCCGTTCTAGCCAAATGGGGATTTCTAGAAATTTTCGCATATTTTTGATTGAGATTTTTTTGACTATTGTAGGCAGGGGGTGTAGTTTTTAATGAAACGCTTCACTGTTCACTGAATACTTATTATATTTGGAGATCAACTCCTTTAACTAACACGAATGACGTTATTAATTCAGTGTTAAAAGTAAAAGTGTCTATCCCGGAAAGGAACGGTGCCGTTATACGGAGTCGAAGTATTGATACATTTGCCCGTATATGTCCACACTATGAACACGAATATATTGGTCTAAGTGCTCAAGAAATATGTATCCGGTGAAAGCAAACGAGCATCGTTTGAAAGATATTTTCTTCGTAGTTTTTTGGGTTTCAAACCTACCACAAAAATTAAAAACAAACATAGTTTCAAATGGTTATTGGTTCAATATCGTCTCACGAATTCTAACGGCATATTGTCAGTTGCAAAGGTGCAAAGTTTTCCTCTTTACCACGAATATCAAAGAGCTGTATATCAGGAAATATCCAATAATATGTGGCAAGCATTGCACAAATCACAATAATGTTTATATATCTGTCGTGAACGACTACAATATTGCAATTTCAATGTCTGTCTTATAACAATACTGAAATATCAATATTTATCCAGTATGGCGCATTTTCCTTTGAAAGGAATGTAGAGGATGATTTGCCTTACAATCATAAGTGGATTATATTTCAAAACAACTTCTGAATATAAGCGAAGTAGGATTCATACACAAAACAAGCAGTTATTACTAACAAAGATTGCAGACTTTTACAGCCGGCAACTGATGAATTGTTAGAAGTTTTCAAGATTCTCAGCCGTTGTCCTCAGGTTTTAGGACCTGACGTTTCCTCTGCATCTGCGCCAGACATTTCCAAGGCCGATGCGACGATGGTCGAAGAATTCTTTCCTGCTACAAGGCTTTATTTGATGTGGTTCAGATGACATCTCACTATTTGTCAATTAACTCTTATTGATTTTCCGAAAGCGGTTTTTTTTCTCTCATTGGGAGAATCCGTGTATTTTGAACAGCTGGCATCCATGTTCTGTGGATGTTCATGCTCTATTCTTTGCGGTTGAAGTTGTTCTTATGCTTGTGAATTTCTATGGCCTTCCTATAGAGCCTGGTATAATAGCTCATAGTTGTGTCCAGCACTTGCGTTCCGTCGAAGTCAGTATCATGATCTTCCAACAAAGCGTTTTTCTACGGAACACAAGTGCTGAACACAACTATGAGCTATTACCCCAGGCTCTATAGGGAGGTCATAGAAATTCACAAGCATAAGAACAACTTCAACCGCAAAGAAGAGAGCCTAAACATCCACGAAACATGGATGCCAGCTGTTCAAAATCACGGATACTCCCAATGAAAGAACGGTTTCTGAGAATCAATTAGAGTTAATTAACAGTCCGATTCTAGGTCCAACAAATAATGACATATCATTTGAACCACATCAAATTGAAACGACGCAGCAAGAAAAAATTATTCGACCATTGCCGCATCGCCTTTGAAAATGTGTGGCGCAGATGCAGACGAAACGTCAGGCCTAAATACCTGCAGACCACGGCTGAGCAGTCCAGAAACTCAATTGCCGGCCGTGAAAATCTACAATTTTTGATATCCAAAACGGATTATTTTGATAATGAATCCTACTTCGCTCATATTCAGGAATCGTTTTGAAATATAATCAACTCCAGATTGTAAGGCAAATCATCCTCTACATTCTCGTCGAAGGAAAATGCGCAATATTGCCTAAATATTGATAATTCAGTATTGTTATGTAGTCTTCCGACGATTATGAGACAGACATTGAAATTAAAATTATGAAGTCGAGTGTACAACAGATATATAAACAATATTGTTATTTTCACACTGTTTACCCCATATCATTCGATTTAACCAGATAAACAGCTCTTTGATATTCGTGGCAAGGAAAAAAACTGAACCTCTTGCATCTGACAATATGCAGTTAGAATTTGTGAGGCGATATTGAACCAATAACCATTTGAAACTGATTTTTCTTTATTTTTGTGGTAGGTTTGAATTCCAAAAAACAACAAAGAAAATATCTTCCTAACGATGCTCGTTCACTTTCACCAGATCCATATTGCTTGAGCATATTCATATAACAGTCAGAGATATGCGAAATATTTGAAACACCCCTATTTGGCTATAACGACAATATGGGTAGATTGAACAACAAAATTCACACAAATCGCATCCTCATTGGTGGACAATTGACGTCTTAATGGCCTTGGTTTTTATGTCCATTCTGAAATATATTATAGTCGCATCTTTGTTCATTCGATTCGGCTTGAATGTTTTCGATCAACCAATTACCAAATATAAACAATGTTTTCTTTGTAGTTTTTTGCGTTCAGATCGTGGTAGGTTGAAATGCAAAAAAAATACGGAGGGAAGATCATACAGACAGGGAAGGAGCTGTTTCAGATAGACTCTTTCTTTCTTTTTGTGAATGATTAAAACGTATAAGATTGATTCACATATAGCAGCAGAGAGATTTGTTTTTATATTCGATGACAGTTTTTTCAAAGGAGATTTCAATTCTTCCTGCATCGACTTCGAGAACAAAAAAAAAACAAAAATATGAGTAATATTTAAAAACTCAGTCATGATTCTCGTCGAGAGAAGCAATTGAGGATGGGTCAGTTTATTTTCATTATCTGGAATTTGAAGAATCATACATCGATGAATTCTGAAATGTGGTTGATTAGAACGAAGCTTTATCTTCATTGATATCGTCATTAACACTCCGGAGAGCTTGAATTTGTCCAAATCGTTGTTTTTTACTGTTCATTGCATGAAATAATACTATTCTGATAGGTACTGTGACATGAATTATGAAAAACAAAACAAAATTTGAATTTCTGCGAATACCCAAACATATCATGCATGCAATTTGAACAACCATAATATCCATGCAATATGTCCTAGTACAAAATACACACATTCAATCGGTGCAATACTGATTGGAGATCAATAATGTATTTGTGGTTCCATTTATGATATCCCCGGGAAATGTTCATGAAAACTCGGTGACCACTAAACCAAACTGATTGTAGTTGGATAGAAGCGAAATGAATCACAAAATGATTGAGAAATGAATGATTGCTGTGGACTGGAATAAGAGGAGTTCATATTACTGTTTATTAAACCACAGATATTGAAAGTTGCTCCACTGGGGACGAAGAGCTACCAGTATCTTTATTGATCACGAAATGTATTGAACAACAAACATATACAGTGGAGTGTCGTAAGGCGTAAAATTCATGGAATCTTGGATTCCAGGGCAGGTAATGAAGCTTCATCATCCTTTGGAGTGTTCTGTTAAGATCAAAGAAAAAAGTTGGGGAGCAAAACATGTGGGATCTCGATTACGACAAATTTCAACACTAAATGAATGGGACAGACAAGAAGAAAAAAATGTGCAAAGCAGGAGATTATATCTTATTTATTATAATGAATGATATTTGCATATTTACTTCAATATCAATTCATTCATATTTCGCAAAAAACAGCAGAAAAAATATTTTTATAAACTATATACAGTTTGTTCAATTTCTTCCCCTTTTTATATTTGGAACAGGTCTACTTGAGATATTGAAAGTTGGGATCATGAAATTGATGCATAAATACTATATTTAGGAGTGAAATTGAAAAATGGAAATTTCTAGATGGGTACTGTGCGTCATATGGAAAAAAAATTTAATGGAAAGGGGGCTCTTGTGGACGCATCATTTTGAAGGTGCTGACGAATACCGTAAAATATTGAGTCGATATCAAAACATTTTATAATTGCTTGAATACGTTCAACCTCATAATTTGAGGAAATATGCTGAGTTCATTTCAGAAGGAGCTCGAAATGGTTGCCTTTAAGTTCTTGACATAAGTACGGCCTATCCGGTATTCCACGCCGTACAATTTCGAACACAGGAACGTCGGTATTTTTTCTACTATTACATGAAGTTGAATATTTATTATGTCACAAACTGGTCATATGCAAAAGAAATAAATGATATAAATGAAAAAATAGTTTATGTGTATTTTTGAAACGCAAAACTAAAAAATATGCTTCACAACAGTCAAAAACATTACCTTCTGAACAAATTCAACAATTTTTAAAAGATGCACCTGATGAAAAGTATTTGCTGATGAAGGAAAGAATTAAAATTTTTTTAGATGTTATCGAAAAATTAATGTTTGGTTTTGATTTCAGGATCGAGATTGAAAAATTGATGACATAGAAGATCTAAATTACCCGATACATAAACCGAGGTTCCCAGAAATTTCACGGTCACAGGAGAATTCTACCAAGTTCAACGTTTTCTTTTTTAATTACGAAGATATCAAATGTACGAAACAGCCTGTGCGGATAAATGAATTTGGTACCATGGCGAAAAAAAAATAAGCAAAATTCTTGCAATTACCGAACCCTGAATTATATACTGGCCACTGTTTCCGAAGGTCATCTGCGACTATTTTAGTTAATGCAGGGGCAGATCTTTCAACTTTGAAACGCCATAGGGATTGAAAATCCAGCAATGTTGCTGAATCTTATATCGACAACTCCATAGCTGAAAAACTGAAAATTTCAAAAAGTATAGTACAATCCATTCAGCCTCCAGCGCCATTAGAACCTGAACACATCAATGCTGAGGAAGCTCAGTACGTTTCCCCATCAACTTCGACCACAGCTATTATTTCAATAACCAAAAATATGTTGAAACAAAACAACCTACCAGAAATTGCTTTACAAAATTTTTCAAATATAACTGTTAATTACTATTTCGAATTAAACATAAAACTGAGTTGATGACATACAAGTTTTATTATATATTCTTTTTTATTCTCAATACTTGGAAACAACGCAACTGTAGAAACAAGAAACTTCTGAGCTTCTAAGAAATATGTCGTTTTTCTCACTTGTACAATATTCTCTTCTCTGACACTCCTTCCTAACAGAAGCCAGGGCACCAATGCTTTCGATGAATCAAAGGTTTCTGAAGATCAATTAGTAATATCATCATTCCCTCTAACATTTTCTGGTGCTTCAGCCAACGACCCACCCCATATTTCCCAACAAATAATTCTAACGTGTATTTGCAGTTATCCGAACTGCCTTTCCTAATGGAAAATACCGGCAAGACTTGTATAATTCGTAACTGGTTCAGTGTTTGCTTCCTGCGGCGTTATACATTTTCATTTGGGTATGCAAATTCGCAAACGGGAATAAATAGGTAATATGAAATGCTGACACGATGCAGGAGTTTCCCGGAGTTTCATGGCGTTCCGGAAATGATACTCGTTGGGAGTGCATTGCGGTTTACTACCAAGTTCATGGGGGGTTTACCGCGAACTGTTCTCGGTTTGGTTGATGAATATTTGGCTAGCATGGGAATATGCGAGTGATTAGTTTTTCCTTCTACCTATTCCTCTAGTGAACCTGTCAGCTGAAAAAAAAAACAGCTTTCCCAGCTAAAGAAGCACATAATCATGAGATTCGTTGTTAAATGTCCAATCAGTTCTCGTTCGTTTTGGTCATTTGCTAAAGCTGTCGACAAAAATTTCACTTTTAGTTCATTTCCCTCTTTAACCAAAGAATATGGATCACAAGCCACCAACCACTGCCCAAGAAAAAGCGAATATATTCGTAAATATGTTTGCTGGAAATTCTACTCTGGACTCATCGGGGAAAGATCCTCCGAATATCACGCCTGTCGACAGTCATTGCCTCAGATAATTTTTTACCAAACGAATATTAGAAATATTTTAATGGACCTGAAGACGAATTAGGCTTGCGGATCTGATGGAATCCCAGCAATTGCTCTGAAAGCATGTGACCCCTAATTGACACCAGTACTTTGCAAATTATTCAACCTTTCATATAACTTGGGACTTTTCAACAAGTCCTGGAGGACAGCAAGAGTTCAGCCAGTTCCTAAAAAAAGGAAGGAAACTTCACCTCGTAATTACAGACCACTTGCATTGCTTTCTATCATTTCCAAAGTCACGGAAAAAGCAGGAATGATGAATGATCTACAATACGGATTTCACCATCGACGATCAACCAGTGACTTATTGGCTTATGTTTCTCATATTTGGCAGCAAACAATCAAGAAATTCGGAGAAAGGATAGCTATTGCACTCGATATTTCAAAAGCGTTTCTAAACTGCCGTCTTATGGCTTTCCTCCTCAGTTGTGTTCTTTTTTGAAGGATTTTTTTTCTGATAGGTATCTGTATGTGATTGTTGATGGGGTATCATCTGATATTCTCCCGATAAATGCAGGTATTCCCCAGGGTTCAGTTCTGGCGTCCACTCAGTTTCTGCTTCATATCAGTGATTTGCTCGAGAAAACATTTTGTTCAGTACATAAACGACAGTACTCTTCATACTTGTTTCTCTTCCAGAGTCCCCATACCAGCTCAAGAAACAAAAATTTAATGAAACATTCACGTCAATAAAATTAAGGATGACTTGGTAAAAAAAAATAGCATGGGGTAACATGAACTTAGTGAAATTTATTTGTAGGAAAACCCAGGCATGTCTCTTCTCAACGAAAGCCTTCCTATCATCATCTAGTATTCAGATGTCAGGAGTAACTATTCCTACGAAGTCAAGTATCTCGATGATAGGCATTACGATCAGTGATAATCACTCAAGGTCATCGATCGCTAAAGGTGATCCCCAGAAACTTGGATTTCTATTTCCTGCGAAGAGATACTTCACTCCTCCTCAGGTTCCAATGATCTACAAGGCTCATATACAACCTGTCTTGGATTATAGTTCTCATGTGTGGGGTTCGGTACCAAAACATTCATTGAGGCTGCTGATTCTATTCAGAGGAAATTTAAAGGAAATCCGTCTTGTTGGTGATTCTTCGCTCACAGACTCGCACACTTCATTGGAACATCGTAGAAGGGTCGGAGACTTGTCTCTCTTCCCACGTTCGGTGTCCTAAATTATTATCAATTGTTCCACCCTTGACAATATCTAACCGGATGACTCGTCGAGTACAGAATTCTCAACCCTTTGTTATGAATTTGGAGACCTGTCGAACCTCTCTTGCTCAAGGATCTTTTCTCAATAGAACAGCTGAACTTCGGAATTCCTTGCCGAAAGAGGTTTCTCTTGACGCATACAAACTTCAGAAATTCAAAGTCAATATTAATTCGTATCTCCTTTCCCTTGTTTCACGCGATGTTCTCTGAACATTATAGGACTTCCCTTTCGTGTGAATTCGCATATGAAAAACAATGAATGTTGATAAGGGATAGAAAGTTATTTTCGGGATAATCAACGCACAGCCTTATCCACTGATCGTAGAGATCTGGAACTTGGAGGATGTGTTCTTTATATAACGCAGTCGAAGTTTGTATGGAACGCCGTGTGTTCTAGGCTATTTCAAACTTCGCATAAACTTTCTTCAACAGAATCGCATAACGGTGTCAATGAAGGGGTTAATATCATTTTCGTCTCCTATCAAACACTTTTTCGAGGCATGAACCTGATAAAACTCAAAGAACTACACAATATAATTGCATCAGAAACATAATTAACGGGTTGGCTTGATTGTTGCTCATGAAAATGGTTGATTTATCACCCAATGTTTCAATTAGTTTCTCATTTCTATTCCCCATGACACTTGCCTTGTTCTATATATTATAAATCATATATCACATATTGACTCACTGCGACAGTCCTGACCTAACTGATTCTCCATAATCCTTCTCTATCTGAAGCCAACATCTTCGATTCCTATCGTTCGATCTTCACCACTACACAGCATCCAATTCCTCGAGATCTTGTTTCAAATAAAATAACGAAACGACCTAGCTACAACGCCATCCGACTCACCCCAGAGACCAACTAATTAATAAACTGCCACTCCAGTTTATACATCGATAACTCAATAACCAATCGGCGATCCATCACGACTCCGGGCTATCCCCTGAAGACCGGTCCTACTCGAACTTTTCTTTTTTCCTTCGAAAGGGCCGTCCTCTGGGACCCTTCCAAGCAGTCCAAGATCCGGCTATGAGATTACCTTGTCCATTTTTCATTCCCAATTATCCGGGAATGTTCCCATTCATAAGCTACTTGAAGGTTGAAAAGTCACTAATTGTTCACTCAGAAGAAGACGGAGTGGGTAAAACACTTCAGTTACCTTTTGGCACTTTCTCGACTTCCTCTTTTCTTCAAATTTAGAACATCATCTCTTCCATTGGACTTTATGATGTCCTCACTGAAGTATGTATACCCTATCGCAGTACAAAACGAGCTATCTCTGTTACTATATCAAAGTTATTACACACTGTCTCAGTACCAAACGAACAACACAGATATAGGTACTCAGTTTCTTGCTTCAAAAAAACATGAACCTTTTCAAGAGCTGGCACTCTAGTTTCCAAGAATGACACTTAACCGTTTCATCAGCCATTTTCTTGAGTACAGGATTCAGCGCTTTCGCCACTCAAAGCTAGTCTATTTCTATTGTCTAAACTGCCGTTAATAAGTGATCCAAATGTTGCTACTTGCAACAATCTTCGTGAAACATAACGAAAATTCATGAAATATGATCGGCATTTATTAGAACTAAAGAAGTTGAATTGTATTGTGAAACATGTTAACCCATACGTGAACAAAGAATTAAAATATTGACATTCGCATTGCCTACTCGAAACGCAGAATGTATTGAAATTGAACTTGCGAATATTAACTTCTTGTCACTTCAAATAATCTTTTGATTAAAACAGTATACGAACCTCAAGGAATTTCACTTTGGAGAACTAGCTTATCTTGGTTTTCAGCCTCGGTAAGTCATATATTTATCTTAACAGAAATGATACACTCTTCGCCTCTTTTGGATCAGCATCAAGTTATCAATACTGTTGATTAGGAACTCAAACTCAAAATTGTTTAATAACTTAAATTACTATTCCTTATTTCGAAATAAATATACATTTCCATCAGTTCATCAGCAGATTATTTTTTCGGGTAGCATTATAATTCCTCCTAATGTTAATGTCGATGATTTTATTCAGGAAGTAGTTGAGGACCAAATGTGTACACAAAAAATGAGCGGAAAAGTCGTATTGTCCAAGAAAAATCAAACCACCTAACTATATAAATATATCTCGGACCCAAATTTCCAATCCAGATTTTGTTTCCATAGTGACACGTACTGAAAAAAAATCGCTCTCATTTCTCTCTGAATTCCAGATAAGTTATAGAAAACAATGAATACTTCAGAACTTCATCATATAGTGTGAGTTGTCTCATGATACAGACGCCATATTATATTCTATAGAAAATTGTTTCTACCACAGGAGTTGTGTCGTGAGTCAGGTGGCGAGATATTAGTGGTTGGTCTGTAATGATCGATCCAGTTTTTGTATGGAAACTATGCCTTCAACCTGTCGCCAATAAGGAATCCTAAATTATCATTCGGTGCAGTATTCTCTAATCCATTCAATTCTGTTATATAGTTGACGTCCATAATCGCTACATGAAAGTGGAGTAACAAATTCTGGTATATACAAGCGTTGTTCAGAGATATAGTTAGTCAATGCCTGTGTAAAAAGGATTTGAAGTTTTTCATGTCCCTCTGTAATGAGATGAGATGCATACGTAGAATTTGTCCTAACATTTTGGAAACTACTTCTGTGTTCTTTCACGCGTGTATCAGATGTTCTTCCGATTTGACCGATCTAAAACATAACACATATACCACACAATAATTTATAAACTCCTGATCTATCTGATACTGAACTTCTATCTTTGTAGTTTTTGATATTTGTGCTCTTATATCATATTTGTTCAATATGGATTTTAATCAAGTAATAGCCACTTCCATTCAGTTTTTCTGTTACGCCATGTACAGTATAATGTCGATGTTTCTGTTTACGTGACATTTCACGACAAAGTTTCCTACTCTCAAGGGAACAATAGGTGCACAGATCTGTCTGTCAGTTTTACTGAAAAGTTTAAAGAAAAATAATGATCATTCAAAATAGAAGTTTACGATAGGAGTTCATGAAAGAATTGAAACTTTAGGCGTTAAAATAATCATCAAAACATGAAAGATTTTTATTGAACGAAAATTCCCCTTCTGTTGCTGAATTGATCGCCATCTTTTAGTATTGTTCAATGATTATTCAAGAAAATGTGTGATTCGGGCTACAACGTCCGTAAGATAAACGTAAGAAAATACGTGAATTGGAAACGAAATCTTTAGTTCCATCTACCCGTAGTATCCATCTCTTCAAATAATATTTCCATAAGGTTGGCTTACTATTTCTCTATAGACAATGGCCACGTTTACACCGTGCGCTAATTTGGTATTCTGACCAAGTTGACCATACCAAATTCAGACTAAGCTAAGCTAAGTCAATAAGTTACTGCCTGTTTACACCATCTTCAATTAATAATCAGTATGGTTTTTATTTGGTAATCATACCAAAGAACATGACAGAAGTCTAATCAGGTTTGCAACTCTGCTGTAACTCACTCATACTTTTTGACATGAAAACATCAAATAATTCATGGATCAAAATTAGAAATAATAAACATTAGATTTGGATTTGATATACGTGGTTGTATAGAGTTGATATATAGCAAAAATATATAGAAGAATTGATTTGAGAGTAAAGGCAATTGTAGTACATTGGCAAATAATGAATTGTGAAAGAAATGCGAGATTGTCAAAGATTATAAGGCTTCATAGAAGGAATAGGTATGAGAAAATATCAGGAGATGAGAATAAAACAGGTGAGGAGAATGGTAATAAAATGATAGAACAACGAAATACACAGAGCTCGGACTTATGCTTAGCAGAGATTCAAACCAAATTTTGCAACTTGCGGATAGTCAAGGCCGTAGGTGTTTACACCATCTTGGTCACTTAACTATTTTGGTCTGGTACGCAACAATTTTGGGTACCAAACCAAGCTGGTCACCTGACTAAGTGAACTGTTTACACCAAGATGACCAAGACGATTTGGTTAAAATAAAGTCATTAGTCAGCTTACCAAGCGACGTTGTAAACGTGGCCAATGATACAAATATATTGTTTTCTTTCTAAACATTTTTTTTCTGGGATCTGAGGCAGTGAGGATCTCGTACGCCACTGGACTCGGCCGGTCCCGTCCAAATAAAAGAATTAGCATGGGGCGCTCTTTGAACGACTAATTTCGGGCAGCGATTCTTGCTTCCGTTTGCGATTACATCTGTTCCTGGCCCGGCGTTTGTCTTGCACGCGGTTTTCTTATGACAGGTGCGGAATGGTAGACGGGGTCTATTCGAATGTGGGTCACTGGTTCGAACGCTAGAATTAGGGCGCAAAGATTCCATAGGGTTGTTTTCAGATGAATAGGAGGGGATGGTGAGTGTGGTAGGGTCAAGATGCATAAAAACACTGGTGCATTGACTCATGCAGGAATTTGGTAACGTAACTTCACATTTCCTGTACGCCAGAGGGCAACTTTGTAGGTTATAAGCTTTTGAAAACACTGGACTGGAAGAAATTCCATTCCATGATTTTGAATTATTGTTTATCATCCATTTTTATTAGGCACTCAACAATCATTGTCACTAATGCTGAAACACATATGTTGAACTTGGAAATTCAGGAAAACCATCAGTAAATCTCTGAAATAACTCCCACACTCCTATACTCGGTATACAATAGCTTCATGAAGCAGGAATCAATTCATTGTAGATTGAGCAACTCAACATGTACTTTGTGTTCCTCTTGCAAATTTTGTTCAACCTGTAACTTCGAATCAAAGAAGTTTTTCAGAAGTCATCATAAAACGAAATATTCTCAGAATGGGTTGTGGAATAACGTCTCGAATTTTCGACTCATGTTCACCTAACACCCTGTAGAACAAAACAGATCAAGCTTCGATAGCTGAATAAAGCTATGATATTGATTGTTTTGCTTCCCAGTGTTGTTCAGTTGAGAGTCGCCTGTTTTTCTTGGGTATTATTTCAATTAGGCAATTCTGCGGATTCACAAATAGTCAATTTTTTCATATACAGATTCATACGAAAGGGAGTCCTGTAATATTCGAAGAATATTGCTTGAATCAAGGAACAAGAGTTACGAATTAACATTCACTTTGAACTTTTGAAGTTTGTAAGCCTCAGAAAAAACCTATTTTGGCAAGTTCACAAGCCCAGCTGTTCTATTGAAAAAAGATCCCTGAGCAAAAGAGGTTCGACAGGTCTCCGAATTCAAACAAAGGGGTGGGAATTCTGTATTCGTAGAGTCATCCGTGTAGATATTGCCAAGGGTGGAACGATTGATAACAATTCGGAAGAGCACCGACTGTGAAAATATCTATAGAAGAGAGACAAGTCTCCGACCCTTCTGAGATGTTACAATGAGTCTGTGAGCGAAGAATCACCAACAAGACGGATTGCCTTTCTCTGAATAGAATCTAGAAACCTCAGTGAATGTTTCGTTGCCGAACTCCACACATGAGAACTATATTCCAAGACAGGTCGTATCTGAGCCTTGTAGATCATTAGAAGCTGACGAGAAGTGAAGTATTTCTTTGCACGAAATGGAAATCCAAGTTTCTGGGAAGCACATTCAGCTATCATGGTTTTCCCATGAGAGATTATCGCTGATCGTGATTCCTAGCATCGAGATACTTGACTCTGAGGAATAGTTACTCCTGACATCTGAATACTAGATGATGATAGATAGGGTTAACCTTGAGAATAGACATGCCTGGGTTTTCCTAGCGATAAATTCCACCAAGTTCATGTTATATAATAATAAAAATCATAATAACGATAATAAATGTTCATTTTGGGGAAAATCTTAATTTACACACAAACGTATTTATTCCGCAAATCACTAGGAAATTTTGGCACTCCAGACAAAATTTCTCAAAGAAAATGTCAAGATTTACTTGTAGTGTAAGGATATGATATTTCCCCACAGTTGTGAGTGTTCTACATAAATGTAGAAAACAACAATTTTAGAACAACAAATTTCATTTCCCACTCCACCCTAGCTCAACATCAACTGGAGTTAAATTACACTTGTTGTATACGTGTAATACATTTGATGCTCATTCCCCAGAATCGCATATTTACTTTCGTCTGTTCAGTCATCTCAACTCCTCAAAACTGAAATAAATTGATACGGTATGCAGAAACTTGCTACAAGCATTTCAATACAGCCGCAGGACATTCAACTAACATTTGCATGGCGATGAAAAGATCACAAAATTGCTTTGGAATGAACCAATTCCACTCGATACGGGGTCGATGTTGATTGCTTGGTGAATTCAGACCCTTGGTTTCATTAGTAGCTCGATCATTGGATGTCATGTGTGCTGGAATGTACAGCTCATCCAATCCATCTCGGCAAAAACTCAGATACGAAAAAAAACACTTTCTAGGAAAGAACTTCAACACAGTGAACACAAATAATGAATGGTTTTTTATCCTAGTATACTTCACAGAGATTGCTAGGCATATACATTATTATTTCTGTGCCAAGATGGATTGGATAAGCTGTACATATTTGCTATTGATACTTTGTCAATAAGAATACATCTTCGACAATAATGGTTATTTATGATATAAGTGCTAAAAGTGATAATCTATTATGTGAGAAGGGAAGTTTGGGACACGACGCCGAAGGCGGTGTGTTCCATCCCTTCAAACAAAATGAAATATCACTTTTAGCAGGTATATCATACACTATTTTTTCTACAAACACCATTAAAAGCCCCGATTAACGCATACCTATTTTACATTAATCAATTGATAAAATAATCAGTTTTGAATCCAATTCTATCTAATCTATTCATGAAACAAGTTGCCATGGTAATAAAAAACAAAATTTGTTGATTTGTCTTTGTTGACAACTAACGTCAATAAATTACGAATTATTCTTTCTCGTTTCTTCGTTTCTCGATGGAAAGTGATCCAGAAAATGAATGTCTACCGCCAGAAATTGAAGAAGCTGCCAATAAAGCTGCTTTTGGATTATTGCCTAGTAAATCAAAGCGACACTACGAGTTTTCATACGATCGTTTCTTGAAATGGTGTGATCAGAAAAATGTCAGTGGCAAGGAGGCCAGTGAAAAAGTCCTTCTTGCATACTTTGAAGAAAAGTCCAAAATATGAAAATCGTCAACGCTTTGGTCGAATTTATCTATGTTGAATTCGATGATGAACATAAATAATCAGGACATAGGCAGATATTACAAGCTTGTGGCTTTTTTGAAGCGAAAGGGTGAAGGATATCTACCGAAAAATTCAAAAGTATTGACAAGGGAACAAATCGACAAATTTCTCGCAGAACCCCCGTTCTGTTACATCTACCAATGAGACTGGCCATGGAGTTTCTTATCATAATTGTAGTTTCACTAATTGTACGTTCAATTGAATAAACACTTCAAGATACTTTTGATGTTCATTTTGTACGTTGGTGATGAATGAACTTGATTGATTTCTCTCAATATTATTACTTCGGGGAGTTGATGAGATGTGAGTAAACTCATGAGCGATCTATCACCGTCGGAACCGATAGTTCCCGTTTCTTCCCATATAAATCGCTATTATTATTCCGGGACCAGGAACATCCCTCCTGATGATTTCTGTGTAATCGACCGATTTTCGGAACTGCTACACACGAGGGGCATAAAGCGGCCGGGTTTTTCGCGGTCGCGACAAATAGATGGATCGAGATGAGAAATGGGTCGGAACTAAGCGAGTTTCAGCGAATCCCGTAAATCAGAATTAATGCCGAAATAAATTCTGGCAAGCACTTCGAATCATTTGCGTCAACAGGGCGGCGTTACCGACATGCCCGGAGGGTGGAGGGATGATTGCCCTTCAACGGCCTTGGGAATTTTCGAGCGCGATCTGAAACGGTGATTTATTCGTTTGCTTCGGTGTAGTGCTCACCTCCCATTGGTTACCGATTGTGGATTATTATTGAAAGTCAATACTCATAACTTTGCTTGAAATTATTCTCGTCAAATCGGTGTTTTTTTATTTGATTTATTTTTAATATACAGGAAGACAAAACAACCAGCCAATTACACGAAAAACGAAAAGAAAGTGAAAATAAAAAGAAATTGTATCCTTGTTATTCCATCCCAAAATTCAAATTCTTGAACATTCATGATTAACTCAGGTATGATGTTCTTTGATACGGGTTTTGACGAATCATCGACTTTGTCTGATCTACCTTTTTTATTTTTCTCCGACGTATTCGTTTTGTGTTCAGTCGACAGTGAATATTTGGTGAATCAGAAACTATCATAGAGAAAGACAACAGAAAACCTTCAATATTACATTATATGTATCATGTTCTTCACTTTCGAATATTTCGCTTTATATCTTCTATTGAAGGGTTATATCCATATGACAACAAGTTTCATGATATTAGTGATGACTTCAATTCTTCATATAGTAATTTCCTTCCCAATTCCATTGTGAGCTTATCTTAATTTACTTCAATATCAAAACTGTTTGATCGAGTTTGGCATCGGGGTCTACTTTCCAAACTGCTATCATATGGTTTGCCTTCTGGTGTGTGCTTTGATGAAGAATTTCTTGTCCTGTCCCTCAATAAATGCTGGTGTTCCACAGGGTTCTGTTCTAGCGCCCACTTTGTTTCTGCTTCATATCAATGAGATACTGGAGAAAACACCTTGTGCATAGTTTTGCGGACAACAGTACTATTTATTATTTATTATATACTATTTATTTATTCAACAGTACCAGCACGAGAAACGGAAATTCAGAGAGAATAAATGAATGGGTTGACATCAACTTAGTGGAATTTAATGACGGGAAAACCCAGACATGTCTCTCCTCAAAGAAAGCCAATCTATCTCTATCCAGTATTCAGATGTTGGGAGTAACTATTCCTACAAAGTCAAGTACTCGATGCTAGGAACTACAAGTACAAATCGCTCATGGGAATACCGTGTGAGATCGATTGCTAGGGTTGCTTCCAGAAGACTGGATTCATATTTCGTGCGAAGGAAATCTTCTTGTCAGCTTCTTATGATCTACAAGACACAGATATGGCCAGCCTTGTAATATAGTTCTCATGTATGGGACATGGCACCAAAACATTCATTGAAGCTTCTTTATTCTATTCAGAGAAAGGAAATCCGTCTTGCTGGTGATTCTTTCCTCACAGAATCACTTCGATGGGGCTTCGTAGAAGACTCGAAGACTTCTTCTAAAGATATTTTCACAGCCGGTGCTCTTCGAATTGACCCCTCTGTTGTGAGCCTTGCGACCTGTCGAACCTCTCTTGCTCAGGAATGTTTTTCCAATAGCAGCTGAACTTTGGAACTGTTTGACAAAGGAGATTTTCCCGAAGCTTACAAACTCCAAAACTTCAAAGTGAATGTCAATTCGTATCTCCTGTTCTTCGATTCACGCGGTGTTCATTGAAAATTACTGGGCTTCACTTAGGTGTGATCTGTATTTGAAAAAAGATGAAAAAGTGAATCAAGATGATTTGGTATCCATCACTTATGTAAATTCATATATATTTCCTCGTACGTTGAGATTGTATATAGTCAGATCACACTCCTTCTCTCTGTATGCAAAAATCTGATGTTTGTTACAGTTCCACCTAATGAAATACAGCGTTGCCGACATTTCTTCTTATTTATTTATCCCACCTGCGCCACTTCTGTTACTTTTACCATTAATAAGGTAATCTTGTACATAACTCTGGAAAGTATGTTCCCCTTATCTCATTTCTAGCTGGCTGGAGTAATTTAGGATAAGAGGGGTTCCCCTAATAAGCTATACATTATGTGTGCGATCTAAGAAAATATATCTTGACTTGTTTCGCTCGAAAATGACTTGGTATAATGAGAAGCGTTGATATACGATTAATTATTATTGTTTGATATTACTCTGGGGTATAGAATGATGTTACAAATTGGGGGAGAGCGGAACATGTATTTCACTCAATAAATATTGTTATTGAATGGGCTAGCTGTTATAAGATTATCGTCGAGATGAAAAAGAACAGAGAATTGCTCCCAAAGTAGTAAAGAAACAACTCCACTCACTGTAGGATATTTGTCTAGATACGCAACTGAAATATAAAATAACAGTAAAATATGAATGTTAGAAAAATTCATCAAAAAAGATTCACTCCGAAGAAGTTTGTGCCTGATTCAAAATAGATCAATGTTGGATATCTCTTCCAAAAAAGGAAGTTGAACTGTGTGGTAAAGTTCGAAGCAGGTCATGTCGAAGCCAACACTTGGTGAAACTATTGATGATTTAGTCATCCCAGTGCCATATTCAGGCACTACTCACCGATAGCTGAAATTATACTTTCAAAAAGGTTTGATAAAGGAAGCATAGTAGTTTCCGAAGGGTCGCCAATAAGAAGCATAACAGTAGTTTGTACAACAAGAGAGGATATGGTAAAGTTCGAGGGAGATGTGGCCAATATGCATTCGAGTTATACAGTAGTATTTTTTTTTTCGATCAGGTAAATATTTGAACACTCTCTTCCGAAAAATATTATATCGATAATCAATTTAAATATCAGAGGATTTTTTTGATACTCATGAAAAACTCGAAGGAAAGAAACTTAATCGAATTCAGTTTTGAACGATGAAAATTAAATAAGTCAAATCAAAAAAGCTCAAATTATTCTTTGTTTTAAAGGTTAGAAGGTTTCATATGAAACAAAGAATAATTTGAGCTCTTATATCAAAAACAAAAAAGATAGAAGTTCAGTATCAGATAGATCAGGAGTTTATGAATTATTGTGTGGTACATTCCTATGTTTTATGTCGGTCAAACGGGAAGAACATTTGATACACGCGTGAAAGAACACAGAAGTTGTTTCCAAAATGATAAGTCAAATTCTACGTATGCATCTCACCTCATTACAGAGGGACATGAGTTCACCCACGAATTTGAAATCCTTCATTTACAAGGGAAAGGTTTGAAACTCAATCTCTTGGAGAGTTTGGAAATTAAAAAGTGTAAACATTCACAGTTCCTAATGAATGATCAGACGGAGTTGAATAGTCCGCCTCCGTTGAATATGTTTTTTCCAAAAAATTTCTAGGATATGTCGGACTAATGATTGATCCATTAATTAGTTGTCGGACTATATATTCTGATCGACCATCGGATATAAGGGTGTATAATTTCAAATTGTTACAGTGCTAAGATTAGTTTGAAGTTCCTGCTTGAGAAAGCTATTGTATAGCGAAACACGTGTCGCGGTTTAGTAAACCCTATTATGTGAAGATCCTACAGGCAACTGTTTATTATCTGTTTATGAAGATATCAGCATATTTACGGTTGGGAAAAGAAAAACATAGTTCCGATACTTCCCTTCTATTAAATATCTTAATTCGTTAATAATAATAATATTTTCTTTGTTTCAGTTCCTCCAGAAAAGTTGAGCGTTCTGGACGAGACCGGTGTCCACATCCAGAACTATATTCTCGGACCCTACAACGAGGGATCGTCCATTAATATAACGTGTGTCGCCACAGGGGGTAAGATAATACAATAATCCCCGTGAACATACCATGCTCTTAGCAGTTATGAATTAGGTGCGACAGCAATCCAGCTGTGGTCCACTGAATACTGGGTGGTTGAGGAGATTATGATTGTTCCGTTATTTTATAATATACAGCGTTTGCAGGAGTAACGCAAAAAACTAATGATTCCGAAGCAAAATCTTCGAAGGAAAACCTCGAAAAAGTGGAATTTTGAAAAAAATTATTGAGGGGGGATGAGTTCTTAAGGACGAGTTCATTGCAAAGGGTATCCTCGGCTAACATACTATGAATGCCCTTAATCACGAAATTTCGATTTGACCTGCGAATGATGTAACACAGGTCTGAAAAACTTTCCCCATAAATTTTTTTCTCTTCCCCTCTTTTCCTCTCGTAGGGCAAAAAATGACATTTTTCACGTTTTATTTTTCTCGAAATATTAGTCTCGAAAATTATTGGAAAAATTTGCGTATATAGAAGACAGAAAATAGAAATTTTTGGGCCCCGGGCCCCTCTGTAAAGACCTTCAGAATATTTTTTAAAATTTTAAATTCGAAAAACATTGCAGAAAACCCATGTGTCCTGGGTGATATTATTTTACCATTTCAACGAGGCTATACTATGACAATTTGTAAGGTTCACTTCCTAATCGGTGCTACTTGAGAAAAAGGCATGTTTTGTTAATTTTTTACCATTGCCATTGATTTGAACGAAAAATCAAATGGGACAAAAAATGTTTGAATTGCAATTCCACAGATACACTCAAATTGAATTGACACATTTTGAAAAGTAAAGTTAAAAAAGAGTGGAAAGCTTTTCAATTAGAGAGTTTTCACATTGAATATAGCCAATAGCTGTTGTTCATCAACTTTTTCAGAGAACTGATACACACAGATATGTGACGTTTGTTACCAATCTTTTTCTCTCCGTCCCCCTTTTTTCCTTCCAAGGGTGAAAACATTAAATTTTTCACGTTTTTGAGGTCCTTGGGCCTAAAAAGAGCCTACTGTTTTCTAGATACATGAATTTTTTCAATATTTTACGACACCTAGATTTCGGGAAGGAAAAATTAAACGTAAAAATTGGGAAATGACATTGATACCCACTAATTTCTTCAACTTGTGAAAATTTCAATTCTACTTCAGTTTCCTGTCACATAATGAACATGAACCGAAAATCAGCTATCAACTCAGATCATTTTTCAACATTGAATAGTTAATTCATAAATGCACGTTATATACGTTGTTTTTGAGATTCACAATATCTTTAACAATAGAAAATCCATCAATTTTGAAGCACGAAATCGTTCAAATACTTCGTTATATCTGTATACAATTGTTATAATTGTTTGTATGCTGAATAGCGCTGATGAACGGGTTTGCAACTGAGCCTTGTGGTGCATCGAAGTTCTCTCTAACATTATATTATGTGAGCTAGATAGTAATTTCGGAATAATTTCCTAGTGATTGTCGAACTAATTTCTACCTACGAGAATTTTTTTGATTCGAGAATCGTCCTATCTGATTCGTTTCTTTCTAGTCATGTGTGTCGAAATAACCAATGAAACCAACATTACACTGATACCTTCCTTTGGGTTGTTTTCACGGTTAGTTATTACCTCTGTCCCAGTATACCATAACCATACAGTAGAGACACTCGCCACAGAACACCAACTTCATCAATTCGACATGTCGAGGTGTAATCAATCAGCTTAATTCATGAGCGTCAATGTGTGTTGAAATATTGTATTTTGGATCATTTTGGCCAACTACCAGGGTGGAAAACTGTGTGCTTATCGCGGATATTTGTTGAAAGCTAGAGACAAATTATCATTTCTCTTTGAGGTTTCCGAAGGATGTCAAAAGATAATAGCCATTAGTGTTCTGTAAAATAGTAGCTTTTTGAATTTTTCATTAATTTTCACAAGTTGCAGAACTTCAAATGAAAGCTAATTTGTGTCGAAATATTAGCTTCATGAAAATGCAACCTAATGATAAATCATTCTTCAAGGTGTGAGGCATGGTTGAAGGCATTTAACCGATACGATTCACTTGAAAAATATCCCGAAGCCCTTTATAACAACTATCGCTAGTGTGAATTCCACTTTGAGAAAGAAATGTTCTAGAATTCTCCACGCATTAAAATTTTCTAATAGGAATTTGAAACAAAGCAAAACTAATAAATCGACGAACAAAATATAACCGTTTCAAGTCATTTATAGTCTATTACATTGTTAATATCTGAATATATCTATTGTACATATTTGGAGCTGCTGCGAATAAAACATCTTCTTCAAACCATACGAAAGTAGTAGTCCATACTCAAAGTGGAAGACCAATTTTATTGAAAAAGGAAACACGAAATCATCTCCACAACATATTTAATTCTTACAGAAACGATGTGTCCTAGTTAAGACATCTTCAGTCAGGTACAAAAAAAGGGGAAAGTTGGAGGGTCAAAAATTAACAAATTACATATCAGGTATCAATAAACTACTATCAAGAACCAAAGTGGTTCAAGAAGCTTCGTCCATTTTGTTGTCTACCCACGCCACATTTGCATGGTGTTTTGTTAATTCATCCAAGTTATTATACAATTATTATTATTCTGGGGGTCCACCCCTATTTTATAACATACATTTCAACTTCTTGAACCACCTTGGTTCTTGATAGTAGTTTAATTGTTCTAAAATTGTTCGTTTTCGTTAACCAGCTGACGAACGTCAACCCTCAGGAGTCGAAACTTGTGCGAGCAATGGATCAACGAGGCCTTACCTTTTAACGTACGATTACCCAGCACGGTGGCCCGGCGAGGATTTGAACCTCGGCCTTCCGCTTGATAGGCAGATATGCTAACCACTACACTACCGAGACCACTAATGATACCTGATATGTAGTTTGTTAATTTTTGATCTTCCAACTTTCCCCTTTTTTTTGAACCTAACTGAAGATGAACATACATATGTTCGAAACATGTCTTCACTAGGACATTGTTCCTGTAAGAATTGAATATGTTGTGGAGATGACTTCGTGTTTTTTTTTCAATATCCTCTTGAAAGATTTCTATTTCCTGGTCATCGAATATACCTTCCCAAACAAACATGTACTGGAAGATAATAGCAACAGAAAAGTATGATAGCTATTGAAGGTACTTTAGAATTTCAGATTATTCACATTCATTTCAAACGATATCCTAGACAAAATATTAATTTTATGATGTGAAATAACATACTGATTTGATACTTGGTATCCCGCACATTCAAATTTACCGCCACAAAAAGACATTACACACCCCGAGCACAGAATGAAGGTCACAGAAATTTGACCCTCGAGAACAAAGGATTGACTTTTAAGTGTATCTATTGTATAGCTATGGTATACTGGGCCTTTGTCATGATGTTGACAGAGTCTGACATTTCACTAACTCAATTCATTTTTTATATATCATTGTCAAGTCAGAATGAAAATTTCTTACCGAATATTCCGTTGAACATTAATAAGTAGTTCATGATTTTATCACTTCCTCAAGCATGTTATCATAGCATCAAGGTCCTTAGGATATTACAGCTGAAAAAGAAGCGTCATCATTTGTTGTGAATTGTTAGTTTTTCATATAGTATACAGTGTATTTTGTATTTCCCGGAATATACCAAAAATTTATAACAAAACTTAATTTCACTCGGTTCAGTACCATGACTTGAAGCATTCTTATGAAGAATTTCGTGAAGAGAATACATTTTAAGTAGTGCTTAACCAAGTCACCTTTGCAAAGAAGTGATGACGTATATCCCCAGCAATCTCTGTGAGAAAAAAAACACCAGTTTTATGTATTCACTGTGTTGAAATGTTTTTCTATTAGGTGTTTTTTTTTCATGGTCTGTGCAACTGGAAAAGTAATTGAGTTTGTTTCAGAATGGATTGGATAATCTGTACCTTTTCACTTTTCAACTATAAAATCCAACGTCATTAAGAGCTTTTCAGATCATTCATTACCGTATACAAACTGGATAATTCCCTATTCACTATATCCATACTGTCGACGAAGCTAACCAACTTTTCAAAGATTAGCTCAACAGCTTTACCCATCATTATGCTCCGTGATTGGCCTATAACAGTTTTCGTGATGGTATTCAGAGATCGTTGATGTCACCGCATGTATGTTTTCCTCATTTAATCCGGAAAGGTCGGGATCTCATTAGAGAGGAAGTTATAATAGAGTTATAATAAGATAATTTTGATGGAAATGTGAAGTGATTCGACATAATGATATGGAGACTCGCTAATTGAAAGGAATGGGTCTCTGCTCAATTTCAAACGATGTTCGAGCAATGAGTAAACAATAATGAACACTTTCTTCAAACGAAATTGATGAGATTTACATTTCATTAGTTCAGTTCAGTGTTATCTTCGAAAACGTTCAGGACAGTGGTACCCCACCTACACAGTGAGTTGGGTTAGGCATGCCGAATGTATTCAATGCCCTTCGTGGTCTTAGCCAGGGGAGTAGTTGTTTTCTGACAATATTGTCCATTATTACTGAACCTACTGTGTGGGTGAATTGAGACTTGCCTGAACGAACTGTGACTGTAGATGATTTGATTTATTTCAAGTTTGCTTAAGTTTACTCACTGACTATTTTTGAAACTTTGTGAGTGACTGAATTGGAATTGTATTGTATCGCTCCCACACAACAATGAATGATAATAAATAGAGGTGGTTATCAAAAGTTCATTTGAAATCTATATATAACTTTGCAGTTATCAAATGAAAGGTGATAATAAAACCGAATCACAAGTATTACTTGTAACTCAAATTGTTAAAACTGTTTCTACATCCAGAATGAAAGTTGTCAATTAGAAAAAAAAAGCTGAAATATCTCAAACAAACGCTCGAAATCCATTCAGGAAAAATCCCTACAGAAGCTTGAAAATCGACAAAACATTTCTGTACACTAGGGCTCTTCAATGAAAAAATGGCACTCCAAATATTTTCGGAACCGATGAGAAAAAAAAACAAGAGAACCGTAGGTGAAGATTTGCAGGAGAGCATTTTCACGATCGAAAGACATGTTACTCTACCCTCAAACTCTTCAAGTTCTATTGGAAAGGGTGGAAAAATTAAATGAAGAAATCGAAAATATTTCAGTAAATTTAAAAAAAAAACGGGAGTTGAATCCACTGTGAAAATTGATAAATGTGGTCTATGAATGAAAAGAAACATAATCAATGAGAGGAAAATTCAATAATTCCTGAAATTCTACAAAAAGTACGGTATGTTTTGGATACATCGAAATTTCATATTCCTGAGAATTTGCCTGATTAATTCCCTCCCAATCGTAGATTTTCCAGCTTTCAATCGATATAATCATAAGCATGTATTCTTCTAAGATTATTTCTAACACAATGAAAACGGTTAAAACTAAAAGTGTTCATAAATTATAAACTATTCAACACATTGCCACGTGAAATTGAAATGAATGTTGAAAAAATCAAATTCAAATATGAAATAAAAAACATATCACCGCCAGCAAACCTAGGATAAAAATAATTTTCACGAGAATATACTGGAAAGGGGAGTCTAGTGATATATCATTTTGGGGCTCCTGACGAATACTTCACAACCCTTGAATTAGAAGTCAATGTCTTCACCGACTACAAAATGGCGGAACATTCAATAATTGCCTGAATACATCGAAGTTTAGCTCCATAGTTTCAGGAAATAAGCTGAGTTCAGTTCAGAAGATGCTCAAAATTGTTGCCTTAAACGTCTTGACATAAGAAAAGGCTATCCGATATTTCACGTCAAACATTTTCGAACACAGCAACGTCGATTTTTCTACAATAATTCATTATTCTTTGTCGTTTGTTCGATATTGAAAAAGGCTCAGTTTTTCGCACATTTTGCTTTGAATAGCCCCATAAGAAAAGTCTAAAGGTGTCAAATCTGGCATCTTGTTGAGATAAATTATTATCCATATCGAATTCATTAGGATTCACTTCGACGATTATGGTGATTAGAGAATCAACAGTAGTTGCCAACATATCCAAATACAATTTCCCTATTGAATTCTGTTCAATTGACCATTTTGTAGATAGTTTACGTGGTACCTATCCACTTATAAAATCGGAAACTAAATGAGAATATTTGAACTGAACAACGATGTTCTTTGTCATACTGCCATTTTCGTCTTTTTTTATGATCGAAAAATAACCATCCAAACCTGATCGGGTTGTTGGGATTGCCATATGGCAGAGAAAAACGAACATGTCTAAAAATATCGATATTAATGTGTCTGTATTCAGGTTATTATTGAATGTTCCGCCATTCTGAAGTAAGTGAAGATATCGACTCAATATTCTATGGTTGTACATAATTCGTCAGCAGCTTCAAAAGGATGTATCCCTGAACCCCCCTCCCATTTGTTTTTTTTTAGATGGCGCCCAGTCGCCATCTCGAGATTTATAACTGTCAATTTCACTCCAAAATATACTATTTATGTATCAATTTCATTATCCCAAGTTTCAATTTTTTGAGTTAACTTGTTCAAAAAATGAAGTGGGGGAAAATATTAAATAAAAGCACTATATTTCTTCCTTGCCTTCCAAAAACCAAGTCATGTCGACAATATACTATTACTGGCGACAGCAGCATCGAAAATGAATCGTAACCACAAAACATCGTGTCTTTTTTACGTTTGAGAGAAAAAAAATATTTCACGATTTTTTTTTTTTCATTTCAGGCCGCCCTCCACCCAGAGTGACCTGGTGGCAAGAGAACGCGCTCCTCGACGACTCCTTCGAGTACCTCTCGGAGAGGAGAGTCCGAAACGTGCTGCACATCGAAAAGCTGGAACGCAAACACCTGCACACCGTCTTCACCTGCCAGGCCTCCAACAACAATCTGGTCACGCCGATCTCCAGTTCGGTCACCCTCGACATCAACCGTGAGTTTTCGAAATTTATCAGAAAGCAATGTTGCCAAATTTCCGATTAGTAACAATTTTGGTTACGAAAATGAGTTTTTCGGGTCGCTCTATCTCAAGTATACACTTCCTGGCCTCATTGGAGGAAGCAAAGTCCTACCTTTTCTCCCAAGGAAGGGAAAATAAAATAACCCAAACCTGAAATATACTCTATTATATATAAAGTATGAATTTTACCGTTCAATAATAGAACAGCATGTTTTCTGTAAAATGGTAGAAATCAGTAAAGAAGGGTAAGATATTTTCGAGAAATGAATATATTAAGAAAATAAAAGTCGAATGTCAAATATTATAATACAGGAATATAACTCAAATTCAACATCTCGTCCCAAATGAAATCATTTTTGAAGCCGTTGGTTGTAACTTTTTTGTACGTCATCGATGAATTGATACGAGAATCCCCAAGAGACCAATATTGCTTCAATCTTACAGAGAAATTGATTTTATGTTGTGAATATTATATTGGCCATTGATAAAATGTGAACCTCATGAGAATATATCGTCATCCCTATCTCTATTGGTACATTACTGTGAACAATTCATCGACAAGAAAAGTAAAAATCAAATTCATTCAATGAATGTCACAAGTTGTTGATTTCTGAGTCATTGTTAGTGATTCTTATCAATACAACCTTAGAACTTTTCAACCTCATTAACGAGTACTAACGGACCACTTATCAGAAAAAAAACACTGGCTGCTAAGGGCTCGAGCTCCCTATCTTCGGTTTGCTAAGTCTTCCATATACACATTACAGCACAGTGACTTTTGTGAAGGAGCTACGTGCTATAGATGTGGTGAACACGAATTGTGTTCCAGGCAACATTAAAAGTGGAAGGTTCTCATACTCTATGTATCTAAGAAACTAGATTTAACTTTCGTTACAGTGAGAATCTATTTGAAAGAATATTGAAGATTACTGTTTTATGTGAAGGATGATTGGTATATATAACTCACCTTGCGAAATATTCTAGACTACTTTATGCTTTGAACTATGACTTCGAAAGATATGACGTCGAGCTTCCATTTGAACTTTTAGGTGGAGAAAAGAAGTTATCAAATAATATTTATCAAGGAAGCTCTGAATATCGTTGAAATAAGCCTCATAAAATTAATTACCAATGTACAACTGAATAATTATGTGTTACGCTGTTGCACATCATCACAAAGATTTATGGAACCATATGTAAAGTTCATTTTTTGGAAGAATCCAGTCTCAAAGAGTAATTAATGTCAACTGGTTACATATGTACGACTGTGCCTCTTCTCCGCACTATACTGGATAAATTTGATGCAAACGTATGGAACCATTGCTGTAAGATATCGTATTCAAATTGTTGTGGAAACCATTTTATTGTGGGTGTGCTCACAATAAAATGGTGATTTAATGTATATTATACATTGAATCACTTTATATTTTTCTGATATTTACCAAAAGTAAATGAACTTAACACACTTGATTGAACCTTCATGTTTGTTATTTGTTGAAATATTATAAACTGCTATTTGCATCCATGATACAAATCTATGTTATGGGCTGAAATAGATCATATAACATGATAATTACCTTGCGACTTTCACTCCTTTGATCTCTGCTCAGGTTAAATCGAGATTTGGTGCAAAAACTTTCACCTGTTTCTTCTGATTTGAAATTTCCTTTCAAGCAGTATTGACGCGTGTGGAAAAATCAAAATCCCCTTCTTAATTTTTTTACTTTCATACAATATTTTATAGGCTTGAATGATCACTAAATGAAGAAAATACCTTTTGATTATATCGTGGCGTTGATAGAGATTCGAAAGCAAAATATTGGAGGAAGATTGAAATTTTAATCATTTTACCTGCTGATTTTGAGACTTTCGGAAACTGAATATTACCAAAGACAATATCAGTCTCGTACAGAAATCAATGATGGAAAACTGTAGCTACTGTTCAATGCGCAATATTTGGTTTCACCGATCTAGCCAGAGAGCATGCCCTGATTTCCTCATACGAACGTTTTCAATGTTTACCGACGTTTTTTAGTCAGTTTATATTGGATACTCTTTATCGGCTGCATTTGGAATCGTGTTTACTTTTCCCAATATATCAGGTCTACTGCAGCATAGGATGGTCGAATTAAAACAGATACAACCTGTGTTTGAACAAGAATATAATTGGGTTCGGCCAATTAACGCAGGATAGCAAAATGATCTTCACAGGTGTTTGAATTTAAAACAGTATACCGGCAAATTGATATTCACAGAAGTTTGAATCGTGTCTGAGTTTCCATTATCTGTAACAGAAATAAAGGTTATATGATAAATGTATATTGTGTTTGTTGAATTTTTCTTTGTTTTCAATCGATGCAACAAAAATCCTATTTTTCGATCGATCAACTGTTCTTCCATAAATATCCCGAAATACTTTTTCGTTTTTTCCACTGAAAAATGCTACTCCCTTTGTTTTTCTCCGTTGTGAAAAAGTTTCAGGTACTCAAAACTTTCTTTCCACACACTTGTGTCCGTCCCATCAATTGAAAATTAATTTCTTCATTTGTATAACCAAAAGCAAATGCAGGATTTTCCTGCACTGGCACCGGTCGGATATAATGCAATGCCCTTTGTGGTACTAGCCAGGGGAGTAGCTGTTTTCTAACAGGTGCTAGCCGAAACCTGCAGTGTAGGTAGGTAGTTGTTCAGAAGATGATCTGATTTAACGTTAGTCTTCAAGTATGCCATCGAATATGGCGAATGTTTTTCCCAAATAGAAAGGTTGAAATCGAAGGTTCAATTTATCAAAGAAAATGATTTTGTGACAAAAAAGTCAAAAAATTCAAATGAAGGAATTTGGAGTACATAATACGAACAAATATCAAACCAAGTTTCAAATTTAGTATACTCACGACGTTTCGATCTCTGGTATCCGCAATGATCTTCGGGTGATGACTGTCATTATCAATATTATTTTCTTTGATCAATCAAACCTAAATTTTTTTTTGACCAAAAATCCTATTCAATTTTCGTGTTTGGATTCACTCAGTTCTATTTGTTCATAACTGAGTTCTGAAAATTGAACTGTCAAAATTTTGGCATATCTCCGGTGCGAGAGTGGTCAGCTTCAGTCTGGCAGCCTCGTATAGATCCCTTTGTATTCCACTACCAAGAGATACAGATAAACGGTCCTCTATCAATACGGTTCCCAATATTGACTTCGATCGCATGTGCCACATTCGGGTTATTTGTATAGAAAATACTCTCAAAACCCTAGTCCGACTGTTGGCAAAACCTCCTATGTTTCCATGGTCCGAATATCATTGATCAATAATGTACCTCGTCGCTCTTGAAGAAATCCTGCCCGTTCAGGTATGGTAATGTAAATTATGTTTTCACGGGCGCTGAAATATTGATTTTCAGTGGGAGATTTCTTGGTGTTCTACGTTTTGGCTAATAAGCGTTCTACAGTTCCATTGTCCAAGTAGCATTTCTCTTGTCAGAGTAATTCACCTAGGAAAAAAATTCTTTACCTCAGTTGGTGTTCAGTATCATGTCGTCTTCAAGAACTGAATAATATTACATGAGTCTGAGTGCTCCTGAAACATTATTCTGTGTGATTTCACAAATCATGCAGCATATACAGGGTATAACTGAATAAGTGTGAAACATTTAAGAAAGTGATTCCTCGTCGAAAAAAAGATAGGATCTATGATATGAAGAAACTTCATTGGAGCATCCCTTGTTGAGATACGGCCCCTGAAAGGGGGTACAAAAAATTTGTATAACTATTTTTTTCACATGCATTGAAACAGTACAATATTGAAATCAACCTGACGTTTTGTACTACAAAAAAGACACTCAGCCAGTAATTTATTTGACTCACACCATGGTTGTAAGGGGTGGAAAACGTAACCCCTAAAATTTATTTCCAATGTAACTTTTTTCTCATTATTTGTTTACCATTCAAAAATTCATTTCCGATAGCCTGTTTCATTCTAAACAAAAAATGTCTCTTATTTCTTTGTCCAAAATAAACCAGTTTGCAGCAAAAAATTATTTTACGAACAACTACAGTGATACATCGTCATACATGCGAAAATACGAAACTAATCTATCTAGTAGGTCGCTCTTAGCGATAGTGACAATTATACTTCGGTTGGTCCCATCCGAATAGATCACCTTGTAGTAGTACCTCTATGACTGAAATGCGCAAGTTGAAATAAAGAATGATTCACGATGCCCCTATCTCACGAGTCCTCACCCGAATATCCGTCAATATACTTCTTGCGCTGAATGTGATAAGTTCGAAAGTGTAAATTAGTTTAAATGAGTGAATTGAAGGAAATTTTCCATATGTACTATGGGAAACAAAACAAACGATGCTCAGTGAAAACAACGTAGAAACTTGGCGAACACTACAGAAACTCGAGGAAAAACTCCGTTCCTACTCGTTTAGTAAGTAAGATTGTTTTTAATGTTTTTTGTCATGTTTTAGAAAAACCAACGGAATGAGTGGACATATAATTGGAAATAGATGAGACTGACAATGATTTCTGATCATTGATCATCGGCAGGGGCAATCTACCTTGTAGATCAACATACGGCTGAACTTTATTCATCATCCTAGGCCGTTTTCTGCCCTGCATACTTTTTGAGTTATGCCAGCCGAGTGTCTCGCGCCCAAAGACAATTTCTCTTTGGTTGGCGCAGGTCCGTCTTCAGATTTGACATCGGAATTTTCTACCACCAACAGTGAATCTTTCCGTAGTGATAACGCTGTTACTACTATACTGGGAGATGATCCGACTGAAGCAAAGTTTTACGGTAGTGATATCCAGGATGATTTCGCACTGCAGTGGTGTACCTATCTGACACAAGCACAAGAGAACGACAACGAGTAACCTAAAAACACTCGAGGACAAACTCTGTTCTTACTCGTCGTAAGTGAGTTTGTTTTTCATATTTTGTCACGTTTTAGAACTGAACCAAAGACGTGAGTGGACGTATAATTGGAAACAGCTGAGACTGACAATGATTTCTGATCATTGATCATCGGCAGGGGCAATCTACTTTGTAGATCATTCTACGGCTGACCTTCAATCATCATACGCCGTTTTTTTGTCCCGCACACTTCCTGAGTTGTGCTCGCCGAGTGTCTCGCGCACGAAAACAATTTCTTTTTTGTTGGCGCAGGTTCCAGGCCATTACACTACCTGATATCCACCCCAACTGAATCCGGTAGTTCAGACCTTTTTTTTCGGCATCTGAATTGAGGTTTTCTACTGGACCCTCAAATTTCTCAGCCCTCAGTACAGTTATGCCTGATGAGTGATCGATATGCTGAAGCATTCAAGACTACTTTGTCTGACAAAGCCGGTGCTGATGAAGCATTATGCAACGTTCCTCCCTCGATTTTGAACCACAGGAGATTTCTGCTTGCACTAGACCTGAAGGTACAACCTTTCCCTTCAAAACACCTCGAGGGCACTGCTCATCGAAGTCAATGGCATTCTTAGAAAAATCAACAGAGGGGGGACACCTCAAGCAGACAAAACAGAGGATGGTGAGAGCGGTTCACGACGTACAACAACAAATGGACGAAATAACATATTTGAACTTATACGCTGGTCGCATTAAATATTTGATAGCACGTGGCAATCTATAACAAGCCACTCCAACATTTTGGAATGGATTCAGAGATATAAAATCCATTTTTATACTCTACCTTATGTAAAACTGGCACCCGAACCCCGACAATTCCACCCAGCCGGCTAAACCTATGTTGTGAGTGTTTAGCTATATTACTGGAATTTGACTACATTGGACCAGCAGTCAATGTCAAGAACAATTTTTGGTTCAGCTATTTTCTCAGGTTTGAGTCTTACTGATAGCTATAGATTTCTTTTGAATCTGAAACATTTGCATGAATTCATCACAGCCCCTCACTTGGAGCTGTGAAAAATCTGATGTCTGAAAATTGTTTTATAACGTCAGTGGATTCGACAGATGCCGATAAACATATGAAGTATTTGCGCTTCCAATCTTGACACAAAATTTTTGAATTTAAATTTTTTGTGTTTTGGCTTATCTTTACACCTTATATATTCACAAAAATCTCAGAAACGGTTATACATTTTTTGAGTTCAAGAATTTTCTGTATCTGTAGCTATTTAGACAACATCTTTTTCAATTAGTATTACCAAGATGGAGTGTTCAGGAAACATCCAACAAATTTGAGGTATCTTGGTAATCATTACGATTCAATATTAATAGAAAAATAAATTCATTTTACACTTGATTTCGGTTTGCCTTGTAGTTGAATATAGGTGGCCGTCTACAAAATTATTTGAGGGGCACCGATGTATAACCTTGCAGACGGATCGAGGAGATTTTGACAATGTAAATTTCCACCGAGTTACAGTGACTTTTTCATGTTAGGCAACTAGAAGGTAAAACAAGGCCTGAATTTTCCAGAATATTACATGCAACAACGAGAACGCCAAAGGTTTCAGTGAAGCAGGCCAAACTTCACATAAATGTTCAAAACCTTCAGACAGTTCTCCTCAACAAAATGGTTGAGGCTTTCGCGGCCGAGGTTATTAGTATAACTACTGCTCTTCGGGCTTGAAGGCCGTCGTACTTTGGAATTTCTTCCTGACGTTTCACTAGCGCGAGTGGCCAGCTTCTTCAGAGGCTTATTCATGAGTCATCGGAGATGAATAAGCCTCTGAAGAAGCTGGCCACTCGCGCTAGCGAAACGTCAGGAAGAAATTCCAAAGTACGACGGCCTTCAAGCCCGAAGAGCAGTAGTTATACTAGTTCTCCTCAAACTGTCACATTTTGCCGCATAGAGACAACAACACCGTCAACGCGCAGATCAACCGGATGTCTGGAATGAAGCACCCAAACCTCAACGGACTGGCTGGTGAAATTTGGAAGTGATGTGAAGAATTAAGCATAATGATATTCAGGAACTTGAGTTTCTGGTGGAGAATATATATGTATATGTGTGTATATATATATATAAAATTATCAACTAGTGATGTTCGTCTCATAAATAAATTCGAAATATGAGTTTATAGCAGATCAAAGTCCATGATGTGTCACCTTCGGAATGCAATATCGAGAATACGCCTTCCAAGAGCGGGCCAAAAAATTTCGATAACCTGAAGTTGATCTGTTTACTAACTACTCTAACACATAGGGTAAAACATTTTTATCTTTACAGCCAAACCTCATAAGTTATGCAACTGATGCATTACATTAACTTGGTCTTACACAAACATTTGTGTTTTCCCAATCATTACCACTTCCACATTTTCCTAGAATATTGAAAATGATCGTAGGGGACAAAGTAACATGTTTTGTGTTTCTGTTATCGCAGTCCCAAACTTGGTTTCCACAAATTGATATCAATTTTGAATTCCATTATATTGTATTTTGAACCACAATACATAATTTTTCCAGTTTCGTTTAAGCACCTACATCCACTGTGGTGACATCTTTTCCTGGGTGAACCGATTTTGTCTGGCATCCATTTTCCAGGAGAAAAACTGAGGGGTGAACCTTCAGCGATTCTGATGGCATCACTGATTGCAAATACGATGAAACCATACAATTTATTTTCGTCTCATTGGTGGATATTTGTGAGGGAGATGTGGATAAGGTAGATCGCCCATGGGTGCAGCTAGGTAAAAATTATTGTACTAGAAAATTACATAGATCAGCTTGAAATCTGATATCTCATGCATGTAACTATGATACAATGGAAATGTTTTAGAGGGGTATTTTCAAAATACGATCCATTTTTTTTCCGATATGAGAAAATCTGGGACCCTTACCAAATGTTGACCAAATCAGAATGAGTAGCATTTTTATTGTATGATCAGCACAAAAAAAAAAAAATCGTTTACCGGTTGACGAGTGTTGCCCATCAGAAGTCGAATCTTCCGCAGAAAATGTTTTGACGAGGCATCTTGCCTCTTGGCGTGTGAGTCCCAGCACAGAAGCTCGATGGAAAGTTGAACCCGAGTCTTCCGCTTGAGGGGCAGACGTGCTTGTCTCTTCACTGCCGAGAACCAAATTATCCACAGACGACCAAGAGAGCAACAAATACAAACATGTATATTTTTTTTTCACCATTTTCCACGGTGAAACGTGAATTGTGTATGACATCCAAGATTATCAATTAAAAAACCGCACACATTCAAGTAGGTTTTTTTCTCATTTTTGCTTATAAAATTCCTCATCACCCAGCTACACCTCAGCACAAGACATGCTGCCATTTCTGCGGCCAACCAAATCGATATGAGCACGGACACCATACGATCAAATGAAGGCTAAAGTTGTTCTAAAAAAATTGTTCTAAAATTGTTCGTTTCCGTTAACCAGCTGACGAACGTCAACCCTCAGAAGTCGAAACTTGTGCGAGCAATGGATCAACGAGGCCTTACCTTTTAACGTGCGATTACCCAGCACGGTGGACCGGCGAGGATTCGAACCCCGGGCTTCCGCTTGATAGGCAGATATTCAAATTCAAAATTCAAAATTCGAATTCAAAAATACTTTATTGCCTATTTTCTGTATAATGTTAACTTATCTACTAGAACACAAATGTATATACATGCACAATAAATATATAATATATATATAAATAAGCTAACCACTACACTACCGAGACCACGGTCTACAAAATTATTTGTCCAAAAATAAAATACTTCTGGTAAATTCTACATAGACCAGTAATTACAAATGGTACATTTGCGGATTACCTCCGCAATTTCATTAAACGAGTGTAAGTATTCTGGTTATTTGAGTTTTGCAACATTATATTGTATTAGCATTCAAATACTGTCTGTATCAAATTCTTAGTTTATAGTGGTGAATCAAATGACATAAACAGTTCATTTAGACTACTTCATTAGTATGAGATCAGTCTGAATAAAATTTTGATCGCCTTTTAATAATTCTTTGAACATCTACAAGGTGATCTATTCGGATGGGACCAACCGAAGTATTATTGAGGATTAAACGACTTACCTGAAGGAAGTTCAATCCAAATTATACGAGGTTGGTCACATCCGAATAGAGAGACACCCACCCATCTCAAAAAAAAAAAATCCAATATATTATTTGTTCTGTCATCCCGACCCAAAAAGGCGATATCATCGCAAGGTATATTGACGGATATTCGGGTGAGGACTCGTGAGATAGGGGCATCGTGAATCATTCTTTCTTTCAACTTGCGCATTTCAGTCATAGAGGTACTACTACAAGGTGATCTATTCGGATGTGACCAACCTCGTATAATTTGGATTGAACTTCCTTCAGGTAAGTCGTTTAATCCTCAATTAAATTGGTATGACGCTGTTAGTTTGTGAATTCTCGAAATTGGAATAATACTAACTGTGTGTTGTTGTTCCGTTCTTAATTCGTTACTTTAATAACTTTTCTTCGATGAAGAATCACCTCCTTGAATGGTTTACACTTATTCAGTTCCACCCTGTATAAGCTGATCTCTTGATTTTGTGGACAATGCGGACCTTTATCTTCCGAAGTAGAGAATTATCAGTGCAATGTCGATGGTATTTTTTTTACCCATCTGATAGAATAGAAGTGAACTTCACTTTTCATTCGCCCCAGCAAAATGAATCGAATCCATGGATTTTGTTAGTTAATACTTTTTTTTGGCAGGTGACTGCATATTATATTCCTGCCAGTCAACTGAACTAAAACGAGTTTTCGACTGCTATAACGCCCACTGATTTTTCATTCAGTCCACTACGCTTTGTTTGTTGAACTCTCTGAATAATGAAATCATTCCTGTATTCATATTTCCGTGTTTTCCAGAAAATCAATAACACCCGCGAATGCCTCCCCTGCGTCTAACAAAAGGGTTTTTGTTCTCCCTTCAGTATTGTTACGGACTTTTATTTAAGTTAAGTGTTCTATCCTCTGTGATAAAATGACGAGAATACTATCATCCAGTTCCCCTTTTCCCCAGAGTGGAACTATGTGACTTTACGCAACATAACACAATAAAGTTGCCGTTTTATTGCTGGAAAGAGAATATGAATCTTGCCCGTGATATATCTTGTCGGAACACGTACATGTGCATTTGAGTTAGTCGAAAGTTACAGCCGCAGAGATAAAATATACTGAAATACGCCACCTTTGCCCCAGGAGTTTTTGTATTATTCCCAATTATTAGCTTGAAATTATACCGGTGCTTACGAGAAGTTAAATGGAATTTTGAGATTCGATCTGAGAATGTGAAAAACATTAAAGTGAAGTAATAGATTCGCGGTATCACTTTTTGAATTCACTTCGGAGCCACGCTGGTCAATCATGAATATTTTTTTATATATGCAGATTCACACGAAAGGGTAGCCCTGTAATGTTCAAAGAACACCGCGTGAATCAAAGGACAGGATCTACGAGTTAACATTCACTTCGAATTTTTGAAGTTTGTATGCCTTAGGAAAAACCTCTTTCGACAAGGAGTTCCAAGGCTCAGCTGTTCTATTGAAAAAAGATCCCTGAGCAAGAGATGTTTGACAGGTTTCCACTTTCACAACAGAGGGGTGGAAATTTTGTACTCGTCGAGTCATCTGTGTAGATATTGTCAAGGGGGGAAACGATTGATAACAATTCGGAAGAGCACCTAACGTAATAATATCTACAGAAGAGAGACAAGTCTCTGACCTTTGTAAGATGTTACAATGAGTCTGTGAGCGAAGAATCACCAACAAGACGAATTGCCTTCTTCTGAAGAGAATCAAGAAGCCTCAATGAATGTTTTGGTGCCGAACTCCGCACCTGAGAACTATATTCCAAGACAGGTCTTATCTGAGCCTTTTGTAGATTAGTAGAAGCTGACGGGAAGTGAAGTATTTATTCGCACGAAATAGAAATCCAAGTTTCTTGGAAGCACCTGTAGCGATCGATCTCACATGGTTTTCCCATGAAAGATTTTCACTGATCGTAATTCCTAGTATCGAGATAGTTTGTAGGAATAGTTACTCCTGACATCTGAATACTAGATGATGATAGATTGGCTTTCCTAGGAAAGAGCCATGCCTGGGTTTTCTTAGCATTCGATTCCACCAAGTTCATGTTACCCCATTCTATTATTTTTAACAAGTCATCGTTAATTTTATTGGCGTTGAATTTTTGTTTCTCGAGCTGGTATGGGGACTCTGGAAGAGAAACTCTAGTATGAAGAGTACTGTCGTCCGCAAAACTATGTACTGAACAAGATATTTTTTCGAGCAAATCATTGATATGAAGCAGGAACAAAGTGGGCGCCAGAACTGAACCCTGTGGAACACCTGCATTTCTTTGGAGAATATTGGTTTCATTATACATCATTTTTTGTGGGTTGTAATCCAACGATTGGCATTGTGTATGCAGCAGAAATATTATGTCACGTAACAACGGAGACAAGTGTCACTAGCGAAAACTTGTGAGCACAAGGCGTTAGCAAGGAGCGGTAATGCACGTAATTGCCCTTAACGATCTACGAGAGACTGAATGACAGTAAGTAGGTAAAACAATTGCTTGTGGATTCTAGGATAGAACCAGATACAGTACTGATTCATAGCAATAAATTTCCTAGAAATATGATTATCAGTTTAATTTGCAAAGAAGTTGGAGCTGCATAGTATCCCCCTTTTTCTGTATGTTTTAGCCTGTGTTTTGGAAGGATCAGGTTGGATTTGTGTCTGGTATGATATTCGTGGGTGTAATCATCACCTTCAAACTTATTTTTAACCCTGCTTTAGGCGCGCCGCTTAACGTAACTCGGTTAGGCGCGCTAGGTCCAGCGGACCTAAAGCCTAATATTATACTGTTTGTCGAGGTTTAACATCGAACAACGACGTAAATTGTTTATATTCATTGATATAAAGATATTGCTCATGGTATACCATTTGAAAAAGCATCAAAATTTTTAGTTAAAGTTACCTTTATTTCTAATTAATATTAATCATGGCATACAATCAATGAACCAGAGAAAAAAACGAAAATTCTGGTACAAAGATATTTATTCAAAACACAACGTACAGTCAAAATTTTATTCTGTATCTACTTCGTCTTCTGAAGTTTTTTCAAAACATTCCTGACATGTAGGCGCAAACATAAACATTTACTGCACTTCTCACATGAGTATTGACTTTTACACTGTTTTTTGGTTTCTGTGTAACAAGGTCCACAATATTTTCTTTTGCTTCGAGGGGCTGCCGGTGGTGCTGCTTGCTCTTCTTCAAACTTGCCTTTTACTCATATTTGCCTAAATAATTCAAAAAGAAATACAACTCTTATTTTCTCTTTGATAAGATAATCACCAAAAATGATATCATCTAATTGTAATAATTCAAATACTCACTGGTAGTAATGAATAAAAATAAACTCTCACACAAATATTCACAGGAAACAACTCACAAGCACATACGGAGTAGTAAACAGTAATAGTGTCAGAATTATCAGGAATATAACGCAAGTGGGCGCTATAGGTCCAACGGACTTAAAACTGTACCTCCCTCCATTAAGATGTTATTAACCGGGGAATTTCGATACCTATCGGTGTGCGGCTTTGGCAAACAAATGTAATTGAACCATTTCACAATGTCAAAAAGGCCCAAAACTATATCTCAATCCGATTATTAAATAAAGGAAAAACACAATCGCATAGGTCCACTGGACCTATGCGCAACTAACGGAGGGTTAATGTTATATGCAAACACCACACACATCCACATAGGAAGTTTTATTACTCATTTTCCATATAAATAGTAATGATATTTGGTAATAACATGGAAAGATTTATTTATCTCACTAAATTCACTAAAGTCTGCACCTGACATACGATTCATACCCAGTTTATGGTCAATGGTTAATTATATATTATGATTATTATTTTATCATTTTCCGTCTGTAACTGATAATTATTCTGATTAATTCATCAACAATCAACTACAAAGCGGGCTAAAAGAGCCAAAGGGTCTTCCCTTTACCTCGCCTCACAGTTGATTGTTCAGAAATCAATCAGGATAATTAGTAGTAGCAGACGAAGTCCCCATCGGAACGAAAAACTTCGCAAGGTGTTTCTGCACTACATTAGATCATTAAGTTTATAAGTAGCTCACCAAATCTTCAGATCTGGTATCAATTTTCTTCTGGAGATAATTCAACTCATATTGGTATAAAATAAAATATCCCATAAGCCGCCGTGATTTTGTCATTATGACAGCGAAAAAACTTTCCCGTTGGCAAACGAGTATATCTGATCTGTGAAAGTGAAATATAAGAATTGTGTTTTTAACGATTGTACTTTTTCGTTGAGTTACCAGGCAACAAAATTCTCATCGAAATGTCGAGTTTATTTTGACAAAAAAAAAGCTTCCGTGTAATTATGAGTGAAAAAAACGATACCAGATCTAATGACTAGATCAACTATTGTCCATACAAAGAGTTTCTAAGAATTCATTCTCACAATATCCCATCATTTCGAGATGACCAGGCATCGAAATCACACGAATCCGGTGTGCACTTACAGAATCCTGCCATAGCAAATGACTAAATTGGATTACCGGACAGAGCTTTCATTGTCGTCATAATCATAAGCCCTCAAACCTTGAACTGTTGTCGCCGCGCACTGCCTACTGGGATTATTTGTACGCTCATACCCGAACGCTGCAATCAACAGTTAATTGCTACGTTTATGGCTGCCATAATTCTTTATTAACTGTTGTTTATTCGGCTCGATTCGCTATTTTTATCGGAGCAATTTCATATTCCCCGAAACGAGGTGCGCTAAGCTAACGGAGTGGATATGGATGCCCGGCTCTCTAGATTATTCCGGTGTTTATCATAGTGCCAGAGCTATCCCAGGTTCTTCTAGGGGAAACTAATCTGATTTATGTCATAATACTTCATTATTGTTAATTTATCATAAGAGTGTACTTTATGCACGTACTACTGGCGTAAAGGGTATTTTATGGCCCGTGCGGACATAAAGCACACTTTATAGCCCGAGCAGGCATGAAGACGACAAGCAAAAACTGAATAACTCATTCATAACCTTGATTAGTGAAATTACATACTATGTAATAAGGGTGTGTGAAACATAGTGCAAAATAATTGTCTTCCGTATCTTCTACGTGGGTAAAACGCATATTCACAGGTTCCTGTCGTCGGCATCCACCAAAGACATCAAAAACCAACTTGGTTCATTGAAAATGTGTCATTCGGTGCCCCATGAAAAAATATCATAACGTATTCTCTGATGAGCACTTTAGACCTTCTTGGCTGGTATCTTTTTGACCTTTGCTTCAAATATTCGCTCAACTCATGTTAAGATTCTTATTCATCATTATCTTTTTCTTCACAATGGAATATTCAGTTTAGATTAGCAATTTGTCGTATTCAAGAATCGAATAGAATATTTTTGTGGAATTCAGACGAATTAGACGTCAAGAAAAATAAATTGTAATTCAAGAAAAATAAACTTTCCCAAGCGGGATGCTCTTACTATAGAGTTATCTAAGAACTTGACTCGGCATTTTCGAAAGTCATTTCTCTCAAATTTCAGTGTAAGTTGTTATTGGAATCAAGAACCGTCGGAATAACAACTAAAAGTGATATTCGAGAGGATTGACTTCCGATTATGCGATGGAGAACTCAAGGACCTCGATAGCTAAGTGGTGAGAGCATCTGTCTAATTAGTGGAAGACGTGGGTTCAAATCCCGCTTAGCGAAGTTTAGTCAATTCCAATTCCTCTAATGCCGCAAAAACAATGCATTCGAATTGTTTTTTATACGGAAACTATAACTAAATACATATTCGTCATATTCTTCGTCACGGACGTCTCTTGATTTTTGTGAAAGCAAGTTTTGTGTTGCTTTCTCTACTTTTTTGCAACGTCGTCAGGAAATTTATTGAAATTTGTTTGGATTCGAAAGCTATTTCGATATGACACTTACAATTAAAGTCGCTGATAACAGAGTAGATGCTCTTTGCTTTTTTTCATATGTAGGTGAAAAACTGAATTGAAAATATTCGGTGGTTTACACGATAATAAGCCGATTTTTTTGTAGCAAAACAATATAATATTATAACTAAATCAACAAAGTATTTGAGAGCAGTAAATAATGAATAATTATTCACTAGTGAATAATGGATATCATTGAGGTCGAGCAAACAGTTGTATGATGGGTAAATTATACAATAGTGGTGGATAAATTTTTTTTTCAACACCCTTACTATTACAATAAACTCTTTTCGATATTTGACGAACGGATTGAATATATCAGTGGGAAATTATGGTTTTGCACTTTTTTGGATTCATCACGATTTCAATCTACAACAGGAACGATAAAAACTCCGAACCTTTTGTCCAGTTCATCATTTAAGTGAAATGGTATTCCTGATTTTGATATATATGAAGTGAATGTTTTCAAAATTCATGGCTTTTGCCGTCGAGGTTTTCAGTATCGCTACTTCTATTCGGGTTTGAAGGCCGTTGTTTTTTGGAATTTCTTCCTGACGTTTCGCTGATGCCTGTGGCTAGCTCCTGCAGAGGCTCATACATGTTGAGTTTGACTCTGATGATATGTCGACACTTGTATTGATTTCACTATTTTGGTATTTCAACAACTCCAAAAAACTACGAAGAAACAATTACTCCACCAAAAAATAAGGATTTTCAAACAGTACTCGAAAACAGTTCTAATCTGGTGAATACAAATAAGCATTTCTCATAACACCCACTTCGTAATAACGAAACGAAAAAGTTTCAAATGGTTGTATCATCGATATTTCAATTCCGAACTAGCAAAATCTAATTCTTCCACTGCTTTCACTGGTCTGGATTGGTAAAAATAAATAACTTAATTTTGAATGACCTTCCACTCACCGAACTAGTCAGCTGGTTTTGAATCCGAAGTAATTCACTATAATTATTCAAATGGAACCGAAATAGCACAGGTAATAAGATATCATTATTCCAATGATTCTGGTTTGAATCGAAAAGAATTGAATTGAAAAATTGATGGGTCATTTCATTCGACAGAACTATTTTTACACTAGAAATTATCGGGTATAACTTGGAAATGGATTATAATTGATAGGTTGTGCACATTGTATACAAGCACTTGCCTGAAGTAAGCCATTATTGTAATTACCGCCTTCATGATGGGTGCAAGTAACTAGATACTGTTCAAACATGAAATCAATGGATTAATTCTCGATACAAAGACATCACATTTCTCATTATCTTCGATTTGATTTGATTCATCTCTGCCAGTGTCTCTCTAAGTGCCCCCAAGCCTCTGTTTGAACATTTACAGAATATAAATGCTTTGCTCTACAAGTCTCTAGCCCCAAGTAACACAGACCGATATTAGTGTTATAAGTATTATTTTACAGAAGCACTGAATCAATATTGTGAATATTAAACTGGCCGTAATACAAATGTTAAAAGTTGGCGATATTAGTTCGATATTCGATGACACTACAATATAAAAAATATCCTTATGCTTATATTGGTGAAATTTTGCCAATAAAATATTGGCAGAAAAGTTACTTTCGATTTCATTTAGCTGATGTCACTTCGTAATCTTTAGTTTTTACATTCGAAATTATAAATCGTGATTCATCTCATTTCGGCCTCAGAACTCCAATTGCTAATCGAATACTTACCTGAAAAAAATACTGGCTGCTGTGGTGCTCCAACTCACTGACAGCAAATTGCTGAGACTCTTATTACCCATTACGCCACAGGGGCTATTTCAGAAATTGTTACGATATAGAACTAAATCCCCTAACGTCGCCACTGAGCATCATAATAAATCAAATTCAAATAATACTATGAACGATTCTCAACCTACCACAATCTGAAAAAATAGAAATTGATATTGAATTCACACAAGTGTAGAAGGGCAGATTCTCAGTCTAACCCGAAAAGTTGCTGCGATAGTTTGTATTTTTTTGGTAGGCGAATTTGAGATATACGAAAAGTAGCTAACTAATTGAACATGTTCCATTCTGAAGGAAGTATTTTTTTCGAATTATCGCAGCAACTTCTAGGGGTACATTGAAAATCTGCCCTTCTACACTTGTATAGATTCAATATTAATTAGTATTTTTTCAGATGGTAGTAGGTTGAGATCCCTAAGAAGCTAGAAGAAAGAATCCATCTAGCACAAAATATTTTTTTTTTCAAAGAGTATCTTTGAACGAGTCTCAACCTGGATCAATCGGTGTATTTTGATAACGGCAGTTTTTTTTTGAAAAAAAGTTGGATGTTTCAGTCATTTGGGAAGTCAATGAAAATAGTTTAGTTTTGTTCGGGGTATTATTCAGATTATTTTTTTCACTTGTCAAAATGTGACGTTTTTGCATTTCAACTAATAGTAGCGGGTTATTCTATGGTTATTCTGGCCAATCATTCGATATTATACTGATAAAACTGCCTGGTTCTTTTGATAAAACGTTGTTTACCTTTGAACTGTCAAAACTATAAGGTTTACCGCGTCGATTCTATTGAACTGGCTCATATTTATATAAATTATCATGAATGGAGAGTAACCTTATTATTAATAGTCATTTACTTTTCACTTTTTCAGCATGATAATAACATAACACATTTCAATGAACACTCAAACACGTAAATAGCTCATAACACCTACTTTATGACAGATATAGCGAACGACCGATTCAAATATTTAAAGGTTTCCTCAACTCAAATGAAGATGGCGTACAATTAGTTTTTATTCAGTACGATTCATTTTTTGTTGTATGAGAAGAAACCATTGTATGAAGATTTTGATACAACGACATAACGAATGATTTTATGTTCCTTCTGGCGCGATTTTCATTTCATAAGAAATTTTCAATTATCAACCTTGTACAATGAGAGGTGTGACGCCATCTCTTGGTATCATCGGCAAGCATTATCATATTCACTGCGTAAGCATCATATCTCTTCTGGATCATAGAGGACATACATCGTCGTTTGACATTTCAAATTTGTAAAATTTTTACCTATACTCCTTTCCTTCTTATGTAAATGAAATACTGATCAATTGAATTGTTCTTCCTTCTATTTGTTCAAAAAATAATCTCTCCAAATACAACTGATAAATTTTCATTTTCAAACAAACCGAATTAGATAAGATCACTCGTCTCACGGACTCGTGATTTTATCAATCGGTTTGTTTTCATACTTTTGCCAAATAAAAAAGTTTTTGTGGAAAATGAAAATTCATCGATCAAATTTGAAGGACTCGTGGTATTATTACCTTTGATAAACAAATCCAGGAATATCGTAACAAAATTAGGGAGATGCATTGTAAAGATGTGATGAGTTCGAGTAAGGTCGAGGCAAAATAACATTGTTAGAGACGAATTGGTATACCTGATGAATTGGAAAGAATTGTGATGAACGTTTCTATCGTAGGTTATGTTAGGTTGAGATACTGAGTCAAATTTTTAAATGGCAGGGTTCAACTTCTGGATATCAACATGAATCCTAGCAGAAACTGTTCTTTCACCAAACCGAAAATAACTGGAGGGGATATTGGCTGTAGTAAAAAACAATTTGAAAAATACTGGCATAGTTGTATTGTACCATATATTATCACTGTTGAATTTTCATACCACACATAGGCAATATCAAAAGAGGTCTATTTCTTTTTTGACAATGTGCCACTATGTTATCTGAATTGATAGTTCAATATTGTTATCAACAAAGTCGGATAGATAATGATGTCATAGAAACGTTTCCGAGAGTCTTTTCGATTTTTGATAATAGATACAATATTTATGGAAAAACGGTGACATGAATATATAATTGCCACTATTGACTTCTTAGTTATGAGGTGGAAATTATTTCGTTCGAATCAAGAGAAAAAGTTCTAGGATTTCACAAAAAAAGTTATATCCATCTCGAATGTTAACAAATTCTGATTTCAGATGATTATCGATAGAAAATAGTAGTTTGTACAAGAGTAGATATGGTGGCCATATCGAACGTGGCCAATATCCATTCCATAATACTTCAGAATTCTCTTTCAACTATTATAGTGATAGTAGATTTTGGAGTACCTATATTTTCGATATTTATATTTAGTAACATTCGCTGTAAATTACAAGATTGATACTTAGTTCCTGAGAAGTTGTAATATTTATTCGTTTGGAAGAAGTTAAAAAAAAATTGCTTTTAGTAGGACCCGAACCAACGACTATGAAGTGGTTCGTTTCAGAGGGCTTACGCCTTAACCAACTGAGGCATTTAGACTATACAATTTCCGTGAGTTATTGGTATTGAAAATAGATCTGCAAGAAAAACATCACTTGTGAAAATTCAGATTTAAAGATAATTCGCTGAACTTGACTTTTGAAAATGTTTCCCTGAAAAAAATTGTATAACTAGGTAGACATAAGTATTTTTTTGTGATTGGTGGAATTCATATCCTACCTTGTGTGGATATGAAATCATAACGATTCAGTTAACTGGAATCGACTACTTGTCCGTTTAGTAAACTATAAAGGGTTCAGTTCTGGCGCGCACTTTGTTTCTGCTTCATATCAATGATTTGCTCGAGAAAACATCTTGTTCAATACATAGTTTTGCGGACGACAGTTCTCTTCACACCAATTTCTCTTCCAGAACCCCCATACCAGCTCGAGAAACAAAAATTCAAAGAAACAATCACGTCAATAAAATCAACGACGATTTGGTAAAATAATAGAATGGGGTAAAATGAACTTGATGGAATTTAATGCTACTGTAACGAAATGTGCTGACGCCGGCCCTGCCGCCTTCCGATGCGAATTGGTTCGACGTTTCCAGGAACGACTATACTCGCGTGATCGCGGCTCATCTAGAGTGTTCGATTGTCGGGATTTATCTGGATGATTCTTCACTATATGAGCGCATGTATATAAGGGGAAGCGGTTCACGTTGACGGCAGAATTATTAGTACAGAGAGTTTAGTGGCGAACATTGGAAAGTTATCAGAGCGATTTAAGTGATTGTGTTGTATTGTATTGTGATAGCGAGTTATAATAAAAGGAGTTTAGTGTTGTTTGGTGTTTCAATCGACGAACCCAGAGAAATATCGTAACAGTGGTGTCGGAAGTGGAATTTTTGCTGGTAAATAACAACAATTGATGGTGAATACGAGAAGTACATCTTACGAGACGATGGAGGACATGATGAAATTCATCCAAAACCAATTTGCGGATTTTGAAAGACGACGACTAGAAGATGAAAAGCGACGGCTGGAGGAAAAAGAATTAGAGGAAAAGCGACGACAGGAAGATGAAAAGCGACGGCAGGAGGAAAAGAAGGAACGAGAAGAAGCGCTCAGGAAAATTCTCGAAAATGAAAAGAAAGAGAGAGAATTAGAACGAGAAAATGGAAAGAAAGAACGACAATTAGAACGAGAAAATGAAAAGAAAGAACGAGAAGAAGGGCTCCAGAAAATTCTCGAAGAACAGAGAAAAGAACGAGAAGACCTCCAGAAAATTCTAGAACAACAGAGAAAAGAACGAGAAGACCTCCAGAAAATTCTAGAACAGCAAAAGAATGAATTAGAGCAAATAGAAAAACAACAAAAAGAAGACTTCCAGAAAGTTCTAGAAAATCAGGAAAAGTTCTTCGAGCATGTTTCACATGAAACCAAAGTTCAAATGGAAGAACTGAAAGAAGGCCTAAAGGTAGAACTGAAAGAAGACCTAAAGGTAGAACTGAAGGAAGATGTCAATAAGAAAGTGGATGTAGTGCGGGAGGAGATGAGAAATGAGATGAGAAATGAAATGAGAGGTCTAGAAAAACAGATAGCTCTTCTCAAGAACCGAGATCGCCGAGACAGTGTTGCCACGTCAGGAATTTCCGTGAAACCACCGACTTTTGATGGTCAGTCGTCTTGGTCCATGTACCGTCGACAATTTGAGGCTGCGGCAGAAACTAATGGATGGGGCGACGAAGAAAAAGCTACGGCACTAATAGTAGCTTTGAGAGGGCCAGCTTTGGGTATATTACAAACGATACCCATAGAACAGCAGAAGCAATATGACGACCTGATTTCTGCACTAGAGTTGAGGTATGGCGATCAACACCGAGAACAGCTGTACCGGGCCCAAATGAAGACTCGCACCCAAAAATCTGGTGAGAGTCTGCAAGAATTTGAGGCAGATGTTCGACGCCTAATCCAGCTGGCGTACCCAGATGCACCCGGAGATTTCAAGGAGCAGTTGGCTGTGCAGATATTTATTGACGGACTTAGAGACCCAGAAATCCAAAGAACTCTGCGACTTACAAGTTTCAAAAGGAGTAGCGATGCCTTGGTACGTTCGCTAGAAGTGGAGGCGGCCTTCAACACCTCGAGGCCGAAAGTGCGAGCGGTAACAATTGACGATCCCGAACATAGATCTGGCGCTACGAGTGGTTCATTTGAGAAATTTCTGGAGGAGATCAAATCGTTGATAAGTGGAATGAGCACCCAGAAGAAGAGAACGTGCTACCGATGTGGAAAACCAGGACATCTCATCAAAGACTGTAGGGTGAGAATGCCATCAAGACCTAGCTCACCTGCAAGGGTTCCATCTCGTACGCAATCACCTGTGAGGACAAGGTCATCCAGCGAGTCCTCAAATTGGCGGCAGGAAAACGAGAATTAGCCAGCATATCGGGGCGCATGCTGGCTAGTAATAACAGAGCCCCCAGGGTCATCAATGTTAACAGGCTGAAAAGAACATCTGAGAGCCTTACCATTCCAGGAAAATTGAATAAAATCGACGTTATATGCACCATAGACACCGGTGCTGCAGTTTCCTTGGTACGCAGCGACATTCTTCGGCCTGGAAGCGTGAAGCCTATTTCTTCCAACGTCGTGCTTCGGACAGTCACTGGTGAAAACGCACCTATTCGAGGAGAGGCTGAAATTACATTGGTTCTTGGGCGACTCACCATCACAGATACAGTTTACGTCGCAGATATAGAAGATGAATTCATACTCGGAATGGACTTGATCAGTGACTATGGATTTTCATTCGACAATGAGGAGAAGATTATGAGGTTCGGAGGAGAAGAATTTGTCCTTACAACTCCAGCAGAAAGGGCAATGCCTGTGAAACTGCGTTTAATGAAAACTGCGAGAATTCCTGGATTTTCGGAGAAAGTAGTTTGTGCTGCAGTTGAAGAAGACCCTGGGTGCTGCGTTGGAGTAGTCCAGCCATGTGATGAATCCCCCAGCAATTTGGTGTTTGCACGAGCCTTAGTTAAAACGAACAAAACTATTCCTGTGAGGGTTGCCAACGTGTTTCCTGGAGAAATAACTGTTAAGGCAGGCGATGTCATTGGAACATGTGAACCTGTTACTTGGGTAGCGAACTGTAATTCAAATGAACGTCAAGAAATAAAGGCGGACTCTGAGAGTGTTATATCAACTCTGGAAAAATCATGTCAACACCTATCAACAGAGGAACTGAAAGCTGCCAAGAAGTTCATCAGGAGTGAAAGTGACATTTTTGATTCGACAACAACAGGAAGAACTAATTTAGTCAAACACAGAATCGATACTGGCCAAGCTCATCCGATTCGGCAACCACCAAGAAGAATTCCATTCGCCAAGCAACAGGAGGTGGAAGAGCTTGTCGACAAGATGATGAAGGACGGTGTGATTGAAGAGTCATCGAGCCCTTGGTCTGCACCTGTTGTGTTGGTTTCCAAGAAGGATGGATCTACGAGATTCTGTGTCGATTACAGGAAATTAAATGATGTCACCAAGAAGGACAGCTACCCTCTGCCAAGAATAGATGACACATTAACAACTTTGGCAGGTTCCCGTTGGTTCTCAACATTAGATCTGAAGAGCGGATACTGGCAAGTAGGCATACATGAAGACGACAAGGAGAAGACTGCATTCTCGACTGGGAGTGGACTTTACCAGTTCACTGTTATGCCGTTTGGATTGTGCAATGCTCCAGCAACGTTTGAGAGACTAATGGAGCTGGTCCTTCGGGGGCTCACTTGGAAAACTTGTCTTGTATACCTCGACGACGTTTTGGTCATGGGAAAGACATTCGAAGAACATCTGCACAACCTGCAAGAAGTCTTTCAACGATTCAGGGACGCCAACCTCAAATTGAATCTTCAGAAATGTTCATTGTTCCAGAAAGAAGTGGATTTTCTAGGTCACACAGTTTCATCAGACGGCATCCGAACAGACCAAAAGAAGATACAGGCGATAAGAGACTGGCCGAGGCCAAGAGACAAACATGAAGTGAGGAGTTTCCTAGGTCTCTGCACCTACTACCGTCGTTTCGTAGAAGGATTTGCTGATATTGCGGCACCCCTACATAAGTTGACAGAAGATCGAGTCAAATTCGTCTGGTCCAACGAAAGTGAACGAGCATTTGGGAAACTGAAAGTTGCTCTATGTTCCAGCCCCATTTTGAGTTTCCCACGTCAACGAGGCCTGTTTGTTTTGGACACAGATGCCAGTAATAATGGTATTGGAGCCGTACTATCACAAGAGCAAGATGGTCAGGAAAAAGTAATCGAGTTCTACAGCAAAGTACTCACCAAGCCAGAAAGAAATTATTGCGTAACGAGAAAAGAGCTACTGGCAATAATCAAGGCTGTAGACCACTTCCACAAATATCTGTACGGAAGAGAGTTCCTAATCAGAACAGATCATGCAGCTCTGAAGTGGTTACTCGAAATGAAGACTCCTGAAGGACAAGTAGCAAGGTGGATTGAGAAGTTGAACCAGTATCACTTCAGGATAAAACATCGACCAGGACGATTGCATAACAACGCAGATGCCTTATCAAGAAGACCTTGTTCGGATACTTGTAAACACTGTGAGCGAATTGAACGTCGCGAAGGAATCAACCAAGTGAGATTGATAGTAGACGACAATTGGACGACAGCAAAAATGCGAGAAGACCAGGAGAATGATCCAAACGTTGCAGAATTTTTGAAATGGAAAGAAAATGGAGCGGAAAGACCCACCTGGAAGGACATCTCAGATCGATCACCAACGTTCAAGGCACTGTGGGCACAATGGGATTCCTTGATTGTGGAGAATGGCCTGCTGAAGAGGGCTTGGGAGTCAGCCGATGGCAAGAAAGTGAGTTCCCAACTGGTTGTGCCCATGTCGAGAATAGAGGATGTTTTGTTAGAGATTCATGGTGGTAAATCAGGTGGACATCTAGGAGTTAACAAGACCTTGGATAAAATACGGCAAAGGTTCTACTGGGTCCAATGTCGAGAAGATGTCGAGAGATGGTGCCGAAGATGCCCAAAATGCGAAGCAAGCAAAGGTCCTAGAACAAGATCAAGGGGCGAGATGAAACAATACAATGTTGGTGCTCCCTTCGAACGAATCGCCATCGATGTAGCTGGACCGTTCCCGATGACGAATGATGGCAACAAATACATCCTCGTTGCCATGGATTATTTCAGTAAATGGGTTGAAGCTTACGCCTTGCCTAATCAAGAAGCATCCACCGTTGCAAGAGCCCTGGTGGACAACATGTTTACAAGGTTTGGAGTGCCAATGGAGCTACATTCCGATCAAGGAAGAAACTTCGAGTCGAATTTATTCAGGAAAGTTTGTGAATTGATGGGAATTAGCAAGACCAGAACAACTGCCCTCCACCCACAGTCTGATGGCATGGTCGAGAGGTTCAACAGGACTATGGAAGAACACCTTTCCAAAGTAGTAGAAGAGCATCAAAAAGACTGGGATCGACACCTTCAACTATTCTTGATGGCTTACCGGGCAGCTGTGCACGATTCCACAAAGCTCACCCCATCCAGTATCATCTTCGGAAGAGATCTTCGTTTGCCCTGTGACTTGGTGTTCGGATCCCCAAGTTCTGAGGAAAAAGAGGTACAGGATTATGCCGATGAACTGCGAGACAGCCTGATAAGGATTCACGAAATTGCGAGAAGAAGATTGAAGATTACTAGTGACAGGATGAAGGCTCGATACGATCTCAAGGCAAATACTGGTGGATTCAAAGAAGGAGATCGAGTGTGGCTGTACAACCCTCGTCGTAGAAAAGGAATTTCTCCCAAACTAACACCATGCTGGGAAGGACCCTATTCGATAGTCAAGAGAATAAATGACGTGGTGTACAGGATTCAACGTAGCCCCAGAGCAAAAATGAAGGTCGTTCACCTAGAAAGACTTAAACGTTACAATGGCGATAATGACGTATTGTTTGATCGGGACGATCAAATTTGAGAGGGGGATAATGTAACGAAATGTGCTGACGCCGGCCCTGCCGCCTTTCGATGCGAATTGGTTCGACGTTTCCAGGAACGACTATACTCGCGTGATCGCGGCTCATCTAGAGTGTTCGATTGTCGGGATTTATCTGGATGATTCTTCACTATATGAGCGCATGTATATAAGGGGAAGCGGTTCACGTTGACGGCAGAATTATTAGTACAGAGAGTTTAGTGGCGAACATTGGAAAGTTATCAGAGCGATTTAAGTGATTGTGTTGTATTGTATTGTGATAGCGAGTTATAATAAAAGGAGTTTAGTGTTGTTTGGTGTTTCAATCGACGAACCCAGAGGAATATTGTAACACTACGAAAACCCAGGCATGTCTCTTCTCAAGAAAAGCCGATCTATCATCGTCTAATATTCCGATGAAAGGAATCACTATTTCTACAAAATCAAGTGTTTCGATGCTAGGAATTACAATCGGTGATAATCTCTCATGGTAAACCATGTGAGTTCGATCGCTAGAAGTGCTTCACAGAAACTTGGATTTCTATTTCGTGCGAAGAAATACTTCACTTCTCGTCATCTTCTAATGATCTACGACCTGTCTTGGAATATAGTTCTCATGTGTGGAGTTCGGAACCTAAACATTCATCGAGATTCTATTCAGAGAAAGGCAATTCGTCTTGTTGGTGATTCTTGCTCACAGACTCGCACACTTCATTGAAACATCGTAGAAGGTTCGGAGACTTCAAATCATCTTTCGAACAATCTGTTCTTCTATAGATACTCTCATGCTCGATGCTTTTTCGAATTGTTATCAATCGTTCCACCCCTGGCAATATCTACACGAATGACTCGACGAGAATAGAATTTCCACCCCTTTGTTGTTAATTCGGAAACCTCTTATCTCTAAAGAATCTTTCTTCAATAGAGCAGCTGAGCTTTGGAACTCCTTGCCAAAAGAGGTTTTTCCTGAGGCTTACAAACTTCAAAAATTCAAAATGAATGTTAATTCGTATCTCCTGTCCCTTGATTCACGCGGTGTTCTTTGAACGTTACAGGGCTTCTCTTTCGTGTGAATCTTAAAATAAAAAAGTAGTGGCCGCAGCTGTCGACTGTCAATAAATGTATTGTCAATGTTCTGTGACGAGAAGCGCTTGTGTTTGGCTGAAGTGTTCTTTGCTTCAACGTAAAACGATTTTGTAGCCGGTGAAATCGAGCCGTACGATCCCATAAATTCATTAGGTGATGGCAAGACGAGCGGAAAAGCCATAGAATTAGTTCGTTACGATGCGGAGCAATGGCGCTGCCGATGCTCCATTGTTTACGCTGGATTTATACACTGGGTTATGCGATATAGGTAACCAGGATCCCCATTGTGCAAGCAGCAAAGGCACACAATGTCTTTGTGACCGCGTTAGACCGAAAGCTGATAGCAAAGCAAATGTCACACGCTTTTGTTTTCAGTGGGAATGTTCGCTTATATAGTCGAACGAAGTGTCGTTCTATTGGTATGAGCGTTTACGCTAACAGAACGGGATATAAGCGACTACTTTGCAGCTGCTGATGAAATCGCGGCATTGAACTCGGCGTTGGAGTGTGTGTGTGTGTGTCCTGGAAAATCGAAGAACTAGCTCGTGCATACATGCTCAGGGACGGTTTTCATTGTGGACTGAGACTGTAGCATCTATACAGAGTGTTACTACGATTAGGATGCACCCAGCTTTTTCCTTTTGTTCGTTCAGTATCACTACTTCGGGTTTGAAGGTCGTCGTTCTTTGGAATTTCTTCCTGATGTTCCGCTAGCGCGATCGGCTAGCTTCTTCAGAGGCTCACTCATCTTGACAATTATTCCGATGACTGGACATTTCAATTTCGTAAGACATATTTATATTAATGCAAGTAGTCTGGAGTGTTGATTACTTCTGTCAGATTCGGAGATTAATCATCAGTATCAGTTGCCGCACTACCTGCCGTGATTTCTTTAGTTATTCCTGATTTTCTCAGAATGGGATTCCAAATTCTGTTGAGACTCAACGCTTCTTCTTCTCTGTTGAAATTGAAAAGAAGAAGCATTGAGTCTCAGAAAGAAATTCAAAAAAACAACGGCCTCCAAACCCGAAGGAAAGCAGTAATACTGAAAACCTGGACCGCGAAAGCCTTAACCATTCTGTCTTTTGTATTTCAAAAAAAATGTGCTTTGACACGTAGAGTTTGGGAAACGATAACTGTTGCACTCGATATTTCAAAATCGTTCAATCGATTTTGTCGTCGGGGTCTCTTTTTTAAACTGCCCTCTTGTGGTTTGCCTCCCCACTTGTGTGCTTTGTTGAAGAGCTTCTTGTATGATAGGTAACTGTATGTGGCTATTGATGGAGTATCATCTGATAAACTCCCAATGAATGGGAAGGTGTTCCACAGGATTCAGTTCTGGTGCATAATTTGTTTCTGATTCATATCAATCATTTGGTCGAGAAAACATCTTGTTCATTACATAGTTTTGCGGACGACAGTACTCTTCATACCAATTTCCAGAGTCCCCTTTCCAGTTCGAGAAACAAAAATTTGAAGAAATATTCACGTCAATAAGATTAACGCTGACTTGGTGGAATTCAATGCTAGGAAAACCCAGGCATGTCTCTTCTCAAAGAACGCCGATCTATCATCATCTAGTATTCAGGCGTCAGGAGTAACTATGCCTACAAAGTAAATTATTTCCATGCTGGGAATTACGATCAGTGATAATCTCTCATGGGAAAACCATGTGAGATCGATCGCTAAAGGTTAGAAACCGCTCAGAAATGGATAATGAAGCCATGCTCAACAAAGACCATAAATTCCCAAGGGATGCTCTTTATTTGTTTCTGTATCTACGGGAATAACTCAAAAAAAGAAGCTCACTCAGCCACATTCCTAATACGAGTTATTGATTAGGCTCTATAGAAATACCAAGCGTACCACGCGTTTCGCGTACCTTGCACTCAGATTATAAGAATCGAAAAGCAAAAAAAATGTTTTCGAGGCCAAGAAGGAGAATAAATCAGTTTATTGATTCAAGGAAAATTGAATAACTTATATCAGTCATATTTTGCCAGTCATCACCCGAAGATGATTGCAGATACCAGCGATCGAAACGTCGTGAGTACACTCAGCTTGAAACATGATTTCAACATTTATTCATAATACGCGATAGTAGTGAATATGGCGGACCGAGCAGGTTGCTCGTCACCAGCTCTCGTAGAAAACGAAAATTATACTTGTAAACATTGCTCAAAAAGAGTAGTAAACAAAGTGCAGTGTACAAAATGTAGCGACGTTTTTCATCCTGCGTGCTTAAAGCAATCAAGTGAGCAGAAAAACGCTGAGTGCCGACATGAAATAACTCAAGCACCAGTTGATACCAAAACGAGTGAAAACTCCTACCTCAAGGAAGAAAATAAATTGCTTCGGCAAATGTTGGACGATAAAAATATAATAATAGCCGATAAAGAACAGTTAATTCAACTATTACATGAGAAAATTGCACTCCTAGAAACCAAATTGGTGCACACAAACAATAATACATATTTCGCCACAAGTGAAATCGTAGATACAAATAAATCGGCAAAAAGCGCGACTTCCAAAAAAACGGAGACCACAAAAAACCAACGGCAAATGCTTGGTTCCTCTCCAAGGCCCGTTAGTACAAGCGATGGGAATTCCAACGTACAGGGTGATTCAATTATCTCAGTAAATCAGGTATCTGCTGAGATACAGAAAATACGGACACAACAGAGAACAAATGAAATAATAAATTTGACGAAACACGTGCATGATGTCGCTTCTGAAGATGCTTGGAAAAAAGTGAGGGGAAGAAGACATCGAGAAGTACGAAATGGTGAGGGAAATAATGATTTCCAAGGAAATGAACTAGAAGGAAGGAAAATCTGGCTTTTTGTTTCGAAAGTCCCAGATATAACCACACCAAATAATATTGTTGATTACATTGAGAAGCATACAAACTCTAAAGACATATATGTAAAAAAGCTCATAACGCGAAAAGTGATGACCGATAATCAAGCTTTCATGGTTGGAGTCGAACCAGAGTTGAAGGAACAAGTATACAACCCAAGTTTTTGGCCACGAAATATTCAATTCAAACGTTTTAACTTCCGGTTAGGTCAGCACTTTCTGGACAAATCACAAGAATCTCAGACAAGTGTAGATAAGAGGGAAAATTTTCAGAGGCCAGCCTCGTTTCAGGATCAAAAAACCGCCTAGAGTCAAGGATTGGAATCTCTGTTGACATTAGGGCCACAAAAATAGCAGACAGCAAACTTGAATCAATAACAGTCCTACATGTGAACATACAAGGTATCTCAAACAAGTGCGACTCGTTCAGTGTTACCCTGTCATCGCTGAATGTGGATCTGGTATGTATTGATGAACATTGGATGAATGATCAAGAAATCAAAGCAACTGTGATAAAAAACTTTGAACTAATCTCCTACTTTGCTAGAACTCATTACAATAGAGGTGGAGTATGTATATATGCCAGACATGGACTCAATGTAGCACCTGTTCCATTCAAGAGAAGTTTGGAAAAAAACTTTGAGATATGTCTGGCTAGAATGACTCTTCCAAAAATAAAGGAAAAAATCTGGATGATTGCTTTGTACAGAACCCCTGACAGTGACTTTAAAGACTATCTATGTAATATCGAATCACTACTACATGAAATCTACAATAATACTGACCATTATATAATTTGTGGTGATGTCAACGTGAATTTTCTTGAAAATAGTACAATGAAATCATCTTTAATAAACCTACTGTTTGAGTACAATATTATGCATCATATAAATGAGCCCACCAGAATAACCAATCAAAGTGCTACTTGTATTGATAACATATTTTCAAATTTGAAGGCAAGTAATGTAACTGTTTGCGACACTTTCATTTCGGATCACACATACCAGGTATGTACATTTGATATAGCTTCCCAAGTACACGATGACCCTAAATATATTTATAGAAGAAACTTCAACAACACTAATAATAAAACTTTCCGCAGTCTCTTGTCTCGCGAAAACTGGACTAATATGTATGAAGCTGACACGTTTGAAAAAAAGTTTTTCATATTTTATACCTCTTTCCTTTATCACTACAATTGTTCCTTTCCTTTCACAAAGAGCAAAAGTAAAACAAATAAAAAAAAAAGATGGTATTCACTTGAAATAAAAAATTTCCACGATCAACTATGTGAAATGAACAAAATTAGAAAGCAACTCAATGACCCCGACTATACAATATACTATAAACAATCCATAAAAGAATATAAACGACTTGTGAAACAGCATCAAAAACAGAAAAACAATGACCGAATAATGGGATCCACTAATATCATGAAGGAAAGTTGGAAAATCATAAACGAAGCTAAACCTAACAGTGTTACAAATTCCTCTATTGACATCGTTGATGACCGCGGTGAACCAATTAATGATAGACTGGAGAAAAGTAATTTCATAAATGACTTTTTTATAGACTCTTTTCATTCAATCCCTGAACCCTATTATGAAATGAACATCGATAAAGCCCCTATGAGTTTCTTCTTATCTCCTACCACACCAAATGAAATTCTAAAAATAATGAACAAAACCACCTCTAAACCGGCTGCTGGTTGGGACGATATTAATGGAAATATATTGAGAATAGCAGGTGACGTTATTGCTGAACCACTTTCTCACTTAATTAACGAGTCTTTCACATCTGGAATATTTCCGGAATTGAAGGAGTCTAAATGCATTCCTGTTTTCAAAAACAAAGGCTCAAAATCTGACATAAAAAACTACAGATCGATCTGCATCCAAAGCCAAAGGATACCGCACACTTCAATAGGGAAAGTGGCCCTCTGTCGAATCGGCTGAATTTTTGATATGTTATAATCCAAGTCATTATAAACAAAAAGTTCCATGGGCACAACTTTTTTTATAGACTAGTTTTGACGCTAGAGGCCCTCGAAAACTTTCATTTGTTCTTCATTGTTATACAACACGGAACGGTATTCTGGATAATAATCACTATTCTGCATAATCAAAATCTAAATATTCATTAATATAAGATACTATCGAAAGTATTTTTCTTTGGTGTTGTTACATTCGGTCAATTATACAGTGTGTTCTAGCTACTTACAATTTTCAAAGTTCAATAATTCGAAAATAGTTGCAAATTGTCTAAGGTATCTACAGTGAAAAAATGTTCATGAATCTTATTCTACATCACATAGTCAAAAAAAAATAAGGAGTGTTTATTTTAAAATGAATCGAAAGTTAGGTATATTCGAAAAACGTACCTACTGAAAAATATTGTTCGACCATCTTGTAAAATTTCAAACCATGAAAAATAATGAGAAATATTACAAATCTGTCTATGAAATGGCCTTACAAACATTTTCTTCCGAAATCTATCATTATGAATTCATGGATTTTTAGAGTATGCAAATGGACTACTGACCAAAAACATAACATCCAAGTGATTCAGAGACAATCAATTATAGTAGGTTTAGTGGGATAGAGGATACGCAGATGTTTGAAAAATTCACTAATACATAACATTATTATTATTATAGATACTTAATTTTAAAATGATGCACTCCAACCTCCAACCCGATTTTATTTGTATTGCCCTGTATATGCAAATCATGTTTGTCCTAAATACTGCGTTGTCTAATTAATTTTCGTTTTCAAATCGATATCACAATAAAACTCTAGAAATCGAATTTTGACGCAATATTGCTCCACCCTGTATAAAGATATTATAGTCCAGATTTCTTTAAAAAAAATTTATTCATTCTCGAAATTGGAGAGTACCTACTGGATAATATAAGAACATTGCATCCCTTTACAGCAAAAAAACATTTTTTGTAGATGGCTTTGGAAGTTATGTCAAAGTTTCTAGCAAGGTTTTGTTTGTTACTTCATGTCAATATAAATGTAAACATGGCGTATAATTTCGCAGTGAGATTTGAATGTTATGAGTGTGAATACAATGGAACACCAAGGCAAATGGTACGTTTGAATGAAGAAAGCAGAGGCATTGCCGAACGTCGAAGGAATGAATTAGAATTGCCTCAAATACCTTTCATTAAACAGGCAAGGATTTGCAAGAACTGTCATTTGAGTATTCTCTCAGAGATACAATCTTATGAACAAGATCCCGATCCAACTGTACTCAAAGTTTTGTTGCGGACCTCTCATACATCATGTTTAGTATGTGGTGGATCTCAAAATATTGGTAGAATGTCACCTTCTGCTAGGTTGGATGTATTTCTGAAGACAGGAATGTTCGCACCTGACGGCGTCGGAATCTGTGATGGTCATTTGAATGAGGAGGGATATCTTCTGCCACCTTTCATGAATGGGCTCAGAGGAATAACAAGACCATACAATTTGAAAGGTAATGAACTCAAACATATTTTAGTATCGTTACGAGAAGCTGTGCTGAACTATAAATCAACGAATAAATACAATTGCGAGAATAATTTTACTGATGAAGAGTTTCAGGCGTTAACTCCTATAAAACAAGAGCAGTTCACAGACCTCTTCGAATTTTGCAATCGCGTCAATATTCACGAGAAAAATAGAACAGTAGCAAAAAAAGATTTATTATGTTTCTTGTGCAAATTACGACAAGGACTTTCCGATCAATTCTTGATGGGCATGTTTTCCTATTCCAGTCGTCAAGCTGTGAGTTTGGCAATTCAAAAAGTGCGTGTATCATTATTACAACAATTCGTTCCGCAAAATTTAGGTTATCAGCATATAGAGAGAGGCCAATATATTGCTAGACATGTTACATATTTTGCAAACACCCTCTACAATCCTGAACCAAATTATCCAAGAGCAATAGCTTATATTGACGGAACGTATATAAAAATACCCAAAAGTCGGACATTCCAAGTATTGCGTCAATCGTACTGTGTACACAAGGGATATAATCTCTTGAAACCAGCCTTGATTGTTGCTCCCAATGGTTATATCCTAGATGTTCACGGACCTTATTTTGCTGATTCAAGAAATAATGATGCGGCAATGTTGAGACATGAGTATGAACGAGATTTGATGGGTCTGAGGAACTGGTTCCAAGAAGGAGATATCTTCATGTTAGATAGGGGATACCGTGACGCACAGAACTTCTTGGCTGACTTAGGTATAGTAGTGAAAATGCCCGTAGCACTTGGTCATGGACAGCATCAACTTACAACCGAAGAGGCAAATACATCTAGACTGGTTACGAAAACGAGATGGATTGTAGAAGCTATAAACGGTCATATCAAAAATATGTTCAATTTCTTCAGAGATACTGTACCAATGCCACAAGTTCGGCATATAGGAGACTATATCAGAATAGCATGTGCGATAATCAATAAGTATATCATGAACCAATTACCATGGAAGGAGCCAATGCTGAGCTAGCTCAAATAATGTTGAGCCGTGCCAATGAAATAAATGAACTCCAATTGAGAATAGAAGAAGAGGGTCTGCTACGAAGACACGTTTGGAACGTGTGCCAATAAAGGGGTACTACTGTACGTGCAAATCAGGAAGTCGTACATTGGGTACATGTTCCCATGTAGCCAGCGTACTTTGGTACCTTGGATATGCCCGTCATGCCGCCAATGTTAGGTATCCTTCGACGCAAATACTTCATACCATATCTGATGCTGCAGAGAGACATAATAATGAAGAACCTATGATTGTGTAGATAGATATACATGTTTATTGCATATTATCCTTGTTTCTTTGATCATATTGATATGTTCTCATATGGGACACCCTGTAAATTATCGAATGAATGATTAGGGTTCAGTCGAGAGTTTTCCATTAGGTCCACCAGGTTAAATGGGTACGTTAAATGTTACATATGATATATTGAGTTAGAGCCCATTATTTTCTCCATATAACATTTATGCTGAATGTGCGACTAGAGGCTTAGTTGACCCGTTAGGAGGAGTTTCTCCACAACACTCCTTGAGCATCAATATAATAATCAGATATATATTAATATTCATTCGACAAAACCCTATCAAAATGATAGACAATTTTTTATATTTTCCATGAGTTTCATCATTCATTTAAATAATATTAACATGACCATAATAGCTGGAACACACTGTATAATTGATCACCTGCAGGTAACAATACTTTCAATAGTATCTTATAATAATGAATATTTAGATTTTGATTAAAAAGATTAGTGATTATTATCCAGAATACCGTTCCGTGTTGTATAACAATGAAGAACAAATGAAAGTTTTCGAGGGCCTCTAGCGTCAAAACTAGTCTATAAAAAAAGTTGTGCCCATGAACTTTTTTTTATAATACTTGATATAACATATCAAAAATTCAGCCATCACAAGGCCACCCACACTTTCCAAAATATTTGAAGCATCCTACTCTGTAAGACTCATAAACTATCTTGAACAATTTAAACTACTGTCTAATACCCAGCATGGCTTTAGAAGTAAGAAATCTACAAGAACAGCAATATTGGACTGTGTAGAATATATTTATAAAGCACTAAATGAAAGAAATCATGTTGTAAGTCTTTTTTACGACTTGAGTCGAGCATTCGACACTATCAATCATAAATTATTATTGATGAAATTGGAGGGCATTGGAGTCCGAGGAGTAGCACATAACTGGGCAACATCATACTTGGCAAATAGAAAACAGGGTACACTTGTTGATGGTGTTAGATCCGATACGAGAGAAATACATATGGGCGTACCCCAAGGATCCATCTTGGGTCCATTGTTCTTTATTATATTCATTAATGATGTCAATAACACCTGCACCTCATCAAATCAAATTATTGTCTACGCTGATGATACAACCATACTAATGTCAAACAAAAATGTAGAGCAACTTGTTGAAACAAGCAATAATGCGTCTAGGGAACTGAATAAATACTGTTCAGATAATGGACTCACGATGAACATAACAAAAACCTATCACATGCGCTTTCTGCCAAAAAATGTATCACCCGATTACAATTTATACCTAAATGTATGTGGCCCCTCTATCCACAGTAAAGATACCATGAAATTCTTAGGTCTAACCCTAGATCAAAAATTGTCCTGGGAATCACATATAAACACGCTATCCTCTAAATTAGGATCTACTTGCTACATAATAAGAAACTTGAGAGAAACCCTCTCATTTGACATTTTGAGAATTCTCTACTTTGAGTTGGTCCAATCTATCCTACAATACGGATTGATTTTCTGGTGTTCTTCCAGTTACTTTGCTCAAGCATTTCGCTCACAAAAAAAAGTATTGAGGACTATTTATAAAGCTCCTCCACATTCAACATGTAAGCCCCTATTTAAACAATTTCAAGTCCTAACATTGCCATGTTTGTACATTTTCCAGTTAATAATGTATATCAAAGAAAACGAAATAGAATTCAAAAAAAATTGTGATGTACATCCATATTTCACGAGGAATAGTGAAGCTATCCACCAACACTACTCTAGACTTGGGGTGAGCCAAAAATCGCCAAAATATGTAGGCATTAAGTGCTTTAATAAAATAAAAAGTTATGTCGATACAAGTAGCACAATAACTATTTTCAAGAAGAATTTGCATGCTTTTCTATGTGATAAACAGTTTTATGGACTTGATGAATACCTCAATTTATAATCCTAATGAATTTTATAAACTGTCATTATTTCAGTTTTTTTTTTTTTTTTTTTTTTTGTGACAACTATATATATATATATTTTGTATGTTTTATCTTGACTAGTCCAATAAGTTTTTGCATGTATATATTATTGTATTGTGTATGTATGTAAAAATTTCAGTGATGAATAAAATTCTTTTCTATTCTAATTCTATTCTACGCCATATATTTCTTCATTTGAATTGTTTCGACACTGCTGTTTCATATTCGATATCCCAATTTGTGTTGTTACAATATTTTCTTTGCTCAATCTTTTTTTTATGGAGATTCACACGATAGGGAAGCCCTGTAATATTCAAAGAACACCGCGTGAATCAAGGTACAGGAATTAACGTTCACTTTGAAATTTTGAAGTTGTAAGCCTCAGGAAGAACCTCTTTCGGCAAGGAGTTCCAAAGCTCAGCTCTTCTCTTAGAAATTGATTCCTGAGCAAGAGAGGTTCGACAGTTCTCCAAGACTTAAATCAAATTTTCATGACCAAAAAATCCATTTCAACCTTTTTTTGGATTGTGATTGCCTTATTCGATTTGTATTCTCCACATAAATTTTTGTCTTTTTTGCTTAGTAACAGGTTTCCATATAGCAATGGAAACAAGTGAAGCCTGAACCAATACCACTCTTATTCCTCATACTTGATTCTAGATGCATATAAATTTGTCTCCCATGTCAACTTCTTTCAATACACATATTTATCTTCAAGTTCACAACATAATCTTTATAACTTCATTCATTTTGGATTATCACGTGCGCCTGAAATATTACTATTGTTCGTGAAGAAACACACGTTTCATTTATTTACAGTGTACCACATAATTTCACTTTTCATTATTCTGAAAAATGCCTTATGCTGGCTCTGTCTCCCCCCCCAAAATTGTTGTCAGATTGTAGTGTATACCAAAAGCAATAAATCTCACAAATTTTATATTTCTCCTATACTAGGTCCAACAGGTAGATTTATGAGTACGAAAACAGCATTTCCATCAAACTAGTGCTCATTATTTCCAACCAATATTGCTATAATATAACATAACCAAATCAGATGAGCAGTCCATGTGCTCTAAACAGTACACCGCACTACATACAACTGATCAAAGCAGTACATCATGTGGGAAATGTGTGATTATATCGTTCACTTCAAACAATTTAATCAGGCAGATCAACTATTGCATTAATAAACTCCCGGTGTAGACAACAACATAGTGAAGGCTTCATGAATTTATACCGATAGGCAATCTGATAATATACCTGAAATATCATCCCACATAGCAGTGAATACAGATTATTTCAACCGAGGTTGATACAGTCATCATCGAACATATATGTGTATTCAGGTAAGAGATCAGATTGGCTTTGTGTATTGTGGATCGCTGTCCAGCTCCTCATCACATTATCAGTTGATGCAAAGATTTGAAACTAATAGATATATCATATCTGTTGTTATCCGAGAAAAGGGTTGGACGCAAAACTGTCGTCACAAACGATTGTATTTTAGTGCAAGATCATTGGTGATGGACTGACACTTCTATTTTCATAACGGCATCGTTAACTGTCAAGAAAGAACTTTCATATTGCAATCCCAGATGCTAGGATCAAATTGATAACAGCAGTTTCTTGAATGGGCTTATGATCTGCTGGAATGAAAAATACCTGTCAATATCAACCTCCTGCACTATTGGTGTTCTTCCAGCGTACAGCTAGCTGTGCTCTCTTGAGGTAGCAGAGTCAGCAATTTCCATAGGCTGTAAACAGGAAAATCAGAGCTGAAACCATGCCATATGCGACTGACTTCCAAGTTAACTTATCATTCACTTCTTTCAGTTACTTTCATGGATTTCATTTCTGGTACTTCATAGGTAACCACAAAGTATTTTTTTTGGCGCCCACTTTGTTTCTTTCTACTTCACATCAATGATTTGCTAGAGAAAACATTTATCCTCTCCCTTGATATTTGGCTGTTCATTACGATAATCCCAGTTTCAGAGGAGAAACAAAATCATCCTCTGAGTTGTACTGAAAATACAAAATGAAATCTCCCCCTGTAAAATTCACAAAATCTCTTCCGCCTCTAGACATACACCCTATTTGAGGCACATTGTACTAACAAAGCAGGAACCACTAAAATAATAACCCGCTCCCACAAATTAAGGAAATTAACTTTTAGTTGGCAAGCCCCGAGGATCAAAAAACTTCCAAACGAGAATGTTACCATTTTTAATTTGGTCTCATTCGAAGTTTGAACAACCGTTCAAGATGATGTTATTATATAATATTGAATGAACTTTGTCGAAATTGGCTCCCTCCAACCTACTTCCCACAGAGGCTTTGATGGCCATCGAGAATAATTTGAAATGTATTACCGAAACTTTCAGGCGGGTTGGTTTTTGATTGTTCGAATAGTTTTCATGAGTTAACTCACCCAATTAAAATACCTTGGAAGAGCTGTTTTCTCTGCTAAATGTTTTCCGCAGGTTGAAAATGAAGGTGGTAGTTGAACTATAAAACTTGTGATAACTGTTGTGGAACTACGACGAAAGTTTCGTATGGATCTGATCAATTTCACATAGCTCCAGCCATATATAATTGTGGTCTTTTGTACTTCTTGGATATGCACATTATTTCAATGCTCTATGAAACCAATGACTTTCTGATAGCACTTCCGGATGAATTGAAACAACTCTTGGCGAAATTAAAGATGGGCAAAAGTCGAAAATTCACAGAAACCATCTGTCAGACATGCATCATTACATTGGGCAAACACACAGAGCTATTAAAACTCGTTTGAAGGAAACTGAGCGTATATCGGTTACGAAGCTTGTAATAATGAAACAAAGTCGCTTCTTGCTGTCAATCTGTAACTATGTATGCTTCGATTTTTGAAACTACGCGGTTTCATTCAATTCATAGAGTGATTCAAGAGAAATATTCATATGTATAATATGGTAAAGAAACACCGATAATTTTGAAGGATTCTAATGTGATTTTGTAAATGAACACATTTTTTGCGCTCACATTGCAAATGCAGGCTGAACCATACGAGATAGATCAAAATAATGTTTGTACCAGTGCATTTATTGTACACCTCAAAAGGTCTTCAAAACAGTCCACGATGGTATATGTCTTTCTCTCAAGGTTGAACCATTTTCAATCATTACGGAGCCAGGACGGGTCTCTAGTATGAATATAAATTGGAAATAATGCCTGATTTGTTTGGATATGAGAGGAATTGCTATGCCTCGAGCTGCGGTCTCAAATCATCAAACAGTCATGTTGTTTTCTCACAACATGAGAGGAATTGTGGCCTAGGACAGACAGACAGTGGGCAGTAGTAGAACCTCCGGCCGTGAAAGTTTACGTTCTTTGATCTTCCAGTCCAATTTGAGTTCCAAACCCATCACTTACCACCATAAACATTCTGAAGAAAAAAGGAATTTGTCATCTTCAAGGAATAACAAACTGAAGAATTGCGAATTATTCAATATCTCATGACAAACTGAGATTCGAAAACAATTGCGAAAAGTATTTATCATTGTGGTAAAAAAAAATTCATTACATTTCAACTATTAGCAATATTAATCTTTATTTTTTTTCATTTCTATTGATGTTACGAACAGTCTTGGAGAAATGTTTCACCAATATTTATTCTAATTGATATTACTGTATTCTTCACCTTTCTTCATAACGTATGTTTCTTTGTGAATAAGAGTTGATGTTGACATTTTTCTCAGTGTACTCGAGATATAACATCCGAAAATTGGATCTGCAATCCAAACAGACAAACCTCTCTCTCCCAAATACGCCACATTTTCCAGAAAAATAATGTCCCATTAAACGCAGTTGCTGACGGCGTTTCACACTTTTTGTATCGTCAGATGATTTCAATTTTTGTCTAGCCTGTTCCGAGCGCGATAGCGATCGTAAAAAAAAGCAATGAAGTTCAATCAACGTCGCGAACAATGAATTCGGCAAATTGCTGCGAATTTTCCATCATTTCCAGAGAAACACGATTCGGGAAATAGAAAATGCAATTGAGAGAAATTCAATTTAATTTCTAGGTATTGTCACTGGATGATTGGAGTCGTTAACGATATAAATTATTGTTTATTACAAACAAGACATGAACGATGAGGTTGGAACCTTCGCTGTAGAAATTATAAATTTTTGTAGAGATCATGGTGTTCTATATTGAAACAGAAAACCATACTATTTCCTAAAGTGGACAGGGGTGACCACGACAGGAACATGAACTCAAATCTTTTTTTTATTGTAGCTCATATTGATGTATTATCAGACTGCTATAAATTTTGATTAAATGCAAGGCTTGGATCCAATAGTGAACACAGAATGTCAACTATTGGAACTCCAAGATGTTCACTATAGGAACTGTAGTAGAATAATATTAATTTTTCAAATTTTGTTGTTACACAGAACTGATATAGAACATTTTCGAAGGTATGAGGAAAAGGAAAATTTTAAATACCCAAAAAAATATTTTCTTGGCTATTGAAGCCGTAAATAGGAAAACGTCTTACGAGGCAACAGATGAAACCCATGCTGTTCCTTGGACAAGATTTATGCGGAAACATGAAGGACAGTTCCCCTTGAAAAGAGAAATGGGACCGGAAGGTACTTTCACATTTGACGAAGAATCAATATCGGTAGATTGGTTGAAATCAATGGCACTTGCAGGATTCCCGATCACCAAAGATACATTTATAGCAAGTGTAATGAAGTTAGCCAAGGAGTTGAAAGTAACATTCAAGGGAAATTTATCCCCAGACAGGAAATGGATGAAGCTGTTTTTGCAGAGACATCCTGATATCGGCTTTCGAGTAAGTCAAAATCTGACAGCAATGAGGCGTGCTGTAGGACAAGGTCAATGGTTTAGGGAAGTAGGCACTCATTCAAAAGATTGAAAACTAGATCATGTATTTCAAGATCCTACCAAAGTTTTCAATGTCGATGAGACAGCTCTTTTTCTGATTCCGAAACCAGGAAAAGTTTCGGGCTAGTAAAGGCTCTAAAACCGTTTATACAACCTCTGGAAATGATGAAAAATTCAACGTAATAACATTACTCACTCCTAATGCCACGGGACAAATTGCTCCACCTTCAGTAGTCTACGGATATACCAGGATTCCTCGGCATATTGCTGAAATATTTCCAGCTGACTGGTTCATGGAAGGTCATTGAATGGGTGGATGACTCAGGAACTATTCATCGAGTACATTGCAAAAAAAAATAGAACAGAACACCTTTTATAGAGAACAGAAATACCTTGAACTGATATCATTTGCATTCATCGCCAGTTTCACTAAGACTACACCACTATTATGAAGAGGTTAATTTGCTGACTTTGTTTGTTTTGGATAATCTTTGTAAATACTGATCCGATCATGAAAATGTTTTTACTGATAATGATTGGCCAGGGCATGCTGGGCCACACTGTATCTTGTGTGTAAGTAATTATCCTCCGAGCGAGTTTTCATAGGTCGTCAACTCTGCCCGATAGAGTTATTGATGCGATCAGAACATCTTATTCCATATATTCCTGACTTATCTGTGTTTTTGGATTTCCAACGAATGTTTGTAAATTACAACATTTCCATGGAAATCCATAAGATGAACTTGAAAACACAGAAAACTCGGGATATCTTCTGATTCAACCAACATACAAAATCCTGAAATTCACAAGAAAACAGAGTAACACAAAGGAGAGAAAATAAAAATCAGCAATCACTTCGAAACGTCTCAGGCTATGAGTCTCCTTTCTCGATCAGAAATTTGCCGTTCTGTCGGAAAATACCCCTGGAAGAGAAATACGACAGGTGTCCAAGCTCACATCAAGAGGCTAGAAAGACTTGCATTCGTCGGATCAACGTGAAGGAACTGACAAATCTAGCCGGAACTATTGATGATATTTTGGTGAAGCAATAACCGCCAAAATACCACTAGAAGAACGAGTTGGTAAATGATAGTAGGGAGAGAGAGAGAGAGAGAGTATTCCACTTTCTTTTCAGAACCGAAATAGAGAAATAGATACATAGGTTTTCATCCGGCAGGTGCCATACACACCCCATTTCACCTTCTTTGCCACTTTTATGAGTGCCTCTTCGTGACTTAGATGATAATTAGGTGAAGTTTGGATAGGAATGGCATCAAATACTTCGGTTAGGTTAGTTCAATTGGTTAATTTCATTATCGAAAATCACTCGTGTTCACATCACATGGATGGAAAATCGCTGCGTTTGGACTCAGGTTGTGTTGTGTTCTACGCATCAAAAAACGCAGGTAGGACCAATCATGTTTCTTTGGTAGTTTGCGGGCCATGAGAAGTTCCTTGTGTCACTTGAAGGCGAAAGGGGGTATGAACTTTTTTAATCAAATAGAAAGGACAACCTTGTCATAGTTCGTGCGATAGGACATTCAGCTCTCTATTCAATGATGAATAACTTTTAGAAACCAGAATAGATGTCCTTGAGTTCTCAGTAGTCAAATAACAAAAATTCCGACAGACAAATTTTGGTAAAGACATTGGATTTTCATAATTTAAAAAATGAAAATTTGAGTCCCCATAAATCCCATGTGGGCTAAGAAAGTTATTCGGAGTCAACAGTCAAAGTTTCAGGTTTTTTGGGTTCCACTCGAAACCGGTGAGTTCAGTGAAAAAATATCTCAGATGGAAGTTGTAGATCTTTAATTTTTCTTCAAAACTGGTTTCCACAGATTCTTTACTCAGTATCACCATTTCTAAGATATCGAAATTTCAAGAGTCACATTCTACATAATATTCAGTACAATCGAAGATGCTTAAGCAAGCATAAATGCCTATTTGTGTCTCTTTTATGTATAAACTATATACTATCAAGAAAAGGAATGACTCAAAAGCCAATATCAATCTTGATAATCCCCACGCAGTTAAATGAGTATTGTATCAGAACGTTACGTCATGATGGTTCGTGGAATAGGCCTACTGAAAAACCACGTTGGAAAAAAACTCTTCACTACCTAACAGGTGCTGTGGAAACGTGTACATATTATGTATAACGTGAATTTTACAATTGCGATATCTCAGGAACGGTAATACTTTGTGAAAAAAATACTAGTACTATTTTTATAGAGAATCTCAAGATTTGGCGTGATGTAGTTTTTGAAAGGTGGAATGTTCAGGCAAAAGCACTGACAAACAAACTCAGGAGTTCAATATCCAAATTCAAAGCATGTCAAAAGTTTTGTTACATCAAACAGCTGAAAATACTTTACTATGCATTGGTACAATCGCATTTCGTCACAAAAATGGCTGCCAAAAATAATTTTCAATAAAGAATTCAGGTACCCTTCGTGCAAATTATATCAAGAAAGTGGAATATTTGATATTAGACAATTATATTGCCAAACCATCATGGTTCAGCATTTCAGAGAAAGAAACAAACAACAAATAAATCATCAATATCAAACAAGATACAGACAAAAATCGGTAATAGTGCCGAAGATGTACAAAACAATAGGATAGAGAAGTTATAATTTTCTCAGCTCAAGAATATTCAATTCTCTCCCAATAGAAATTGAAAACATTAATTCGTTTCACTAATGGACAAACAGAATAAAAAATGGATATCCATCCAACCGAGACTGACAATACATAAAATGGTGGATATTAAAAACCTATAAAATCATAGAGAGAAAAGATTTTCCATTCACCATTATTTTATTGTTATTTTTCTCATGTGTATCCCTTTATGACATTGTCAAGTGTGTTCTCTTTTACCGGAATTTTAATTTCAATAAAACCTATCTCAATAACTGATACAACTGTTTTATATTCGTTTAATATTGCATTTTACATTTGCAAAATTTTTATATATGATGTTTGTATATTTATTTGATATTGTATTCTATATTTGTAAACTTTTTATATGTAATATTTTTTTTAATTTTAAGTGTTTCGTGTATTATAATACTTACATTCGTAGTTGTTACCAAGTTGAAACAATTATCAAAAACAATTGCTAATCATCCCGTGCGGATTTATTTCCTTGGGATCTGCATATTTTTTTCATTTCTAAATTTGAACGGAAAATGACTGTATTATTTTTTATGGATGAATGTTATGAGATGAATAAACTATTATTATTATTGAAAAACTCACCGTTTTCGAGAAAAACTTCAAAAGTACCGCGCCCCCCACACATCGCCAATCGATTACACGAAAATTCGTTGCCGAGTTTCCCATATTAAAACCTTTTATTCCGCTCTGTCATTCCATTCGGCAATAAGGTTTCAGACATTTCTAAATGAGCTAATTTGAATGAGCCGCCGAGCTCCATACGAGCATCGGCGGGTTGCGAAATGTAATTGGAGCCCCATTCGGATGGCAGGGGCTCTAATGTAGGGGGTAATTCTTTCGGCCTCAACCGGAGCGATGATTGATCAAATCACCCCCGGTTCGCTTTCGAATTCGATTGCGGGTTAGAGGGTTGTATTTCTGATGATCCACTGCTCCGAATGAGGGTCGTGAGTTTTCTGGATGATTGATTGTGTGATATATTCCTTGTGAACTTCCAGTTGCCACCTACACGGGATGAGTAAATCATGTACCTTGGAAAAACAAAGGCCAATGTCCACTTTCGCTGTTTCGAGAAAAAAGAGCGCAAAGATTTTCAATGCAGAATCATGCTCGTCTTCAAGAACTGACTGAGTTCGAGTACCCTTGGAACTTGAAACATATCATTTTGTATGATTTCACAAATCATTGACATATTGCTTTTGGCTCGAGAATTATTCGCAACTCTATAATCCACGCGCTCGATGTAAAAATGAAAAGAGGTTCTCTTGCAATTGTTCAAGGAGAAAAGAGATCAAGAGTTCTCTCAGATGTCAATCAATTTGAAAAGCATTTTGATACACTCTTACATAATACATATTCCATGTTGAGAACTCTATATGGTCAAAGACAGTTTCTCTCACTAAGGTTGGGGACGTTACTATGTGAGGCAATTGTTCTCCCAAATTTCAACTATGCTGATGTACTTTACGGACCCTGTTTTACTAGTCAATACGAATGAATAGTCCAAAAAGTGCAAATCTCCTGTTTATGGTTCATTTATGGGATACGACGGCGCCAAGGAATTTCTCACAAACTGAAAAATATTGGCCGGATGAATATTACTAATAAAAGAGTTCTCGATGCTGCAGTTCTTTTTCATAACATATTTATTTGATTCTCAATGATATTCTTCGATATCAGTTCAGCTGAGTCATTCATTGAGAGCACTAAAGTCAATGACATTCAATGAATTTTCTTAGAAAAACACAGCGATTGTTGAGGTTGAGTGGAAGAACTAATAATAACGATATATCGTTATGAAAATTTAACTTTGCCTGTGAAAAAAATCATTCACAGAAAAAGGTTCATTCAATATAGAGAAAAAAAATGTAGAAGTAATAAACAGCCGCAAAAAGGTTACTGTGGTAATTGGTTTTGAATATTAAATTGTTGATGGTACACCTACATCTCGTCTTCCTACACTTTCTCTCCTCAAGTCTATTTTCTTGGCATTCTCAATACTGAATGATTATGAAGCATTCGACATTAATCTTTCTGTCAGTATTTCATCCATTTGATAGTGATCCAGGAGATGAAGTGTCCATCTTAATTTTTCTTTCTATGAACAAGTGGTCCACTTTGCGAACTACTGAAATTCAAAAAACCGTTGTGTCATCTATACCAAAGTTTTTCCACTCATTTTGAGTACTTGAATTTCATAACGCATTGCCATTGCTTTCTATCGCAATCAACTGGGAAGGATAAGGTTTGACAGATGTCCCTTAGCCTGTCAATTGTAGAATAAGAAATGACTAGTGGGGCCTATGTCTATGCTCACAGAAATTTCATTACACAACCAATGTAACAATGGTGGCCACTGTTCTACATGTTTTATTTCATCAGAGAAGAATGGGCATCAGCCTTCAGTATGGAGCTATTTTTGGTCATCGGAGCACTTGGGACTTTAGCCATTTTTCTACGTGAAAATTGCAATTTTTCAAGTATATAGGAACAACTTTCAAAATTGGCGGAATCTGGACATTATTCTCCCAAGGAACAAGTTGAGACCTGAACAACAAGGTCTCATTTTCTAATGTGCTATTCCAAGCACGAACCGAGATTTCTGGATGAAATGCAGTTCCATGATGGTAATTCCATTCATGCAATCCTGAATATTTTATAGGTGAATGTATTTCTGTATTTCTGTATCTCTCATATATAAAATGTCCCATAAGAGCAATGCAATTATCGAAAACTTACAGCAGTAATTGCATTGTATCAAGTCACCATAATAACACATTTGAAACCGTATCGCTAGATGACAGTAAACAACACGAATAAATGTCAGATAAACTTCAAAAATAGAAAAACATTACGCGTTTTGGTGAGTACTCCATACAGTCTTATGAGGAAAGTAAAAATGAACAGAAAATAACATTTCTTTGAGAATTTCTTTATTCGTGAAATATTCCAATGAATTACATTCGTGCATAAAAATGACCAGATAATTTTGCATTCAAGCGTGATATCTTATACAAATTGCATTCGGTTATTTTCATATTTTGTAAAAGAGCCCTCGTCCTTCGGACTCGAGCACTTTCGCCAAAATATGAAAATAAACTTGCAATTTTTAGATATCACGGTTTCTTGCAAAATAATCGGTAATTTTTACGCATTCGTGCAATTATATCCGCAAATTTACCGACTTCGGAATACAGGACGACGAAATAAAAAATTTGTTTTGCCAGAATTTCTGGAATATTGATTTTTTTATGAAATTTTTTATTAAATTTTTGGAATATTGTTTTTTATGGAGTCGCGAATATCTTTCATTTTCATAAAGTACAACCCTATGAGCTGGTTCGTTGGGAGTCAAGAATAGGGTACAAGGATAATAATTATTACCTAGGAAGAACCTATACTTGTAGTGAATCACTAAATCACAACTCTACCTATTCAGACAGAAGATTCGAGGCAGTGGCGGGCGTTCAAATATCGCTGAATAATGATATAATATTGGGATAGATGCGATGATTATGTACCTCAACTGTCTGAAAGAATAAAACTCATCAAGAACAGGTATAATTTCAGAAAAACATTCTAAACAACAAATATTTTACGTTTGATACTGTCCCATACATAATTAACAACATGCAACACAAGGGGAAACACAAAGAATTGTATTTATCGAATTCCTGTTTGTGCGGTGGAAAATATATCGGCGAATCTTCAAGACCTTTTGAAATGCGAAGGAGTGGACATGAGATGTACATCAGAAACAGACATTGGTGGTTCGAAATTATCACAACACATTTTCACTGCCGATAGAAATCACAAAGTAAAATGTAATTACAATCGAAAGATAGCAAGAGAGAGTCAGGAAACGAAAATGAAAGACATCTGCTCATTGGGAGTCATCCCAAGAAGATCATTGGGTATAAACCACAACTGGCTACCCCATATACCGATAACCTCTCTTGTATTTTCGTGAAAGGCAAATTCACGATATACGAGATGTTGCTGACTTATAGAACGTGTTTCACTTTACTATCAACTAAGTGGAATTTGATGGTGGAAAGACCCAGGAATGTATCTCCTCAAAGAAAGCCTATCTACCTCCATCTAGTATTCAGTAACTTTCCTAAGATGTCGAGTTTCTCGATGCTAGGAATTACGATGATTAATATTCTCTCATGTGAGATCGATCACCAAAGGTGCTTCACAGAAGTTTGGATTCCTGTTTCATGAAAAAGAATACTGCACTTCTCGTCAGCTTCGAATGATCCACAAGGCACATTTTTTATAATACGGTGTTATCGTGTATGGGGCTTGGCACCAAATCATTCATTGAGGCTTCTCCATTCTATTCAGTGAAAGGCAATCCGTCTTTTTGGTGACTCTTCGCTCACATACTCGCTCACTTCATTGGAACATCCTAGAAGGGCCGGAGACTTGTCTCTCTTCTATAGATATTTTCACGGCCGGTACTCTTCCGAATTGTTATCAATCGTTCCACTCCTGGCAATATCTACACGGATGACTCTACGAGTACGGAATTCCCACCCCTTTGTTGTGAATTTGGAGACCTGTCGAACCTCTCTTGCTCAGGGATCTTTTTTCAATAGCTGAGCTTCAGAACTCCTTCCTGAGGCTTACAAACTTCAAAAATTCTCCTGCCCCTTGACTCACGCGGTGTTCTTTGAACATTACAGAACCTCCTCCAGTGTGAATTTGGATATATAGAAAAATAAAAATGAATTCTGAATTCGGAGTCAGCCAATATTATGTGTACGTATTTTCAACCAATACGATCACGTTCATAAAATTTTTATTAGCACCGGAAACTCCCACGCATGGTCTGCGCCATTCTAACCGGCTCTGTCGAGATAACACCCAGTCCCGATTCCTCTCGACAAAGCGGAAATGGAACCATTGTTCTGAAATTTTCTCGGATTAGTACGCACGGAGATTTGAAACAACCATTCATCTCGGAAAACTCGCTTGACCCCTGACGAATGCAGATTTCGCGAATAGCGACTCTAGCTGGAAAGGTTTTCATTCGCGGAAAGAGGTTTACGTTTTCGCGTTCATAGAATTGATACGATTCCAACAGGTGCGAGTGTTGTCTGCAGATATAAGCTTGGAGGTATTAGTGGTGAATGAATTTCATCTAGAAACCGTCAAAAATGCTCTCCGTGTGAGCCGCAGTTGGATAGGAACGCGTTAGTGTGGTACAGAGCGGCATCAGCATCAATAGTACCAGCGATGATAAGGGGAATATCATAGAATGGGGTATCATCAAATTGGTGCAATTTGATGCTGGGAATACTCAGGCATATCTCTCCTCAAAGAAAGCCAATTCATCTTCATCTAGTATTCAGATGTCAGGAATGACTATTCCAATAAGGTCAAATATCTCGATTCTAGGATTTTTTGAATTGACGTGGCCATTACTTGATGGAAATCATAGTATTGATACTATGAGTTGAAACACGACTGAATTTCCACAGAATTTATTGTCTTCGCGACATGTTTCGATACACTGTATCTTTTTCAAGCGAATGTAGTATAACACTAAATTATTTGTCAATGAAAGATCCTCAAATACATTTCTCATCCATGAAGATGATTAAGGCACAGAACACCCTATCTATACAGAAGCGCAACTTGAAGGCGACACTTTGATCTTTTGGGGTCAATTTTTCGTAACCTTGATATAAAGCTTGGCTTGTATAATGTCTTTCCTAGGCGGTACATTCGAACTGTTGGTTGATATACATTTCAAGTGATACACCTTTGTAAACTTTCTAGTCTTATCATTCCTGCTTCTGGAGTGAAATTTGGGCAGTTTCATTTCAATTTAAAGATGTGGCTCTTCTCAAGTCTAAATAATTCAGAACATGAAGTTCTCTTACAAAATTGGTCTAAACGCATCTTTGTTGATCAGTAATCTACATTCATTATTTTCAACACATACAAACGAATAACTTCGATATTCACCAAAATAATTCAAGTAGATGAGCTAACTGTTTTTGCACCTGTATTGAAATTACGTGTAGTAGACATGAAAGATACCCAATCACTTCTTATTTTGGAAAGAGTGGAAAATACCACTGAGGTGATGTAAGCCTACCTGTTTAATGTTCGAATAATTTTTTTTAATCAACTGAATTTTGCAGGTACTTACGAGTCTCTGATCATACTTTATCCCATATTGATAAAATTCATCAGCACAAAAACAACGGAGAATTATTTTGAAAAACAATTTTATTGTTCCATATATATATATATATATATATATATATATATATATATATATATATATATATATATGCACAAACATTTGTTTGAAACAGATATTTTATCAATTCTTTATAATAAGACGAATTGATTTTTACATAAGTTAAAAACTCTATTCATCACAGATGATTCAATATAACAATTTTTCTGTTTTTTCTTTTCTGAACCAATAGGGATTCTTTTCCCAAATTCTTTCAAGGGAATAGAATATCCTCATCCTGATAAACAAGGAGATAAGAGAAAGGGTATATCAGCCGTCAGTTTGAATTTACCGCCTAGAAATGACATTATACAAGCCAAGATTGCGATTCGGTCGGAACTTTTCAGATGCGCTTCTGTATAGATTGGGTGTTCTGTGATTAGGGTCTACTATAATCAACCCTGATTATTCCTTGAACCATTCCATTCATATAAAGTGACAACAACATGTAGGTACAGCTCATCCAATCCATCTTGGCACAGAGCTAATGACGTAAATGCCCAGCAATCTCTTGGAGAGTACACTAAGATAAAAACAAACTCTTATTATATGTGTTCACGTTGTTGAAATTTATTCGTAGAAGGTGTTTTTTTTTTCGTCATGGTGTACACTACTAGTGTGCAACTGGAAAAGTATCTGAATTTGTGCAAAGATGGATTGGATAAACTTTACATACATCAAAATTTTAAAACATTGCTACCACTTACTTATTGAATAAGTTTAACAAAGGATAAATTCAAAGGTCCAATTGATCATCAAGTAGACGATTTGAACCCTTTAGGCTATTGATTCCCAAAAATTCTAAATAATTAAGCCTAATACCTTTATTTTCAACATGAAGAACTTTGAAATTTGTATCAAATTTTCTTCCAAAATATGATTGGCATATGATGAGCGCCTTGTATTCTTTCCATAATTCATATGATGTTCACGAATGCGACTGCTGAATGATCTACCTGTCTGCCCCATATATACTTCATTATTTTTCAGATTTTTGTGTTTTATCCTTATCATTCTTGATTCTCGATTCTAGGAATTACGATCAGTAATAATCTCTCTTGGGATAACAATGTGAGATCAATTAATAGAGGTGTTTCCCACAAACTTGGATTTTTATTCCATGCGAAGAAATACCTCACTTAAATCAGCTAAATATCTGTGTGATTCACATTTCAATTTAAAAATGATATTTACTCCCAGTGAATTCGAAAAACATAAGAGATGCCGATGAAGTTGGTGATGAAAATCTTTGAACTCGTGCCACTTTCCTGTATGAGGGTGTCGACAGTGTGCCGCATAGTGACCGTTATTTGCAGCACCTCCGCTTGAAGAGTGCCAAGAGATTATAGAGGCGAGTTGTATTGAATGCTGTACAATCGCCCATGTTCAGACTTCCTACTACAAAAGCAATGGTTATATTTGAACCAATTTGAATCGTGTCTCTTCCATTTCCTCGAAAAATGAACCAACTTCAATTATCATACTGTTGGGAGTGTTTTATATGAGAGTCAAATTTGTATGGAGATGATAAACCATCGTCCTTTCAAAAATGGAGGAAGAGCACCATAAAGGTTATCGTTTCATAAGTTGCCCAGAAACCTAACAAAAAGGCTTGAGGAGAAATTCAGAGACACTATTCATTTGAAAATCAAGTTCAATTCAAGAAATATTCCAAATCCATCGAAATCACGGTATTAATATGTCCATTTCGATGAATTATATTTTTCAACTATCAATGACATTTCAAAATCTGGTTTTATGAAGACACGCAATTGCCTTTCAACAAGGGAGTTGGCCATAAATTCATGTTCACTAAAGTGTGGTTCTGTTCATTTCTTCAACTCATTGAATGTCTACAGAACAGAAATATTAATTCCAAAAACATACTGATGATTTCTTTTCATTTTTCGTATTGGAAAATGCTTAAAATCCTCCTGCGAAATGGAGAAATCCCCTTCAGCGTTGATATATACCTTTCGATATCTTGTATTATTTTTTTTAACAGATTTGACAGAAAGGATTGCTTTATTAGAACTCCAACAGAAGCTTTGAGTGTTTTAGGTCACGTTCGCATAGTTGTTGCATCTGCATGTTTTCCGATGAATTTAAATATTTCTTACATAACTAGTCAATTGAGCGCTAGCTTGAATCCCAAATGAATTGTTAATTCCGTATTTTGAATTCAGAACATTCATGAACAAAAGAACTCATTATTTAGACATCAGTTTCTGGTTATGGGATCTTCAAAACTATTTTTGATTCACTAAATATATGTGGAAGGGATTATATATTTTCTAAAACCGAGAACATATTTTGCGGTACCTACTTTATATATATATATAAATATATATAAATATATATATATATATATATATATATATATACATATAGCCCAGCCTTTTGACTGCATCCTCACATAACATTCCGCTTTTCCTCAACTAGTCAGTCAAGACTACCCTTCGCCTTCTATATACATATATATATATATATATATATATATATATATATATATATATATATATATATATATGTATATATATATATATATATATATATGTATATATATACATATATATATATATTTGATCGGCTAGGCAGATACGTAGATGACATCTTTGCCATTTGGCCTCATGGGTTTGAAACCCTACCAACATTCCTGACCCACCTTAACACCATTCACCCCAACATACAATTCACTATGGAAATAGAAAAGGACGACTCCCTCCCATTCTTGGATGTTCTCATCAGGGAGTCGAACAATTCTTTCACTCACACCGTCTACTGCAAACCAACCCATACAAACCGGTACCTCAATGCCAAGTCTCATCATCACCCAGCACAATTGAATTCGGTTCTGAATTCTCTCATACATAGGTCTTTCAATCTCACCGATAACCACAATAGATCCAATGAAATGGAAAAGCTCAAATCCGCACTTACCCAGAACGATTTTTCCGATTCCCAAATCCACAAGTCTCCAGCAAACCCGAGATCTTCACCCTAGACCCCCGAAGGACGAACCTGAACGACAAAGAGCTTTCCTTCCATATATTCATGGTGTTACTGATAAAATAAGTGGAATTCTGACAAGACATGACATCAAAACCATTTTCACAGCTAACAACCAAATATCCACCTACCTTCAAACACCCAAAGACACAATCCCCAATGAAACCCAAGGAATATATGAGATACCATGCTCTAACTGTCCCAGAACATACATCGGCCAGACCAACCGACGAGTGTCCTGTAGAGCATATGAACACGAACTAGCAGTCCGTAATTCTGACACAAACTCAGCATTATTCCAACATCATTTAGAAACAGGCCACAAAATAGATTTCAAAAACACCATAACCGTTGCATAGCCAAAACCCTCCAATCCAGAATTACTCGTGAAGCCATTGAAATCGAAAAACGTCCCAACTGTCTCAATAAACGCGACCTGGAAACCACTCTTGGTCCGACATACTTCTATTTACTCCGACTTGGGAACTAATCCGTTCGAACCTCCCATCGACCGTCCGATCCCTGATCCTGATATATATATATATATCAGGGGATGGATTTTGGATTTTATACTATCAGCACCACGAACAAGGCAAAAATGCTTTATCATAAAAGTAACTAATGGTGAAATATCCACTCAGCAAGAGTAACACTGATAATAAAAGTGTAAAAAGGTACAGAAACAAGAACATAGTTAAATGAGTATCAAAACTTTGGTTCGGGTTTGAAGGCCGCCTTTTTCCGGAATTCATTCCTATCGTTTAGCTGGCGCGAGTGGCTAGTTTCTTCAGAGGCTCCGACATCGAGTTAGACTCCGATGACTGGGTATTACGACTTTGTGAAGCTTATTTATACGGAAACAGGTAGCCTGGAGTGATAATTACTTTTTCTGGATTCGGAGAGTTTTCATTAATATTGATTGCCGTAATTATGATAGCATCAGCATTAATTGCCACACTACCTGCAGGCATGTACGTTGTTATTTCCGATCTTGAAATGGCATTTCATATTCGGTTGAGGATGACAGCTTCTTCTTTTCTGTTGAAATCATCCTTGTTTCTGTGGATCTCTAATGCCTTCCTTATCAATCGACCATGGTATCCCTTGTTGGGGCAATGCGTTTCGCGTTTTCAAACAGAATACTGGGGTTCCCCAGAAGTTTTCTGATTCGGTTTGTGACCCTCGGAATATACGGTAAAACTCTTCAGTTCCGTGTTGATGTTGATCTCTTGTACACTTCATCCATTCGATGCGAGAGCCGTAACCATTTTGTCACAGTGAAATGAAACGAAATTCAACAGAATATATAGTATTCAGAATTATATAGTATATCCCAAAAAGTTGCTGGTAATTAAAAAAACAGTTTCTTCTGGACAGACTATGGTGTTTATGCATATTGGCCTCATAGCTCGACTTTACCCCATCTCATAGCTTTCATTGATGAAAACCGCGTTTCATTAACCCCCATCCGTACTGAAATAATTGTTCATCAACATTGGCTCCGGTCCAGATCCCCCAATTTTCCCGTCAACCCATTCATTCACCACAACAATGAGCATCCCCGTCCCAGTTTACGACAATGAATGCCAACATCAACGAAAGTCTTGGGAGCCGTCACCCAGTAAACTCACTAGGTCTATGTAGTGTCCTAGTGCGGCAATCCGATGGCAAGTTATTCGACTAAGGGGGCGTCTATTGCCAAGCTAATTTCCGTAACACCTATTGTAAACACGGCACCGAACATAGCGGGGTTGAGGAGGAGGAAGCGTCCCCCTCGAGGCGGGAGCTCGACAAAAGGGACTCGGAACAATATAAACAGCCAGAATAAATTAAACTTTCTGTTTTAAGATTTTATCTTAGGCCGACGACGACCCTTTTAAATCTGCTTTCTGCACGGTTCTCTACGGTCAGATGATTCGTTAGGGTTGTTTTGCTTTCCTGGGGGTTAATTTAAGGGAGAAAGTGATTTGGTTTTTGTGATTGTTTCTTGTGGATGTTTTCAGGGGTAGTTATTGAATAAGTATGAGCCTTGGGTAGAGGGTTGGTACGAAAGTGGAAGAATGACCCCAAAATTATGGCTTTTGTAAAAAATATCAAAGTCATCAGTAATCAAATAATATAAATATAATTATATATAAATAATCGACCGACGCTTGATTTTCACTTTGACAGTTTACGGTTTACAGAAGTCTTTTCAGACATGTTATGTCACTACTACCACTGGGAAAGCTATTGTATAGTAGAACGCATGTAGCGGTTTGATGAATGTTCAGTGAAACTTACGAAAAGGATTTCTTTAATGAGGTCTAAACCAATTACTGATAGGGAATATGCATAAAATATGAATTCGTCTGGAATATTTTTTCTCGAATATTCATCATCGTAACATCTTAGATGAGAGATATTTTCCTATTCAGTTATTATTTGAATGCAAAAAATAGCATAAAAAATCAAAGAATTAGGGATGGAAATTAAAACTTACAAAACGCGTCACTATTGGCCATACTGTGTTGGTGGTGATCGTGATAAAACAATCATACCTGTATTCCTGCGGCGGTTCATAGTGAATCTTGATTGGTAGTGAATCTACGACGATGACTGAAACTAATTTTGTTCAAGAACAATAGGACAATTCACTGGGAATAAAAACATTAATGATAACAGCATATCTCGTGTCGAGCCTTGATTCACGTACGCAGAGATCAAAGGAATGAAAGCTGCGAGGAAGTCATCATGTTGAGTGATATATTTGAGTCCATTACATTGATTGTTAATTATGAATGCCCGCAGCAGAGACAAAAATCATGAATCGTTACTCCGATATGTTTGTAAACTAAGTTAGGTTAGTTCAAACCGAAGTTTCCACTGCTGAATAGCTAATGCAAAACTTACTCCTTACTGATTCGCACTGAGCTGTATATAAAAGTAGAATGCTCGCTTTGAAATGTTCTCCACAACAATATTTACACGATTTTGGAGATACATTACCCCTTTTCATCTTCTTACACCATCTTTATCGTATTCTTGCATCGGTTGGAAAACCAATGATCACTTTATCAAGTGCATACCTAATTGGGTTTTCGTACTTCAGTGCCATACAATGCCTGAGTAAAAAGGTTTTTCAGTTTCTTCCGTAATGTGTTCAGCAGTTGAAACTGAAACGCTCAGAGTATATAAACACGGACACGTCATTTGACATCAGAGTGTTTGAACAGCTCAAATGTATTAAATATTTTTAATTTCACTTTGAAAATCAATTTGAATATTATCAAAACTATATATATATTTTTCTACGTCATAAAAATGTGAATGAATAAATTACGACATAAAAAAAATTAATGGATTTTTCTTGCAAATGTATTATTTCACAAGAGATCATGTGTTGTTTCATCAAACAGTTCAAATAATGCAAAGAAAATCAAATTCAAATATGGTGTGTTGCTAGAGTCAATTTTTTTTACTATAAATTCCAATTATTCAACTCATAATCAACTGAAGTTCACATAAAAAAACATGCACTCTAAAAGAATGAATAGCATGAAGCACAATTTTGAAAAAGAATTGTGATTGTGTAAGTTGTGGTCGATTGAGAAAAATCCAAAATCGAACACAGGAACAATAAATTACCTGAGAAATTAGCCATAATTCAGGGTTATTTTGAATAGTTCAATCGGATGAACAGGTTCCATTGGTTACCCAAATTGATGGAAATAATCAAAGGTAATACGAGTCCTTCAAATTTATTCGATAGATTTTCATTTTCCACAAAAACTTTTTTATTTGGCAAAAGTATGAAAACAAACCGATTGATAAAATCACGAGTCCGTAAGACGAGTGATTTTATCAAATTCGGTTTGTTTGATTGCTTTTGCCTCAAAATAAAAAAGTTTGAGTGTTTCGAAAATGAAAATTTATCTTATTAAATTTGAAGAACGAGTTGTATTTGGAGAGACTATTTTTTGAACAAATAGAAGGAAGAACAATTTAATTGATCAGTATTTCATTTACATAAGAAGGAACGGAGAATAGGTGAAAATTTTACAAATTTGAAATGTCGAACAACGATGTATGCCCTCTATGATCCAGAAGAGATATGATGCTTACGCAGTGAATATGATAATGCCTGCCGAAGATACCAAGAGATGGCGTCACACCTCTCATTGTACAAGGTTGATAATTCAAAATTTCTTATGAAATAAAAATCGCGCCAAAAGGAACATAAAATCATTCGTTATGTCGTTGTTTCAAAATCTTCATACAATGATTCTTCTCATACAACAAAAAATGAATTGTATTTAATAAAAACTAATTGTACGCCATCTTCATTTGAGTTAAGGAAACCTTAAATATTTGAATCGGTCGTTCGCTATATCTGTCATAAAGTTGGGGTTATGAGTGTTCATTGAAATGTGTTATGTCATTATCATGCTGAAAAAGTGAAAAGTAAATGACTATTAATAATAAGGTAACTTTTCATTCATGATAATTTATATAAATATGAGCCAGTTCAATAGAATCGACGCGGTGAACCGTATAGTTTTGACAGTTCAAAGGTAAACAACGTTTTATCGAAACAATCGGAAGAACCAGGCAGTTTTATCGGTATAATACCCAATGATTGGCTAGAATAACCATAGAATAACCCGCTACTATTGGTTGAAATGCCAAAAACGTCACATTTCGACAAGTGAAAAAAATAATCAAAGGTAATACGAGTCCTTCGAATTTTATCAATAAATTTTAATTTTCCACGAAAACATTTTCATTTGGCAAAAGTGTGAAAACAAACCGATTGATAAATTCACTGTGGGACGAGTGATTTCATCTAATTCGGTTTGTTTGAATGCTTTTGTCTCAAAATGAAAAAATTTGAGTGTTTTTAAAATGAAAATGTATCTCATTAAATATACTGAAAGAGTTGTATTTGGAGAGATCATTTATTGAACAAATCAAAGGAAGAACAATTTGATTCATCACTATTTCATCCACATATGAAAAAACCAATTGAATTAAACGAACAATTAATCGTACGCCTCCTCCATTTGAGTTCAGGAAACCTCAAATATTTAAATCGGTCTAAGGGCGAGTTGTAACACGATTAGCCAATAGAATCTTTTGTTGCTTGACATTTGAACTCGGTTCACTTGAACAACTGTCAACTTGCCGTGTTACAACCCGCCATAGAAGCGGCTACAATTTTGACAACATAAATTTGGTTATGTTCATGAGCTATTCACGTGTGTGAAATTTGAGTGTTTATGGAAATGTGTCATTTTATGTCACTATTATGCTGACAATGTGAAAAGTGAATGACTATTGATAATTGGGTAACTTTTCAATCATGATAATTTATATTTCAACCTTGCATATAAGCCAGTTCAATAGAATCGACGCGGGAAACCTTACAGTTTTGATAGTTCGAAGGTAAACAACGTTTCATCAAGGACCAGGCAGTTTCATCAGTATTTAACCGAATGATTGGCAAGAATAACAACTACTATTTGTTGAAATGCCAGAAACGTCACATTTTGACATGTGAAAAGAATATTCGATGATAATCCTCATCATAACGTGAAAAGAAACATAAACGGTCAATATATTCATGATCGAGAGAAAATTCTACAGAGAACGGAACCACAATATGGACTAATTACTGGACAAACCTCAATGAAAGACGATTCCTCCTTTCGAGCAAGCTGTCATCCAGTACACCTATAAAATGAAGTGGTGAGATGGGATAAATATAATCATGTTACAGCATCACTAATCCCAGATGCGTACCCGGGGACTAATTGGGTTTCACGGCGAAATATGTTCTCTACGCATCGTTGGGGGGACGTTACCGTGATGAAATTGCCACTTTTAGTCCATGAGCCAGACACATTAACGTTATTGGCTATCGTCTGTCCCAGTGAGACCTACAAAGCCCCGGTAATTGTGAAATGATAGGATTCTAATCGATTCTACCCAAGGCCGTATTAGTCATCAGTGTTTCTGTTTCATCACTCGTTCATTTCATGTTGGAACGTATATATTGTTCAAGCTTTCGAGTCTTTATTGGCTCTTCATCAGGAACTCTACAATCAATTGAGAAACTTGTTCAAAATAGAACAATTTCGACCATGTGCGTACTTACGAAAATGAGGTTGATGGTTCTTTTTACTGGAGTATTGTTTGAAAGACAACATATCACAATACATAGAAGTTATGGTAATGAAACTTCAATTGAAATATATGAATTATTTCACAAGTTAAAACAAGGAATGAAAATGTGGGAGAAGATACTTCTCCTAACGTATAGTGGCGGTCATATTGTGAAATTGAACGGATATGATGTAAATGACTGGTCTGAGAATGAAATTGACAAGTGACAAATGATTGAAGTTTCCTGTGAACTTGTTGCCAACACACAATAGAATTAAAGTAAAATCACCAACAACTCATGGGTACCGAACGTATTTTTCCTGTTTTCAAAGAACCAAATCCAATGAATTGGAGAAAAGACATCGATAATCTCAGCATTATTTACTCATATTTACTGAGTTGCCCCCTTCAGGTGAGTGAGAAGAAGTTCTTGGACAGAAGTTTTACTGTCTGTTGCTTGTTGCAATATCTGTTCATTCAAATTCCCTATTCAATCTCAATCTTTCGATTTTGATCATTTTCTTAACACCACTCAACAGGGAACTTTGCTTACAATATTCGAACATGTTTATTCCTTAATGATTTGAGGCATATCCTTTGAACCTTCATTTTCTAACTACAAAGTAAAAATGGCTTTGTAATATTTGTGACAAGTGTAAGTAAATGTGACCCTTTTCAGCAAAATCAAATTTCGTACGAAATTCGTAAAAAGGCTTGGAAAATGAAGAAGACTACCTTCTAAAAGGTTGACAAAGAGAAGTATATTTAATTTTTTATGTTTTGTTTTCGATCTCCAACGTCATAAAAAGTATGATATATGTAAGTGACAAACTTGTCAATCAATTTTAGTTTTGTATCATTTTCTGATGAACAATTTGAAGCTCTTTCTCCTTCGTTTTCAGGAGAGAAGGAACTCATATAAAGGATCCAATGACAAATCTACCTCCTCAAAAATAAAAATCATCCCAAAAACGTCCATTCATTAATTCACAATTTATAATTAGTGCAATTTTTTTGACTATATTTCTCCTTGTTCGATGGCCATTCTCTATTATCTATTACTCAAATCACCATGGGAAGTAAACAACTATGGATATGAGGTAGTACGAAAATATGCGTGACATTTCTGTAATGTCATCGCGATCAATCTTGTTGCCATAAATGTCATCATCCGACTGTTATTCACATTTGCTACCTATCAATTATTCGGCGTTGTTCGTTGATAGTCTCATAATTCATCTCCTTTTGATCGATGTTGTTACTGATAAATGACTTGGTGATGGAAACTAGTTGAATTACTGAAATACCCCCATTTGGGAATGTTCCTAGACTCTGAATATACTGAAAAATGAAGCAAACTCATTTAATTATTCACTATTGAATAATGGATGTCGTAATTTTAGAAAAGAAACATGCATTTAAAATATTTTACATAACAATCGTGGACAGAAGACCTTGAAGTGAATTCGTCAATTACTGGAACCGTTGATTAGTGGAACCAATTTTGAGAACTTCATTTTATTAATATTCATCTTAACATTCTACTTTACAATATTTAGTGAACACTCTATAACACAGGAGGTTTCATAACTCTTAATTTTTCCTCAAAATAACGTGCTAGCACTTTTTCATAAACTTTTTTACATGTAACTTGTCGCACCATTCACAAAATCAGTCATGTTTTCTCATATACTAACGTGGATTTGGACGGTAACATATTAGATATTATTGCATTTGCTTTCTCAGATATATCTGATCGGCAATCACTGAAGTGATACTCTATCTACCCTCACGAAGAAAACACTTTGAGTTAATACAAACGAGTAATATACAGTGTAAGTGAAAAAACAACAACATGAAATATGAACTTTTATTAATTAATTGAAGAAATTAACGTACTAGTTGAATATGTTGAGCACCTACTACAATAATCGCAAAAAAATTTTTTTTCAATTTTTTTTAAGAATACCCAATGTTACATTGGTACAATTATTGAAAACAAATTTTGGGGAACTAGAACCCTTTTTTTTGTAAGGGAAAAGTTGACGTTATTGACATTTTCTGTGTATGATGTAGATGAAAGATCTGAAAACTTATTGATCGATCCTAATATTTCATTGGCTATTTTATTTCGACTAGTCAGGGACTCTTCGATTTAACCCTCAGCTACTGTTGCTGAGCGCCATCCATCATGCCGTTTTAATGTCGTTATATCCTCACCACTGTCTATCAATATTGTAGCTGAAGATCGGCGAGAACAGTGGCGGTGTGTCACTCAGAATCCGGAAGTTAAAGTATGAAGCAATTTTTTTCCCACATTTCCTATTTTATTTATTTCAATTCTCTGGACAGTGCATTTTCCTTCCTGATAATTCAGACAAAAATAAGCATCGTTGACATTAGTCGCAGGTTCCAAGATTTTTTAACATTATTAGCATATTCTTCCGTTGCAGTGAATTTTCGAGAAGTTCTTGTTTCAGTGTTCGGAATGTGGACCAAAACAACGGCACCTAAATCTCCAAAACCGTGAATTTTCATTTTGTACATCTCATCTCTTCTACAAGCACCCATAATTCCCATAATGAGTACAACCTGCAATTGAAAAATATAAACACATTATAATCAATCAACTAATTATTGTGGAACTTACTTCTTATACAAGGTATTCGTTGTCTGGGGCTTCTTTGATGAAAGTATTAATCTACTTCGTTGTGAAAACAGTGGATTTGTTGGCTTTGTATACATCTGATTTCTGCTTCAGAAATGCTCTCAATTTGAAATATTTACGAATATCCACGCCATCACTTCAACATACTATAGGGTGCCCATAAAGTGAAAGATTTAAATTATTAATAATTATTACGCTATAAGGTAGACACGATTAAATTTCCACAAAATTTATTGTCTTCGCGACATGTTTCGATACACTGTATCTTTATCAAGCGAATGTTTTTAAACACTAATTAATAAAATTATTTGATATATTTCCAAAGGAAACCGTCAGAACATTCTCTGAACGAGAACTAGTTTTCTGTTCTTTGCACCAGTCCATGAATAAAGTATAAGAAACTGTATATTTTTCTTCAGATATTTCAGGCACTAAATTCAATGAAGCGTTATTTGCTGCATCCATAATACTTGGCGAAGTTAAACTTCTTACACTATCACTAATTTCGATACTGAACAGAATTTGATACACCTTCAAAATATCGTTGTCAAAGAAATATTGAATTGTCACTTTTGTTTGTGATTATATTATCTCTATGGTTACAGCAATGTTACCTGGTTACGAAATCTTTTGTTTTATCTACGCCACACCTCTTTTGCTGTGACGAAGATTGTAACGATCTACCCGTGCTCTTTTCATATTATTATGATGTTCTACATTTAGAAATCATCATTGAACATACAGTCGTAGAAAAGAAAATATGTATACCTCGTAGGACGATCCACACTTCCGGGTTCCGTGTTGCTTTCTTCAGCTCACCTTCACATCATCCGGAATGTAAAACTTTTCCTACCGAGTGAAATGATTTCACTTCATCGGACCGCCCTGTAGGCAAGAAAGCCGTTTATGTGTCGTCGCCTCGAGAAAGTTATCTCATAAAACTAATCAAAGTTGTCAGGAGCATGTATAAAGTTGGCGCGCGGGCCGCTGCCTAGATAAAGATAAACTTGCTCCTCACTATTATTTTCGGGCGAACTGTAATTTCCATTTATGTGTCAAAAGCAACTTAATTAAAGAAGTTAACGGGAATAAGTGCATTCTTGTGTAAGCCGAAGTTAGTCGGGACCGTGCCAGATCCAAACTGTCACATTAAGTAGGGATTAAGATTACGAAAATGGCGGGATTTTGGAGCGATGGCCGAGGCTATCGCGTCGCTTTATCTCATTATTGTTGGACGTCCTCCTCGGAGACTTCTTTGCCAAATTGAATAACACGCGGAAGAGAGTTTGATAAAACCTTTAACAACGACTATTGCATAATACACATCAACCTGTGACATCTTTGGCATTTCCTTCTCAGAATTCATGACACAAATTCGTCATCTAGAAGACACTACGATAAACTTAGTTTAAGATCTTTTCGTTCCACTTTTGATTTGATCATTTTTGTATTGAAATACATTGCTTTGGAAATAATTAAGTTGTCCTAGAATTGGATGTATATCTGTTGGGCAATAAAAGTATATTTATTTATTTATTATTTATATAATAAACATTATATGCCTGTTCGCTCGACCTCAATGAGACCACTATTCAGTGCAGTGAATAATGAGTCATCAATCACTGCTGTTAGATGCTTCCTTGAGTCAGCTATAATATATTGTGTTGATGTTGATTCTATCCATGCGATTAACTTGACCAATTGTTCAATATTTTGATCATTATTAACTATGAAAATTATCCTGTAATATAAATATCATGTTGTGAGATTAGACGCGTGATATTAGTTGAGCTAAGTACAGATTTTTGTGTTACTTATTATGAGATAATATTTTTATTATAATTATTCGTTTCGATTAGTTTGGACTGTGTATAGATGAACAATAATATATTGTATGAAATATTTGTCAGAATAAAATAATAATGTTTCTAAATATATATATATATATATATATATATATATATATATATATATACATATTTATATAAGCGGAATGTTATGTGAGGATGCAGTCAAAAGGCTGGGCTGTTGTACAAGCAAACTCTTTGTTATTTGGTCGAGCTTTCGAGAATGTTTATTCTCTTTTTCAAGACATCTAAAAATGTATACAAAGTTACAAACAAATTGTAAAAATATGGGGTTAGGTTTACTTACTAACGTGAGGTTATGTAAGAAGTAAAGATGAGGAAAAATGGAAAAACATCATTTTCTCATGATCTCGTGGAGTAAAATCGATATAAACTGTTTATAAACACTTATTGTACAGATATTTTGGAAAACGTTTTATAATTTAAAATACTTAGGAGCACGTGCTAAGAAGTTATTCATGAAAGAGAAACACTTTGAAACAGAGAGGAAACATCTTCGACATTGACAGCTGTCTGAATTCCATCAAAAGGAGTGCCAACGACATGGTCTGAAAATCTCAAGGTACACGCATTGCAAGGGACCTGTTGCGTTTCACGAGGGCAGTGCTGCCACCCACACCCAACTACATTTTGAAAACATGATCGGGTATAAGCAACAAGTCAACCCAACAAACAAAAAACACTTAAAAACACAGAAACTAACCTTCAACCCTAGGGGGAGGTCCTGATTCTAGTCTCAAAATGTAATTGTACATGTTGCTGAGATTGTTAAGATCCGTTTTTTTGTTCATGCTGCTAGCACACCTCCAAATGAAGAACATTTCTTTGAAAAGTCTTTTATGCCAGTTACCTTCGGTGCACAACACTCTAACTTGATTGTAGTTCATTGTATGATTATTCGCAGTTACATGTTCTGCCAGAGCACACGTCGTTTTATTGAGTTTGCAATCACTTTTGTGTGATGTAATGCGTCCAGACAAGTTTCTAGACGTTTGTCCAATATATGTGCTGTGGCACATGTGACACGACACGACAGCACATATATCGGACAAACGTCTAGAAATTTATCTGGGCGCATTACGTCACACAAAAGTGATTGCAAACTCAATAAAACGACGTGTGCTCTGGCAGAGCATGTGACTAAGAATAATCATACAATGAACTACAATCAAGTTAGAGTGTTGTGCACCGAAGGTAACTGGCATAAAAGACTTTTCAAAGAAATGTTCTTCATTTGGAGGTGTGCTAGCAGCATGAACAAAAAAACGGATCTTAACAATCTCAGCAACATGTACAATTACATTTTGAGACTAGAATCAGGAATTCCCCCTAGGGTTGAAGGTTAGTTTCTGTGTTTTTAAGTGTTTTTTGTTTGTTGGGTTGACTTGTTGCTTATACCCGATCATGTTTTCAAAATGTAGTTGGGTGTGGGTGGCAGCACTGCCCTCGTGAAACGCAACAGGTTCCTTACAATGCGTTTTACCTTGAGATTTTCAGATCATGTCGTTGGCACTGAAATTCAGACAGCTGTCAATGTCGAAAATGTTTCCTCTCTGTTTCAAATTATTTCTCTTTCATGAATAACTTCTTAGCACGTGCTCCTAAGTATTTCAAATTATAAAATGTTTTCCAAAATATCTGTACAATAAGTATTTATTAACAGTTTTTATCGATTTTACCCCACGAGATCATGGGAAAATGATGTTTTTCTATTTTTCCTCGTGAAGATCCTCTTCACGCATGACTTCTTACACAACCTTACGTTAGTAAGTAAACCTAACCCTATATGTTTACAATTTGTTTGTAACTTTATATACATTTTTAGATGTCTTGAAAAAGAGAATAAACATTCTTGAACGCTCGACCAAATAACAAAGAGTTTGCTTGTACAACAGCCCAGCCTCTTGACTGCATCCTCACATACCATTTCGCTTTTCCTCAACTAGTCAGTCAAGACTACCCTTCGCCTTCTATATATATATATATATATATATATATATATATATATATATATATATATATATATATGTGTGATATAACAAGTCTACCAGCTATAATGGCTATTATTATTCAGGCGAGTTATGCTCTTGTGAATAATAGCCACCATTATACGCTCATTGAATGAAATACAATTGATGAATTTGTACGCAGCTATTGAACCCGATCTGATCAACTGAATTGTTTAGGAAGAAACTCCAATTATCACAAGAGTTATACAAATCTCACCATGCCATGATATTCAAGTTCAAATTTTTTGACAGTTCAAAAAATAAATATATGATCTCCAACCCCAAAATAATGTAGATATATATACCTGTGGATGATGGAAAATACATTTCTACCAACTTCAGTGACCTAAAATTTTGAAAGGGCGATAGACCGAACTAGTGCCCATCTGAGTTCTGGCATTTGATTCATTCAAAGTTGGTATTTTTTTTCAACATATATATTGTAGAAATACCTACATTGGAATTTCTTCAAAATGGTGTCGTGTTACTTGTAAAAAGATATTTCTACCACCTTCAGGCAAAACCAGTTAAACAAAAAGGACATATTAACATATGTCAAAAACAGCAATACCCTGATCAATTTGACAATCAGAAAAATTAATTTGAAATGGCAGGTTGAATTAATAACTTTAACAATCATATTATGATGTTAAATTTATTTACCGAATACCAATCAAGCTTCAATTATTTCCGGAAATATTCAAGAGAGCACGAATATTTTGAGTCGTGAAATGAATGAAGTTCTTGTGATATTGTAAGTGAAAACTTTTCACAGAGATGATATACTCTCACTCACTCAATTTTGTGAACTAACTTGGCATCTCCAGGAGAATAAATGAGCAATCGCAAATGAGTTAGCAATTTCAGAAGAAACTGATATCCTGCTGACGATGCAAACTTGGTTAGCGAAACGTGAATTCAGTGCGAGTCATATCACTTTGTTAGGTTAACTAATATCTTTAAAAAACTTCTCAATTTCAACCATAGGTTCCAATCTTACTGGTTATCGGTATATTTTGTCTTTGAACCCCACACATAATTTCAAACGGAATATCTGAATCTCACAGATTTTATATTCTTGGAAAGTCCATAAAATACGTATAATTATTGTCCTAGTTTGTTTTTATCTTAATACGTGGGTTTTATATTCAAAGAATGGGAATGCAGTTTTCTACATTCACTTTGATTGCAACACATCTCATCGATACATTTCCTTATCTCGATTCGAAGTCAACAACAAATATCTCCCATCAGCAATCAACTCCTCCAGGCACTACATCCGAAACAAATAAACATCGCTAATGTCGAACATGATATCGATATATTTCTCGAGATGGCAGATAAGATAAACAACCTTCTAAGCTATTTACACCGTATTTAACTCTTGTACAAGGTCTGGTAACAACCCGATACAAGCACACTAATATGTTTATTATTTTAATTGGGCTGCGATGCCATCTCGTTATCGTGTTTTTCTTGAAGATCCTCGAGAAAGTTGAATAATGTTTATTGGTGAGACTCGATGGAGCTTATGAGTGTCTCGGTATCAAGATATGAGTGTGGAATACCAAATCGGGATTGGAATTGATGTTTTTGCAATCCTACAAGTTCGTTAATTTAGTTGTTTGGGACGAACAGTTATGTGAGATGTCGCGCAAGTATTTATACAATGTGTACAAGTACAAGATATTTTCAATAACTGATTCCTGCTCCCAACTATAATAATATAATAATACACTTATATGCCCATTATCTATTTCATAATGAGATCCATTATCAAACATCTTTATCATGAGCTCATTATGATTCAGATCTGACATAACGATACAGATTTATAATCAATTGGAAATCTCATTCAGTGGCGGAAGGCTACATTAAAATAGAAATTCATTCGTGTACACAATAATTCATATATACATTCTGTCATTAAACACATAAAACAAATACGAAAAATAAATAATGAAGATTGATACTCATACGCACAAGCACCCCCATGAAGTAAGAATTCTTCCACAGAGTGAAAACAATGATGGATTGAATATTTGCGTAGGTTATTTCAAAATGATTTCAGAGTCACATACTTTTTATGTTTTTCGGGAAGCACATTAAACATTTCAAAACCTAAGTACAAATAGGAATTCTGGGTTTTGGTTAGTCTGAACAGTGGAACTGTGTACATTACAGTTCAAAGTTATCTCATTCGAGAAAATTAAAAGGAGGGACTCCAATATATAACAACAAGGCAGCGGCATGATGTTAAATTGTTAAAAAAGAGGCTTACAATGAGCATCATACTTACTGGAAGAAATTATTCTAAGGGCTTTTTTGTGCTATGAATACTCGTTTAGCATGACACGCACTGCCCCTAAGAATCAAACCATAAGTCACTATACCGTAAAAAATCGCAAAATACGCCATTTTCGAATAATCGAAAGACAACTGATATGTTAGCTGACGTAAAGCATAAGTCGCTTTAGCCAGACGTTTAGCCAGATCTTGAATGTGAAATGCAAAATTCAGTTGTGAGTCTATATGAAGTCCCAAGAGTTCAACTTTCTCCTCAGATTTTTCTGCATGGTGCAACCTGAGTTGCTGCGTTTTACTTTCATTCAGGAAAAGGAACTGAACCAGACTTTGGTAATCTATTCTGAACGATTGATAGGCTGTAAGGCACTATCTATATCAACACTTCTCACAATGAAAGTAGAATCATCTGCATATTGAAAATTGAAGAAATATCTGAGTCAATATTCATACGTAAGTCATTGAAATATATAATAAACAGCAAGGGTCCTAAAACCGAACCCTCCGGGACACCAAACATAACAGGGTACCCAGCAGATCTCCGACTGGAGACACTTACAAAATATCTTCGTCCCTCCAGATATGACGAAAAAAGTTTCAAAGCTACACCTCTGACACCACACTTTTTTAATTTCAAAAACAAGAAATCATGCCGTATCGTGTCAAACGCCCTCGATAGGTCATAAAATCTTGCTTTGCAAAACTGACGACTCTCAAAGGCGTCCGCAACAATCTCATAAAATTCGCACAGAGCTGATACAGTAGACCGATTAGGTCTATATCCAAATTGCGCATTACACAAAAGCCTATTTGACTCAAAAAATTGAAGTAATCTTTCTTTAAGAAACAATTTTTAATATTTCACCAACTAACGGAATAATAGAGATTGGTCGATAATTATCGGGAAGGATTGTATCTCCTTTTTCATGCAAAGGTGTCACCTTGGATATTTTGAACGAATCGGAAATACTCCCTGAGACATGCATTCATTGAAAAGTTTGGCCAAGGATGCTGCGATATCCCTATCTATCAACTTCAACACAGCTTCATGCAATCCATAAATGTCAGCAGCTTTTGAATTTTTCAAATTGGTGACAATTCTAGAAATTTCAAACTCATCAGTAGGATGCAACAAGAAAGTTGAAGTATTGGGAGAAATTTTCACTATGAAATCATCCAGTCGACTGTGGTTGAAATTTGTTATGGTTTGCATTAAGTTATTCACATAGTCATTAAAAAATTTTGCAAAATCGTCAGGCAGTATGTTGTTATCTTTAAGATTATTGTTTTTTTCACGATGTTTATTTATTATTTGAAAATTCGTTTCAGAATAATATCAGCATTTCCAATAAAATATTGAACTCTATTGAGACTAGCAATAATGAAATAAATTTTTATATTTCATTCACTTCCAGATCAGTGGGACCCACAATACAAATATAATAGGGATCGGTGTATGCACGAGAGATTAGACGAATGAAACACTACTCTATGTTCACACTTACAATGCTAACGTTGATTGTGAACACAGAAGAGTATTTTATTTGGCCAATCGCCTGTACATACACCGATCCCAATAATATCTCAGGACGTGAGAAAGCTATTGTCATAAATATAATATCATAGTTCTCTATTATTTTGCGGGTGCAGACAAAAAAGCGTATACAACTCTCATCATCACATGATCGTTGCATAATATACCAATATAGTTTTTTATTATTTATTGGGTGTAGAGAAAATAGCGTATGCAACTCCCATGTGATGGTTATCAATACACTCGCTCAAACCATACGAAACTCAAATTCGCCCTCAACCAAAGATTAACACTCTCATGTGCCATTGAAAAAACACTCATTTTACGCATTTAATACATGAATTTCTATTTTTCATTCACTGATCAGAGAAATCATTCTCTGAAAAAGTCTTCACATTCGCATAAGGGCATACAAATCGCTATACCGATGAATGAGGTCCCAAGGCACCAAACGTTGAAGGGGAGTAACAAACAATGAAGGGGTGTAAAAAAAGCGCCCCGGGGGACACAAACCGCATCCGGGGACCAAACACTGACCCACGGATACCGTGAGGGATGGCTCTGGGCTGGCATGCCCTGCAAAACGCTCCATCACCGGTGGTTGTCGCGTGGCTCTATAACAGAACCGGATTCAGAAGGAATTGAGTTCGTCCAAAGTGGAGAATGTAATAATAATGTTTTTTTTTTTGTAGATGAAACAAAAACTTGCCACGTACTCTAGTAGAACGACCAAGAAGCTGTCCGATTGACAGGTTGAGCTCGCGACTAAACTCTAGTGGAGACGGGAGTGGGTCATACAGACTAAAATATTCAAGATGTTAAAAAAATGGTCGCCAGTTATATGATCCTGAGCTAACCCTTTAGAATTTATACTGATTCTCATATAACACGACGTCAGTATTTATAATACTCGGAAGTAACAACAACTAATCAAGTTCAAGTAGATATGTGATTAGCGCAAAAACAATTTTGATATACAGCCAGAACCAAATAAAACTAACTAGGAACTGTTGAAGGGTAGGTATAATCCAGTTGAATGTCAATAGATGGTCCCATCAATTATACAAAAAAAATATACATATATAAATATCTATACCTGTACAGGGTCTGGTACGTTTGGTACCAAACAAACAAAACAAAACCGCAACTACGTAGGGTGCACCTTACCTATAGCGTTTACAGTGTAGTCAACTTGTGACCATTAATGAGTACCAGTTCAATCATAATAAAAAAAAAAATTCATAAGACTTGTGGTTTGCGGAGGAGCCACTAAATAGTTTTCCAATTTGAAATAAAATGTAAGTTCTATAACTTGCGGTGATGATGACCATGAGCTATTCAGGAAGTATCAGCTAGTTCTTGTGGACAGTCCAGAGAGTACAGCCGCGGCTCTTATCAGGCATTCACCTCTTCCTCAGACCCTACTGCAGGAAGACAACCTCTCCGACGTATCGATTCAGACCAGCACACTGAATGATAGCCTCAAACCACACCGTACAAGGATAGCAGTCTAGATCACACTCCACAAAGGAAGCAGTCTAGAACCCACCGCACAAGAACCCTGAAACGAAACTCATGACTCTTCGGTCACAACTTTGAATTGATCTCATACCTTTTCCCAGGAAGGACTGAGTATAAATGATCAACTAGACTTTCAGAAGGCTTCCTAATGATGTTTCGAGTCCTGGTCAAAGGGTCAACGACATTCACTCCGATCAACTGGATGTTCCAGATAGTAATCTACAATGCTTCCAGATAGTTCAAATCCTGGTTCAAGGGTCAACGACACCTGATCTCCTGATGAACTGGATGTTCCAGGTAGTAACGCTCCTGGATTACTACCTACAGCCCAAGAAGTTGGTTGGTGACAACCAATACCGTTGTGACTTCTGCAGCCGATTGACGGACGGTGAGAGGTTAACGAACATCGTCGAAGCTCCCGCAAGGCTGATACTTACCTTGAAGCACTTTAGGTACGATCCGGCGTCTCACCAACACATCAAGCTCTTGCAGAACGTCTCGTGGGACGAGCACCTCTTTCTGAACAGTTACCGCTACGAACTGTACTCTGCGGTGGTACACTGCGGCTCAAGCTTGGATTCCGGTCACTACTACACGCTAGTCAGGGAGGAGAAGGGATGGTACAAGTTTAACAACTCCTTGGTCTTCAAGGCGACGCAAGAAGACCTAAGTCGCTTTTCGCCGTCGGATACACCGTACATACTCTTCTACAATAGGGAAGATGTGTCAGATGTGGACGATCTGTCGTACGCTATGTTGCCTCCCAAGTTGCAGTTGCTACTTTACAACGACAGTTTGGTGCTGGAGCGCGAGACAGCGAGACCGTCTTCGAAGCTGTACGACATCAAACACAAGAATGACGATGCAGGCGGGTTTTACTCGACTTCGAGCAATATATTTCAATTTTGTTTTTATATTTTGATTGTTTTGTTGTTTATTTGTATTCATATCATTTTATACTTTATTTTTAATGAATTATATACATATATATATATATATATATATATATATATATATATATATATATATATATATATATATATATATATATATATATGTACCTACAATATAAATAGAGGATTGCCCAGGGCTCGAATAACATAGTTTTGCTGCAATGCGTACCTGAAGAACTGAGCTGAATAGAAGATGAGTGGTTATAATCCCCTCAGCGGGTAAGTTTCCAAAAATTAGACGCCCCACAGCAATCCCAAATACCAACGATATCAGGAAACTTCATACAGTTGCAAAATAGAATCCCAAACACTGGATGGTTGATGAAATATCAATTTTAACAATTTTCCAACACGATGCCACTCTGATCTACATCAATCTCAAAAAAAATACAAGACCCAAAAAACAGCGTCCCTCAAGGGCTGTCAAAATTGCACTTTCGATTCTATGAAAATCAGATCATTGAACCAGATTTGCCGATCTAAATTTATATAATACCTAAACTTTATAACATCCTGAATTTATGGACTACCCGAAATTTATTGAATACCCGAAATTAATGTCATACCAAAACCCCTCATGACAGATAACTGTATTATCGGCATAATGTCAAGATACCACCAAACATACATCGAACCGTCGAGTAAAAAGTAGGATTCCTGTCGGCCATAACTTCGATCATCTCCTGATCTCGAAAACATAATTACCATCCGAAACTCATTGTCGAATGCGTCCAACCTCACTGATTAGGCAAGCTGCAAGATTATAAATGCCTAACTCCATACTGGAAGGAGGAAGGAACAACGGATTCCCGAATGTTAAGAATAAGATGTCTATATACTGGTGTTTTCAATGTTGCGATATTGTTTCAGACAAACCTGTGGAAAAGGCGTGGTAGTTTATCAGTGGCCATGAGGGAGCGCTGGTTATCAAAAATTTCTAATAATTTTCGTGATCACTCGATCCATGGAACTCGCTGTTGCCAATTCTGATGTTTTTGTAAAAGGATAAAGAATTTATCGGGACTGGATATGTGAGGTTATTGAAAACACCAAAACACGCCAAATTTGTGTTTAACTTTATGCGTTATTCATTCCATGTAGTTCAAAAATAATTTATCAGTTGGAATAAATTTGCATTGTGTTTCTACTGATCTGGACCAGAATTCGCAACGACATGGCCACTTGGCAACACAGGACTGTCATCTCCACTGCAAGAGTGCCGGTACCTGGCGGATTTTTTGCAGTACTACTACGCCTACATCATCAATTTTTTGATCAAGTTGGCCATATCGGTTGTCTGATTAGCTGACAATCTTTTAAATGAAGTGAAAACACCAGTATATAGCCACCTTAGTTAAGAAGAAGAGGTGGACAGCTGATTTATTAAATGTAAATAATAACCTAAATGTTGAAATACTCGAGATGTAAATAATAATTAGGAGATGAAATACGAATATGGCCAAACAATAGGACCGTAAAGGCACGATGGATTTATATGATGCGAGTATGTTAGAGAGGTAAAACAGTCAGAATATTGTAAACATTTTTGCCAACGTACCCTTTCGTCCATACTAGGAAACATTAACGTTACAAACTCTATCTGAACTATAATTGATAGAACAAAGAGGTACATTGTATATCGTCGATTAAATATCCTTGTCTGATAACACTATGACTTCTTTTCGTTACAATTGTAGTATGATCTCAATTCAATTTCCTCATCCTATGAACCAATAACTTCATTGTGTTACAGTTGTTGTTAATATTGTACGATGAATTGGGTTTTTAAGGCGCTTTATACGCGCAATCTAGACCATAGTATAAGACGCGGGTTCAAATAGTCTCAGGCATCTGCTTTCTTCTCTTTTTTTTTCATTCCTTCATTACTTATTGTTGCATATTTTCAAATTTCAATTTTGTGGAGTTTTCGAAGAAATACAATTGATTTTGTATTCTGAAATTCACACAGTTGATTTTTATTTATAAGTGAAATTGAAATGAATAGTCGAAAAGAGGTATTCAGTTCCATTTTCTCTCTTCACGAAACCTGTTTCATGAATTTATATTCACCACTATCTACAATATATCACACGATTTGTGAGAGTAGCGTGACTGCTTCCAATTAACCTTACCGGTGAAACCTGCCTCCGGAAGTTTTTGATAGCAGATTACCGCCCCAGAGTGTTTCAGTTATAGTTCGGGTTCACAGGTCCATACAAACAATTGAAGTAGGGTGGGACCCTGTCATGCGTTCGGAACAAACAGCTGAGAATGTATTTTTAAGTCATTGTCCTAATTATCTGGAATGCCTCTACATACGATTTCCCACAGAACACTGTGTCAAGCTTTTTATATATCTACTCCCATATCGATGTAATTGGGGAAACAAATTGAGCTTAATAGGGTAGGTAGGTGAATATTATGCAAAAATACTCCGAAGCGACATAAAAATCCTTTTTTTTTTGTGACGGGAAAAAAGTTTGACATTTTATCTCTGATGACAGGAAACAAAGTGTAATTTTTTACGGAATTTCTTTTTTCCCGGAAAAAAGTAAGTACTGTTCAAGTAAGTGAAGGTAGAAATTTAATTTTTTATAGAATATTTTCATATACAAAATTCACATTTTCTATCAAGAGTTCAATTATTGAATGTGCATTGCATGAATGATATGTTCCTTGAACTATTCGGTACAACAGTCAAATTTTCTTGTGTTGAAATTTTGTTTTTTTCAATATTAAATCGTCGTTTTTCCCGTCACAGAAAAAAATGTGTTTTATACAGGGAAAAAATATTAAATTTCAGCACTCGAGCTGAAATCTAATACTTTTTTCTCTTGTATAATAAATAACTATATATTTTTCAATCATCCAAATTATATCAGGATCGATATAATTGAAAATCGTTCTCCCATTCGGTTTCAGGATCCCCAGAAACTTGCTCGTACTGGTTAATTCAATGAAAAATCTGGTAACTCATTCGGAAAAATAGGATTGGGAATTGTGGTCTGTCAATATACCCCAATGTTGACAAACTATAACTCCTAATCTGCCAAATTTTCAGTGAAGCAAATACCACATTTTCTTCTTCGAATTCCTTCAGTTTGGTGTTGGGGTAAACAAGGGTAAAAAAATGTCTCAACTTCCACACCAAACGTTCCAATTTTATCGTTTGATCAGAATTTGTTTCTAGTTTCCGTTTATTTGGTATTATCCGTTTGCTATTGGTAAGATGTCAACACATACAAATTTGGAATGAGCTTTTTCTAGAAAGTTACAATGAAAACCACGAATTCAACTCTTGTTGTTAACATTTCGCAAGCTTTCTCAGTATTGCTTTGAACTGGTGGATTTTTGGGGATGCTGAATCCGAATTCGAAATTCATTTTTATTTATATTGACACCTGATTTACATTTGAACTCGACCATATTCTCATCCGTGGTATAGTTCTATGAGAACACAAAATATGCTTCAGTCAATTTGATTTTTTTCAAATATTACAACATATATGTGGGGATTAATGCATGAAAAGTGGGACACAATGTATATAAATTGCAGTTTCCATACAAAAAATACATTTTTCATAATCGATATGTTTTCATTTGTCAATGCCTTGAATTCATTCAACTGCCCCTATCTCCACAGACATAAAACGTTTTTCAATGAGACGATGATACCTCTCAACAGTGACTCAACTCAAAGAAAACCACAAGAGTAAGCAGACGAAAATTGATATTTGCCACATAAATAGCCATGAACAAATAAGCACACTTTTGTTAAATCCATCCAGCATAATATCGAAAATAGCGTTCCTACATCCCACACATTCCCATCAATAGCCTCATTTGCTCATATTTCCCCACACACTTCAAACGGTGCTAGATCATTAACGACAGGCTCTCTTTCACAGTGAACTCTGACGAATTGACATTCTCAGAATATAGCTCATTCAGATCACCTATCTGAATGGAAGAAATATTGCTCTCAATCAATAAGAGATATTCATACAATCTGGAAAGTGTTCGTTGGGAAAATACCTTCCATATCTCCTTCTACGGCCATCATCAATTCCAACTAACGACATCATCATATGGATCCGTAGGGTATTGGAGTTTTTCTGAGTAGTTGTCAGCTCTATGAAATTTTCTGTGAATAAACTGAATGGGTGGAGTTTTCTGGAATTGAAATGTTTCAGTTTCAGAATCGATATAAATTGGAGCTTTCGAAGTATTTCTTCGGTTTCAATATATCGCATCAAGAACATTGTATATTGAAACCTGTTGCCGAAACAAAAGGGGCAGAATATAAAATACAAATCCAAACAAAAAAGTTGGAAAGGATTTTTCGTCAAAAAAATGGGCTTGTTTAATTGATCAAGGAGAAAAAAGTTCTTGCTTTTTTTTTCTCAGCAGCAGGTTTCAGTAGTTTTAAATATAGTCAATGGAAATTCGAACCAATACCACTCTCTTCAGGCTAGATAATAAATCTGCCCTCTACAAATGCTTAGATTTCAATATGAATTCTTATTTTTTCAGATTTTGGTCGGTTAACAATGCAGAAAACTATTTGGAAAGAAATTTGCGATGTTTCTTTCAACGTATCCTCAATTGCTTTCCAGTTTGATCCATATGAAACTCCGTTTGTTTGAAATTGAAGATCCTTTTTATTCTCAATATCCGTTTTCAAATTATCATTTTCATATGCAGAAAATCGAAATGAATATCATCAGAGTTTTTTTCCCCTTTATTTGCTGTCGTCTTTCGATGAGGTATAGGTGATACAATTCAATAACTGTTACATGTAATTTTGGATATGAATCAAAGTGACGTTTTGAATGTGAAAGAAGGAAACTCGAAAATTTTCACAAACCATTTGTGTTGAGAGTGTCAAATATGGAAAGTTGTCATTGAATTATTCAAATTCAATCAAACAAATATATGAATCGAGAGATGTTCCAACCTCAACTTCAATATTCTGAAACAGAAATATCAGTATTTTTCAATTTCATATTTTAATACTCCGAGTTCATAGATATCAAATTGATACGATTACAGGATACAAGAATAAAAAACCATCTCCTAATTCGCAAACTTGCACGGATGTGTGCCAGGCATTTCACCTTAGTACGGTGACCGGAGCAAACTTGCAACCTCAGCATATGAATCTTTATAAATATTGAGGGAGGTCAAGATTCAGTATTCAGTAAATCCAGTATTCATTGATCATTCTTCAGAAACGGTTCCAGAACATTTTTGAGAATGCAGCACATCTCCCCGACAATCCTACTGGTTAGCAATATATTGTGAGATTTTGGTGTTTTTTGTATTTCTCGTTAGCTATTCAATGTCAGTTCATTTTCGAGTATATTTTCTCATTTTTTATAATAAATATTTGATTAAGTTCTCAAATGAGTTCTTTCATTATTTGGATGAATGAAAGTTGGGTGAAACAGCAAAAAATCATCCCTTAATAAGCCTAACGAGTACAGTAACGACATATGGTGGAGGCGCCGGGTTTTCAAACGAGTCCTTTCATTATTTGGATGAATGAAAGTTGGGTGAAACAGCGAAAAATCTTCTCTTAATAAGCCTAACGAGTACAGTTGCGATATATGGTGGATGCGCCGGGTTTTCAAAATAAGTTCTTTCATTATTTGGATGAATGAAAGTTGAGTGTAACATCGAAAAATCCTCTCGTAATAAGGCAAGCAAGTACCGAGTTACCGAGCCAATAGGTACGTGTATATCATGAATTGAAATTTGGAAGCTCATCCTTGGAGAAGTTTTTTCCTAGTATTCTAATAAGGAACTTCGAGTTATATGCCATTCCGGAGGTTCATATCGTATATTTCGAATAGCTACATCCAAGCTGTTTCAAAAACTCGAGATTTTTCCGTATTTTTGAACGGCAAATACTAACTGCGTTCCTATATAATATAAATATTGTTACGCACATCCATATCTAGTAGGTAATGCAGTATTTGTTAGCCTCTTGGTGCTTTCTAATCTTAGTTATCTTCAATTTTTAAAAAGTTGCAGTGGAAGTATGCATATCTGAATATATGAAAATATCTGACTGTAGATTATAAATATAGTTCACTTCGTTGTATTCAAGAATGAATCTCTCCAACCTTTAAAAATAACTTTTATTTTAGAACAACAACAATTTTAGAATAATAGCCGTTAAGGGAAACGAACGGACATTATTAGCCCGTTATTCTCATATTCTTTCGAAATAACTAATCTAAGATGTTCTGTGACCAACTGTTGGCTTGATTTCTGAATCTTTCGGCATTTTCACGAAGAGCCTAAGTCTGATACTTTCTATAGCCAAAGTACACAGTTTTTGATGTCAATTATTTGATCTGAAGTACCAAAAAGACCTAAACACAGAACTGTCACTTTAAATGACAATAATTGTCAACAGACTCCAAACGAATTCCGAAAACATCGAGAGTGCTGCCAACCAAATGCCAAATAATAACAGGCGCCAAATTTGAAATTCATTATAAATGATCTACTAGTGCTTCGATTTTTTGTCGTCATCGATGACGGGCACCAGTTTTTGAATTGTATTCACTATAAAGTTTTGACTGTGCCTCTTACATAAACTTGGAATATCTATTGTTAATATATAAATGTACAAGATCAATCGAACGACCCATTCAAACACAGCGCACTTGTTTATACAAGTGTTAAAAGTGATATTTCGTCAACATACCAATGAAACCACTAGAAAAAAACATCCAGTATATACCTGTAATGGTGTTTCGTGAGTTGAAATATCAGGTTCGTACGTGAAAAATGATATTTCTGTAACTAACCGTCGCTACTGAAAAGATCATATCGTAACAATGTACACTCGATTACAACACCCTCTCATTAGGACAATCATTATCAAACAGGTTTAACGAGGTTAGGTTATGCGACACTCACGTAAGGTGAATGATTATATACTGGTAATCACGCCGATCTGTTTATGTCAGGCGATATGAAAGCATTGCGGGGAAAAGTGAAAAATAGGTTCTCCAAGAATGAACTTTTATATTTTGAGAGTCGAAGATGTATTTTTCGATATCATCAATCATAATTTATATTTATGCGAGAACGTTAACTCTGTCTGAGGCTATTGTATGCAACAAACCAGGAAAGCCCTTTCTTGTTCGTGCCGTAGTTTTCTGGGTTTTTAACCCACCACAATCCGAAAATATAAGAATTATTATTGGAATTCACACAAGTGAAGAAGGGCAGATTTTTAATCTAGTTCGAAACGTTGCTGCGTCTATTGAAAAACAGTTCTTTCTGGATAGAACAAGTCCAATTAGTCAGCAATATTGACATTTGTCAAGTACGAATATTGCCAATATTTGCGTATAAGTTTTGAGAACGAAAATGGATTTAGTTTCCGAAACGTTAAGTATTTTCATTCATATATATATTAGTTATTAAAAAAAAGTTAAAAGTTTCAAACAAAGCCTGAAAGTGTTTCTGATTGACGGTTCTTTTTATAGTATTGATGAATACCTAGGTTCATGAGAGACTATTTAATCATCATTATGACATATATTTTTGATTTTAGTTTTAAGTGGAAATGTTTATACTTATACACGTTGTCTTTTTTATATGTGTGTACATTTGTGTGTGTGTATATATGCGTATATATATATTCTATTTCTGTATTCGTTTGTTGACGTATCCTATATCACTCTGTGATCTCGAAGGATTTAATAAATTATTATTATTATTATTATTATTATTATTATTATTTGATTGGCAAAATATACGAGAAATTGCCGACTAATTGGACTATTCCTATCCAGAAACAACTGTTTTTCAATAGATGCAGCAACTTCTCGTGGTAGATTAAAAGTCTGCCCTTCTACACATATATAGGTTCTAAGATTAATTCTTATTTCTTCAGATTGTGGTAGGTTACAAACCCAGAAAACTACGGACCAAATATTGATCCATCACAAAATGATGACGTTCAAACAGTACCCTTACTTTTGTTTTCCTTCCTCTGGGAATAAAAAAGCTTCAATTCTTATTTTATCTGTTCCAGGTCAGATTAGTAGGTATATTTGCTTCTATACGTAATATTATAAGAAAGCACCATTGACTGACCATTTTCGAGTCTAGATTTTGTAGATGAAATGTATTCTTAAATACGACGGGACAATCGAGATATAACATTTATTGTCAACATCCATTTTTGCGATTAAATGTTGTTTTTTTTTTTAAAGATGATACGCTGGAATCATTGATTTTTTGAAAATGTTATCTTGAAAAATTGTCATAATTTGGTAGACAGATCAGAATTGTGACTTTTCGACAAGGTTGTCACCTTGTGTGGATATGAAATCATAACGATTCAATCGACTGGAATCGCCAACCTATCTGTAAGTGAACTATAAAAAAATGAGCACATTTACGGGTGGAATTAGAAAAATATGACATATACCGTGTGACACGGACTCATGGTACACCCCCGTTTTCTCCTTTGTTTTTCTAGCCATATTTTTGAAATTCGGAACATTGAATATGCTCTCTGAACAGCATCTCTTGACATACCTGAAAGAAAAAAACAACTTCCAGTTTTTCTGGAAATGACATCAACTTTCGATTTTTGGATGGGACACCCTGAATACTGTTACATGATTGGCTAGGGATGATCATGAGGAATCCAACGATACCAGGTTTGATGATTTTATCTCCAATGACTGCTTAGATATCGCCATAAAACCTGGTATCGTTGGATTCCTCATGATCATCTCTAACCGATCATGTAACAATATACAGGGTGTCCCATTTGAGAATCGAAAGTTGATATCATTTCCGGAAAAATTGGTTGATTTTTTCTTTCAGATTTGCCGAGAAATGCTGTTCAGTGAGCATATTCAATGTTACGAATTTCAAAAATATAGCTAGAAAAACAAGGGAGAAAACGGGGGTGTACCATGAGTCTGTGTCACACGGTATATGATCGATGAGGACGAATAAAAAAAACTTTTTTATGTGGTGGTTACTATAGTTTCAATCACACTGAAAACTCATCGACAATAATCGATAAGTTTATAGATTGAAGATTGACTTTGAAACTTTTCATCTAAAAAAAATTGTTCAAGCTGATAACCACTGAAACAAATACTTACCTGCCTGATGCCACGAAGTGGCTATCATTAGGACGGGAATACTAGTAGATCGGTTTCGGACTCATTGAGCCACCATCAGTGCAGAGTAGGTTCCGTCCAACAAATCGAAAGTCTTTGGCTTTTCGTAATTAACAATCAAGCTTGCCACCATATCAAACCTCAAAAAAGGATCAAATTGGTCTTGTCTGGTCTCGAATAGGATACTATCCTGGTGTTTGAATTTTTTTCTACTCTACAAATAGCTACCTATTTTTTCTCTACTTTGTAAATATTTTCCATGTATGCAATCAGGTAAAACCTTTTTCGGCAAGGAGTTCCAAAGCTCAGCTGTACTATTGAAGAAAGATCCCTGAGCAAGAGAGGTTCGACAGGTTTCCAAATTATGTCGTGCCATATAGCCAGAGAAGTAGCTATTTTAGATGGACTTTCTCCCCCTTATTGTGAATAAATCGAACTTTTTTGAATTGTTTACAGGTTTCTATCGACAGAGCGTGTTGTATTCTCTTAATTAACTTTTTTCATAGAAGTTGTAATTTCTAATTTTCGGTTCTGAGAATAAGAAACCCAAAATATATTTCCTCATAGTTTGGACTGGCCCATGTTCATTCTTTCCATTGATTGACTGAAAAGTCTAATATAAATCCTCATAATTGAATCAACTTCATCATCTCCAAACCTGCATTATTCCCACTGATTGTCAACTGGAGCAAAGCGCATTATAATCTGCATGAGCCAGAGCAATTATATGACAATTATATGCAAATCATGACGACAGAGTCTCGTGCTAGAGAAACAATTTATCAGATGATACTTCAAGATTCCAGAACAATTAGTTAGTCGTGGAAGTTCGGAGAATTCTCCAGGATACGATTGTGAGCTCAGATTGTTTTCCAATGAGTTTGTGTTATTGCTTATCTGGATGGAACGCAAGTTGGAGTGGGAGTTTGGGAGAGTTATGACAGGCATTGGGAGTGAATTATCCGGAATCAATAGTTTATTTGGGATGAACGAGTTGTTCTCTGATGAGGTTGAATGAAGTTGAAGCTTCAGTTTGGTGTAATTCATGCATCGATTCCGGATTTTCACGAAACACTAGACTATCTGTGACAGATCTCTCATTATTGTGGGTGGTATTGGTTCGAATTTCATGGTTTATTTCATTGATTCTATTGTGAAAAAATGAAATGGAGTACAGGCAATCAGTTCGAACGAGGAAACTGATTTGTACAGTTGTTGATTAAAATAATTTGAATCCTGAAAATAGAAATAACCAGGAAACAAGAAGTAATGAGGATTCAACGTAAAATTGTGATAAAAGTGAAAGAAAAAACATTAAAACAGCATAGGAATAATTTTTTACAATTACTTCGAAAAACGCAAATAATGGAAGAACGCTTAGGAATATAAAATACCATATTGTTATTTCTGGATTAGTTATGCTGAGACAGACCAATATACAGGGTGTTCCGTTTGAGAAATGGCAAGAACTTCAACTGAATTTGACGAATGTCAAAGTAAAATTTGAATATTTATGAATGAAAATTTTGAACTTGGGTATTTTTGAAAAGGAAAGTTTTGAGTTATCCAGCCTCTTTTCCATTGAGGAGCCCAAGAAATAATTTTCTCTGATTGAAAGGAGATCTTGTTGGGGTTGGAATGAAGTTTCATCCTGGTGAGTGAGATTTTTTCTGAAGATAGCTCCTTTTTTTCCCGTGTAGGTATTCCTGTGTTGGCTATCTACTTGATTCAATTTCCATATGCTTGGTATATAAATTGAGCAAGAAATTCTGATTTCGCCATATAGGTAGGGGACTTTTTTCCTTTCCTTCGAATGGTATTCACGTACTCATCAACAGAAAGTGTTCGTTATTTTTTGCTGTTTTCATAGAAAATTAAGTTTCTATTTTAGATTCGGAGAAGACAGAAGCCAAAATACAATTCATGTATAGAAATGTTCTTGAGAACATAACATGCTATTATGGTTCAGATCTCTGATGAAACGACTCAATGATAACTGTTTCATTCAGATTCGTCTTACCTTCCGAATTTTACAAACAGAAATCGTAATTTGGCAACTGCGCATTATGCCAGGATAAAAATCAATGCATAGTAGGGAGCTATGGCACCCTTGTGGAGGAGAACAAAACGGATGGAAGTAATTTCAAAATGTGGCCTTCCTGTTGTGATATAACTCTTATTGAAAAATGTTTTTTTATATTCTTTCATTATCGATATATCAAAATACGCACTATTGGGGCACCCTCAACTTATCCAGATAGTCGTTATACTAGACTAACAATCCCGCTCTAGAATACATGTTTTTCAATGTATGGATACCTATATGGTTGATAATTTTCATTATCATATCTTCGAAATACTCAAAAGTTCAATCTCGTTCGCCATGATCATACTTTCAGGCTTACTGAGAAGAAGACGAAGTCGGCAAAACACTTTGCCGACCTCCTAGCACTTTCCCGAATTCTTCATCTTTTATAAGATACGTCATTCTGCCCTTATTAATTCATAAAGTACTTAGATCATCGATCACGTGTACACACCAGCGCAATCTGTCACTTACTTAATATCTCAATTATTACGCATTATCTTGGTACCAAAAAAATAGAGAAGATATAGGTACCCAGTTACTCTCCTGAAAACCTCGAACCTCTTCAATAACTAACATAAGTTTCCAAAAACGTCACGTTAGCGTTTTATTAGTCATTGTCTTTCAAGATTCAGCGCTCTCGTCAATCAAAGACGGTCTATTTTACTCCCGAAAATGCCGCTAATACTTCAGTGAGTAATCCAAAAGTTATTACTGACAACAATCCTCGTGGAATAGTGGATATTTATTCAAAATGAATGAGCTGAATTGAGAAAGAGTTCACCCTTTACGTATGCAATATGACATCCACAAGAAGAGTATTGACATTCCTGGAAGCGTCATGAAATTCGTTTATGTACAATGTCTTCTTGAAACACTTAGTGTATTGAAAATTTTCATTTTTTGTTCATTCTATGGAACTCTGAAAGATTGTTGATATAACAGAATACAACCTCAGCAAAAGATAACTTTTTTTCTTGAAATCGAACTGGTTTTCTCTAGCAAAACAAATGATGCATGTTTGTTCCGTAGTTTTCTGGGTTTGTAACCTACCACAATCTTAAAATGTAAGAATCGATATTGAAATCTATACAGATGTAGAAGGGCAGATTTTCAATGTGACTGTAAGAGCAGTCACTGACTGAACTCCGCCTTCAATATAGACACTGTATTATCATTATTATTATTATTATTATTATCGACCCCAAAAATTTGCTGGGTCTGTTGAAAAACAGTTCTTTCTGGATAGAATGAGTCCAATTAGTCAGCAACTTCTCGCATATCTCAAATTTTGCCTATCAAAAAAATAATAAAAACTAGTATATATATATATATATATGAAAATACTTTTCGTTAACGTTTCGAAAACTAAATCCGTTTCTGTTCTCAAAACTTATATTGAAATTCCTGTTCGGATGCAAATATCTCGTTGGTAATCTCCATAATTGACAATTGTTCATCATTTATTCAGATTGTGGTAGATTACAAACCCAGAAAACTACGGAACAAATATTGATCCACCACAAAATAATGACGTTCAAAATGATTCATTTTTCGTCTTGGTATGTAATATACTATTTTCTACTACCACCTGTAAATATGCTCCCCTATAGTTTACTAAACGGATAAGTAGGCGATTCAAGCCAACTGAATCGTATGCTGTTGAGTAAAGTACTATATAACAAATTATAAAGGAATGAAAAATTAAATAGAATAAAAAAATATAACAATCTCAAATGGAAAATTTTGTTTCATCCTGTTCATTAGTGTCTTCCTGTTCATAAATCAGAACGTACGCCTCGCCACTTACGAGAGATTTTGAAGTAATCGGTGACACATGGGAATCATTGTATTCGTGCCACGTTCCCAAGTAAGGATGTCGGCAGTAAGCCGTGTAGTGGCCGCTGTACGTAGTGCCGCTATGGTTGGAGATCGCGTAGAGGTTGTAGTGGCAAGGGACTACATTGGCTGCCGCGTAGTTGCTCATGTCCAGACTTTTCAACGGGATATCGATGATGATGTTCAATTTTTCATTGCACCATTCCGTTGGAGAGAAACGTTTTAGATGGATCACCAAAACCCGAGGAAACTTGTACATCGACAATGACTTCGTGCACTTCCGCCTTTCCTTACACTTGGAACACGTCGGCTGCTCATCCCCATCCAACGTTTCATCACTAGTAAAATAATCCAAGCAGTGAGATAACCTGAGTTGATCGGTTCTCTGTGGGATAGATAGTGACAGGTCACAAAACAGGTCGAAAGTTACGGAGCAGTACCCGCAATAAATACATTTTAACGTTGATTTTAATTGGCCAACGAAGTTATCAACTGTATTCGAATTGTCCTTGCGCAGGTATCTCGACCATGATTCTTTTGATTTTTCGCTGTCACTCAACCACGATACTCGAGTGTTTTCAACGTCAATTGAATTTTAATCAATTTTAATCAAAATATGTCCAGGTTTTTCTTTTCGTTTATTTACGTTTTCATGCATGCCCTTCAAAAAATATCGTAAGAACTCCTAAGCGTCTTGTTGGTCGGAGCCAATGAAACGGGGAACGAGTTTTTGGATCTGAGTTTTCAGCAATACTGTATCTACCACACTGTTAGCCAAATTATCTGACCATAATTCCTTCATTAGCTTGGCGAACGTTTCTATAAGGGTTCCGTCCGCATTGGAAATGTTGTTAGTAACAATATCCTTCATGAAGTCGTTCTTCCTGAGATATTCCATTAAAAATCTCATGTTTGATAAATCGTTATCATTTCATATATAAACAATGATTTCAGAGAATCATCTTTTAAAAAGACAAATATCAATCGCTCAAATGGATGTTAACAATAATACTATAACAGGCTTGTTATCTTTCCTGGCAGTATTATTTCAAATCCACTCGCAAATATAGAAAGTATATTTATATTTCTATCCCGGAAAGAAAATGGATTTCTCGGAACGAGAAGGAGAACAAATAGACCGAAGTCGCCGGAGAGTGAATTCCAATTTGTATCTTTTCGGAAACTAGTTTGGCGAGTACGAGCAACCTTTGGCTTGCGGAATTTCCGCAGATTGTATTACGGATTGTTGTGCATCTTTATTCGGAAGAATACGGCTGTGAGTAATGAGGTTTCTCGCGGAGTGAGTGGTTATGATCTTGATACATTATTGGACTCATATTTCAGACGGGTTTCCATGGAAAATTGCAGTGGCAGCGATATCGATCTGTACACTCGGCAGGAAGTTCATATATAAAAGTCAGTAGGGAACACATTTGTTGAACTGGTGTTATACTATTGAGAATATATATGCAGAGTCACATGAAAGGGAAGCCCTGTATGTTCAAAGGACACCGCGTGAATCAAGGGACAGAAGATACAAATTAACACTTTGAATTTTTGGAGTTTGTGAGCCTCAGGAGAAACTTCTCCTGGCAAGGAGTTCCAAATTTCATCTATGTTATTGAAAAAAGATCCATGAGCAAGAGGGTTTCAACAGGTCTCAAGACAACAACAAAGGGGTGGGAGTTCCGTACTCGCCGGGTTATCCGTGAAGATACTGCCAAGGGTGGAATGTTAATAATGAAATGAGGAGGGATTTATTGATCAAAGAAAAATACTGTTGTTACACAAAATCCAGATATCGAATATGAAATATGAGTCAAAAAAGGTTGAATAACGAAATAAATGAAATAAGATCGTGACAAGAAAATTGAGGTATCGAATTTAAAATACTAGTCAAAAAATGTAAATAAAGAATTCGAATGAAATATTACGGAAAAATGTTGAAACCAAGTTTCAAGTTGAGTTTACTCACGACGTTTCGATTGTTGGTATCCGCAATCATCTTCGGGTGATGACTGGTGAGCGAAGAGTCATCAACAAGAAGGACTGCCTGAATAGAATCAAAAAGCTTCAGTGATAGCATGTAGAAGAGTTGAGATGCCCTTCAGTTCATATCGCAATATATAAATGAAACAAAGAATACTACGCTTGAATCCGATTGAAATATCTAAACCCCACAAAAAGAAAGAGAATGTCGTATCGTAATTTTTTTTTCTGTTCTGTAAATCAAATTACGAATCGTTGTTTTGTGTTTTCGAAAATGTCTGAAACTCTCATCCCATCCATGAGTGAATATGATTTCCAATCAGTTGACTGAAAAATCTATCCATAATCTTTGAAGAAATTCGTGTAGAGTTATCCCCAATATCCAATAAAAGCCTCAGTTTGAAATGATCAGTACTCATATCAAGAATTATCGGAAAAAAATTAAACAGATAGGTAAAAGATACAATATAAAAACATTATTGAAATTTAATCCTGCTTGAAGAAGCTATTCTGTAGGAAAATACCTACGTGTCGCAGTTTTGTGAACCCATTATCAGTGAGAATGGAACAAAAAGTAAACTCGAAGCGACTACTTGTATCCTATTAAACGGGAGTGAAGAAATTGCTATTTGTTCATGGAATGGGAAAGATCATTTCGAAAAATGTTATTGTGTGAAAATCAACATTTGGTGAACTATTGATGAATTTACCAGTGTCACATTTTGACACTACGTAGCAAAAAATCGTATCTCATGTCTCGAAATATTAGGCAAACTATCTTCTAAAAGTTCGCCAGGGGAAAGTATTTTATAAACTAATTTTTGTCATGTGTCTATATTTTGGTGGAGTCTCGAATAGAAAAATTGGCGGAGGCTACGATATCCAGTTTTTTAAAATCCTGCTGTAGAAAACTCTCGAAATTCAGAATTGTCAAGAAGAACATGCTGTGATCCCACCTTTCTGAATCTATCATTCTGTTTGAGCTTATTGAACAATGAGATGATGTAATGATATTGATCAAACATTCGAAAATTCTCTATTTGGGTCGAGGCGCAGCTCAAAATGCTTGTTTCAGTTCACTCATTTCACTTTTTCAATCAATTGATTTCCTTACACTTCTGAAATTCCAGATAATTTCTCTTCGTTTGCTCATAACATTCATTCAATGGCTCATATTTTGATTTTCTATGAACTATACGTTTTGATTCTCATCTCTGAAATAAGCTTCCATTTCAGTTGTTTTTGAACGAAAAAGGTTCTTTGGCAGGTTTCATTCCTCCCACATCATATAGTTCATCTCTTCCCGAGAATGTCTTCAAATTCAACAAAATCGACAGAAAATTTAATTGTCTTATTCTATTCATTGGGGAATAGAAGTAAACATTCCTCTTACTATGTATGTGGAAATCATATCGACTGCTTGTACTGATGAATATCAGAATTTTTTACTCACTATCCTCATTCCTACAAGAGGACAAAATTCGAAAATATATAAAGAGGAAAGGGTTAATATTTCTTATTAATATTTTCTTGCACTCAGTACACCATGAGTAATTGGTTGTATTTCAATCCATTTCGCAGCTTTCCAATGAGATAGCATCGAGAATGAAGAGTTGATATCATCTTCAAGCAATGTTCCTTCCAAGTTGAAACTCCATCAATATGCATCCCCAAAAAATCCACATGGGAGCTATTGTTGGAGAGGGGAATATTATGAACTGCAAGATCAGGTGTTGAACATTTCTTTTGTTTCTTATGAAAACTTAGGTGCTGTGTCTTTTCGATATTGAAAAACAATGTACTTTGAGAGGACCATGTTGCTGGAGAATTGAGTTAATCATGACATTTATTTTTCAATGTTTGGTCATTATAGTCTGAAACAAGAAGGGATATGTCATCAGCATACATTGTGATGGGAACGTTTTTGAGGAGTTTCTCAATGCTGTTTACATATAACACAGGTCCATGGATGAAACCTTGTGGAATCCCTATATCAATATAAAAGAGTTGAGAATTTGTGATGCACAACTAGTTATTATTCAACTTCTTCAAGCACACATACTGGCTGCGATTTTTCAAGAAACTTGTGATCCGTAAAAGAGCTTTGTCTCCGATATCATAGAGGAACAATCTTTTAATCAAAATATCGTGATTGACGCAGTCGAATGCCCTGCTAAGATCACAAAATATCCCAACAGGGCACTTCCCTGAGTCAATCTATGAACTGAAAAAATGTTTATTCCAGCGAATCATTGATATGAAGCAGAAACAAAGTGGGTGTCAAAAGTGAACCTGGAAGGACGAATTCCAGCCATTAATTTCCACCACTTTCCCCCATTTTCCCGAACGGTTCATGCGGCAGAAAACGACCGGAGCAAATTGCCTGCTAGCAGGCGACAAAAACCTGATTCGTTATGGGGAGCATGTTTCCCGTTTTTAGTGGAGCTGTCCATGTCCCAAATACCTAGTCAAAAATGCGGACGTGCCGCGACTGAAGAACCCCACTCAAATATTTATAGTACACCAGCCGAACGAGGCCAATAAGTAGCTGACAGCAAATCTGGAATTTATTGCAATTGCAAATACATTTTAGATTATCTGAGGAATGGCGATGCTGGGATGTAATTCATTCCCGTCGGAAATAACGAGATGAATTTTGAATCCTACATAAAGAGGATTTGCAGCTGGATTCTTATTCGTGTAGAATTATTCATGGTACACTGAAAAGTTTATGAATTTGTGGATGGAGTAACAATGCTCTCTGAAGGCGAATATGAGCTTCGTCGTGTATTGAGTCATAACTGGAGTCGTTGATGTTGAATGTGAAATAGAACAAATCACTTCGATTTTCCATTCCATCAGAAAAAAGGTTTCGCGATAGTGAATTTCATCGATTTGAATTTTCATCAATCAAATATTGGATACATAAAGGAAATCCAGTTTGAAATAGTAAGAGTAAGCACTCTGATAATACACCTATACGCCCATAATCTGTATCATAATGAGGTCTATTATAAAACGGATTGGAAATCTGTATAGTAATAAAATTCTGTATCGTAATGAGTTAATAAATATACAGATATTATATTCTTCAGGTCAAGAAGTGTCGTTTACTATGCTTTTTCTGTGACGGTATAAAAGTGTGACATTTTATCTCTGATGACAGGTAACAAAATGTCACTTTTTATGAAATTACTTTTTTATTATATATATATATATATATATATATATATATATATATATATATATATATATATATATATATATATATTGGGAATCAGGAGTGCTTCTTCCCTCGCCTTACCAGCTTTCTTATCTTCCTTCAACCGCGTGTACAAATATTTTAATTCGATATTTCCTTCTGTGTTTTCTGACATAAAAGATTCATTTTATTCTGAATGTGAAGAGAAATGGCTCTCCGGAGGAAATTTTTCTATACCAAATAACAAAGGTTCTCAGAAGCTTTGGGATATTCCTCAAATAAATTTCAAATTAGAGCAACTTCTTGACTCAGCAAAGAACTCCCCAATTGATATGGCTCGACTCAAGGCTGTCATCAAAAAAGAATCTGGTGCTTGGCTCGATACACTTCCTGTTTCTTCACTTGGAACATTACTAGATGATGAGTGTTTCAGGATATCAGTTGGAGTTCGCCTGGGCTGTTCTCTTTGTGTGAGTCATAAGTGCAGATGTGGTGCTTATGTTGATGAGAAAGGTCTCCATGGTTTGAGTTGCAGATTCAGTTCTGGACGTTTTTCTAGACACTCCACCTTAAATGATCTTATCAAACGGGCTCTATCAACAGCTGAGATTCCTTCGGTTTTGGAACCTTTAGGAATCTTTCGTGAGGATGGAAAACGTCCTGATGGAATGTCGCTCATTCCTTGGAGTCGTGGAAAACCTTTAGTCTGGGACTTCACTTGTGTCGACACTTTTTCAAAATCACATTTAGAAGCAACATCTAGGTCGGCAGGAGGAGCCGCTGAATCAGCCGAAAAATCAAAAATCAAAAAATATATATCATTGCAAAATAACTATATTTTTCATCCCATTGCAATTGAAACTCTGGGAGTTTTTGGAAGCTACGCTTCAAAATTCTTCGAGTCTGTTGGTCAGAAACTGATAAAAATTTCGAAAGAACCTAGGGCAAAACATTATCTGATA